>CAJQUN010000004.1:10359534-10959534 GCA_907163345.1 Haberlea rhodopensis
TGACGTAAGGATGGTCCTCTTCTCAGAACTTGGTCCTTGGTATCCAGAATACGGATTGGGATTTCTTTCGTATTTCAATGACTCATCCAAGTTCCCGAGTTACTAGGGGTTCTGCTTCCAGTACATGACTTGGGTCGCAATGTACTTCCTTAGTTGTGATACGTTGGAAGACATTGTGAATTCTTGACAGATTTGGCGGTAGTGATTTTTGTATGCTAGCGTTCCCACCTTTTCTAAAACTTCAAACGGTCCCACATATCTTGGGTTCAGCTTTCCCTTTTTTCGAACTAATTACTCCTTTCATTGGTGAAATCTTTACATAGACTTTCTCACCATCTCTATATCCACACGGGTCTCCTTTTCAGGTCAGCCCAACTTTTCTGTCGGTCCTGGGCTGTTTTAGTCTCTATGATAAAGCTTTACCTTGTCGGTAGTAGCTTGTACTAAATCGGTCCTGTGATAGACTTCTTTCTCCTACTTCATCCCAATACAATGGTGATCGGCATTTGCGCCCATAGAGTGCTTCATATGACGCCATCCCAATACTAGTGGTAGCTGTTATTGTAAGCAAACTCGACTAGAGGTAATAGTTCACTCCAATTTGCAGTAAAATCCAATACAAAGCTCTTAGCATGTCTTCGAGGGTTGGATAGTCCTCTCCGTCTGGCCATCAGTTTGTGGGTGATAAGCCGTGCTAAGAGTTACTTTATCCCATAGCTTGCTGAAAGCTTTTCCAAAACGCGACACGAATCTGGGATCTCGGTCCGATAGTATGCTTACTGGACTCCATGCAATCTCACTATATTGTCCATATATAGAGTTGCCAATTTGTCCAAGTTGTTAGTTCATACGGACAGGTAAAAAGTGTGCTGATTTGGTTAGTCTATCAAAATTACCCATATTCCGTCATGGCTCTGCTTGGACTTGGTAGTCCCACGACAAAATCCATGGAGATGTGATCCCATTCCATTCAGGGATTTCTAAAGGTGAAGAAGTCCTCCGGGTCTCTGATGCTCAGCTTTCACTTGCTGACATTACAAAGCATCGGGCAACAAATTCGGCTACGTCCTTTTTCATTGCGTTCCACCAAAAACTTTCCTTCAAATCCTTGTACATCTTTGTACTCCCAGGGTGGACTGAAAACTTTGACTTGTGCGCTTCAGACATTACTTCTTGTCTTATGTTGTTCACATCTGGCACGCACAATCGTCCTTTCATCCACAGGATTCCCTTGTTATCGATCTCAAAGCAGTAATTTCCTTCTCCCTGACTTGTTCTTTAGCTTGGTTAGGCTCGGATCTTGATCTGGCTTAGCTTGATGGTCTCTCGAAGACAAGGTTGAGCTGAGACCGTAGCTAAGATTATTTTCCCTTTGCCTTTCCGGCTCAAGCATCTGCTACTTTGTTTGCCTTGCGGGGGGGTGATAGCTAATAGTGAGATCGTAGTCTTTTAGAAGTTCGATCCATCGTCTCTGCCTCATGTTGAGTTCCTTTTGAGTGAACAAGTACTTGAGGCTTTGATGGTCCCGTGAATACTTCGCACTTGGCGCCATACATATAGTGTCTCCAATCTTCAAGGCGAAACACTTACTTGCGGCTAACTCGAGGTCATGCGTAGGGTAGTTTTGCTCATGGGGCTTTGAGCTGTCTTGATGCATAGCAATCACTCTTCCTTCCTGCATGAGTACACTCCTAGCCCTTCTTTCGATGCATCACTATAAATAGTGAAACTCATGTCTTCAGTTGGTAATACCAGTAACAGGTTCAGATGAGAGCTTTTCCTTTAAAGTCTCAAAGCTCTTCTCACATTCTTCACTCCATATGAACTTTGCGTTCTTTTGTGTGAGCCTGGTAAGAGGGTACTTGCTATTGACGAAAATCCTTCGACAAACTTCCTCCAGGTAGTAACCAGCTAATCCAAGAAGCTTCGGATTTCAGTCACTGTCGTTGGTCTAGGCCATCTAAAACTGCCTCTAACCCTTTTTAGGATCCACTGCGACGCCTTCTTTTGATATGATGTGTCCTAAGAAGATACACATTTCTAGCCAAAATTCACATTTGTAAACTTGGCGTAGAGTTCCTTCTCTCTCAAGGTCTGTAGAGTGAGGCGAAGATGTTGTTCGTGTTCCTCATTGCTCGACGAGTAAATGAGTATGTTCGTCGATGAACACTACTACAACAGATCATCCAGGAATGGCTTGAATACACGATTCATTAAATCCATGAATACGGCTGGCGCGTTTGTTAAGCCAAATGGCATCACCGTGAATTCGTAATGGCCATACCGTGTTCTAAATGCGGTTTTCGGCACGTCTTCTGCTTAAATCTTTAGTTGGGTGATAGCCTGTCCTTAAATCGAGCTTGGAAAATACTTTAGCGCCTTTGAGTTGATCGAACAGGTCATCTATCCTTGGAAGATGGTACTTGTTCTTGATTGTGATCTTATTCAGGCTCTCTGTAGTCGATGCACAATCTCATGCTCCCGTCGTTTTTCTTTACAAACAACACTGGAGCTCCCCATGGGGATACACTTGGTCTGATTTGTCTTTTGTCCAATAACTCCTGCAGTTGTTCCTTAAGTTCCTTCAGTTCGGCTGGAGGCCATTCGGGCTATGGTGCCTTAGAATTGGTGTAGCGCCTGGCACCAAATTAATATCAAAATTCCAATTCTCGGTTTGGAACAGAACCGGGCAGCTCTTTAGGAAAGACTCCGGAAATTCTTGTACAACGGGTATGTCTTCTATCCTGGGTTCATCTTCCTCTTTAAACCTCGCTTATTGTAGCTAGGTAAACTTCTATACCGTTCTTCACCAGCTTTCACCGCTTCCACGTTTGTGCTGCTGACAGATAGGAATTTTCGTTCCTTAGTTTTGCCGTGGTATACGATCTCTTTCTCGTCTGGAGTCCGTAGTTTAAACCTTCTTGTTACGGCAGTCTACTACTCCATGATGTTTGGATAACCAATCCATTCCCAATATACATCAAAATCCACCATGTTGAGTTGAATTAGCTCAGCATTAAACTTGATTCATTAATACTAAGATTACAATCTCGATGTATGCTATGTGCTATAAGGGTCTTATTGGCTGGTGTGTGCTACGTGATATGGTTCACTAAGCAGTTCAGGTTTAAGGGCTAGTTTCTAGTTAAACCTCTTAGATATAAACGAGTGCGTGGCACCACAATCAAACAATGTATACGCAGGTAATTCGTTTAAATAAATGGTACCTGCCCACAACGTCGTTTGCGTCCCTCGGCCTCATCTCGCGTTATAGCAAAACACTCTGGCGTTCGGCTTAGGTCTCATTTGGTTTACTAGGAGGGCCGTTATTCCTTACAGTCGTCCCCCTCATATCAGGTTCGGGACACTCCGCAATTCGGTGGCCTGTCTTCCCACATCGGAAACATGCACCTTTTTCCTCTGAGACATTCCCCTAGATGGTTGAATCCACAGTTCGAACACTTAGGGTACCTCTGTTGAGTTGGGCCTACCATGGGTCCCCTTTGCTGGTTGCTGGACGGACTAGGCCTCTTGAAGTTTTGATTACTAGAGGTATGCTGATTGGTGGGGGGGTCGCTTGCGTTTAAACTCTTCCTCGCGACGCTTAATGTCTGCTTCGCCCTGATTGCTGCTCCCATCAGATCTCCAAAAATTTGCGGTTTCAAAATCGCGAAGGGCGGATTGGATACGACTGTTCAGTCCCAATCCTGAAGCGATGCAGTTTAAGAGACTCGTCTGCCCATTATGCTCGGTGCGTATGTTCCCAGCGAGTTGAACTTCGCGGTTTATATCTACCACTGGCATGTCTGGAGTCTGAGTCAGGTTTTCAAACTCTCGCAGCTTCTGGTTCTGGACCGCAGTTGGAAAGTACTGACTTCAGAATGTGCTCCGGAACCTTGCCATTGTAACTGGTCCCGATTCTAACATAAGTGGTGACACATTTTCCCACCACTTCCCAGCTTGGTCGATGAGAAAAAGACGTGGTACCTTCCACCTTGATATCATCCGGTACTTCCAACAGTCTATGGTGGTTCTCTATTTGCTTCAGCCAGTTCTGGGCCATCTCCGAGTCTGAGTTGCCATCAAAGGTTGGAACTCTGTTCTTCCGCAACGATTCATAGTGGTACTTTACACCTTGCGGACGTGCTGGCTGTGCTTGAGGTTGATTAACAGCAGGGTTATTCAAACCTTGAAGTGTTGTGGCCACAATGGTGGCTATTGCTGCCAAGTCTTCACGACTTAGTCCCACCCTTGGAGGTTGTGGCGGTTGCAGGTGGAGGATTCTGATTTCCATTAGTTCTCTCCTCATTAGAGTTGGGAGGAACAGCATAGTTGGGATTACGATTGCTGCGAGTAGGACGTCCGGCCATTTCCTACAATATATAAAGATCTAAAATCTTTGCGCAGAAGGTATAACGATAGCAGAAAGATAAAGAAGACATGATAAACAAAATGATACTTTTATTAATCACTGGAAAAAAATGTTTATCACAACTACTGAAAAGGAAAATGCTGAACATTGAAATAAAATGAAAACAAAACTCCTAAACAAAGCTTCTAAGAACTATGGATCTATCACTTCTCCACTTCCTAGTTCTTCTACGACATCTTCCTGCATGGGTTCTTCCTCAGGGTCTTCGTCTGAATCTTCATCTGAATCGACAACATCCAGAAGATTTCTCATGTGATCATTGGCTTCCCTTAGATCACTGTTGACATTCAGGAGATGAGTGACTATACCCCAGTAACCATTGCTTCTTACAGACAGGCGATGGTTCGTATTTTGAAGTGTGAGAATATGATCAGCCATTTGATCCATCTGCTGTCTTTGGACTACGCATTTTTCCTCTGCAGTCCTATGGAGTTCGTCTTTTCTAGCTACTTCTTCCTTAGATTCCTCGAGCTGCTCATTAGCTTGATGATGATAGTAGCTAATTCTATGGACATCGCCTCTCAGATGTTCCGCAACTTCTATCAGTTCAGCTTTAGCTTCCTTGAGCTTCTCAATTTCTTGCTCCATACTGAGAATCTGGACAGATTGCGCTCGGGTTGTCATCACCTAAACCCAAACACGGAATTAAATACTTGACAAATCATAAAATCAAGTATCAAAAGCAAGAATTCGAATTCTGAAAAAAAAAAAATTTTTTTTTTTTTTAAAATCGAAAATTAGGGTTTATAATCGAAAATTAGGGTTTCGAAATTAATCCCTAATCGGAGCTTGAAATCTGAAATTGGCAGAGGGTTAATGATCGACTGGCTGGAGTAAACACACAAAAAATTTTAATTTCAAAACGATCAACATATGCTCAGAAAAATCGGAAATCGAACAGAAATTGGGATTTAGGGTTCTTGAGCTTCGAACGAGGAATTGATCGGGCAAACAAAGTCCGATCGACATGAAACTTGGACAGTAGGGTCGACTGGGACAAGGCGGTTCCAATGATACACTGGTCGAAGGTTATCGCGGCGCAATCGGCGGGCGGCGGCGAGGAGCTAGGGTTTCGAATTTTCTTAATTTCGAATTTCCGAAAATAGGATTTAAAAAAAAAATTCGAAATATTTTTAACAAAAACAGAACCTAAATTTTTTTTTTTTTTTTTAAAAGTCGAAAATTCGTATTCACGTGATCAATCAGATTGGACTTCTGATTATCGTAATTATCGTGAATCGATATTTTTTTTTTTCCCCAACTGTATTTATTTCACCAGTTGGTCTATTTCAACCGGGATTTTCTCTTCTAGTATTTTTATCAACTAGAATTCTTTTCCCAGCGGGATTATGGAACCTGGCTAGCTCTGATACCAATAAAATGTCACGCCCCGAGACCGGGGTCAATAACACCGGCATTGATTTCCATTACAACTAGGAAACCAATAAGCCTCGTAATATCATAATAACTGAAAACCAGTCTATATTCCATAAATAAAGAAATCATTGTCTTTACAACTGAATTAAAAACGTGAAACTAAAACTTAAAAACTGAATAACCAAAATTGTCTTAAAACTTAGAAAACTTTAAAACATAAAATATCTTGAACTACGCAGCGGACTTGATTCACCAACCCCAAAATTGGTGCTCTTCTTCTTGCTCTAATTCTTCTTCGGCTTTATCTGGGGATGTAGAGTAAGGGGTTGAGTGCTTTGGAAAACACTCAGCAAGTGAGGGACAATCGATATCATACATATACATAATTTTCCTAAACTTGGATCATAAAACTTGCATAAACCGATATGAATGTATCTTAACATACTTGATTTGCCCTTACGAGCCATGACATAACATATCGTTTCATAATTTTCATATACTTAAGCACAGTAAAGCATTCTACTCTCTTCTTGGTACTGATATCAGTCTCTAGACTTAACCCTCCTAGAGATGAGGTCATAACATCGGCTAACCCACGAATAAAGGGTCTGGATAAATCCAGAAACAACGGATTACCACCGTATAAGGTTCTTTTAGCGGTTACATCCCACCGCATCAGGGTCATGGGGATCCAAATCCAATTAGATTTCGAGTTTAGCGTGCTTACAAAATAATACTTTCATAATTTCAACATAATACATATCGATCGGGATTTCAAAACATACTATATGATTTTAGAAAACGAAACGAATATATATAACAAAAGCCCACTTACAGTGCTTGGAATCGTGCTTGATTGATCGAGGAAATAAGTGAATGGATTCCAATCTTCCTTGGCTCGCTAACAGCACAAACAGAATGCAAAAACTCGATTAACTTCTGGAAGCTTTCGAACGGATGGCTACGGTTTCTGGTTGGTTTAAGTTGCTGGAAACTTGGCCAAAACCTCTCGGTTTTAGTTCATGAAACTTGCTGGAAACAGGAGAGAATTTGGACAGATTGTATCCAAGCTTGGTGGTACAAACAGAGGCAGTACAAAGCCTCGATCTTTCGGTGATGATTGTGGCTGGAAATCTCGATGGAATAGGTGCTGTCAAGTTTCTGGAAAACCGACGGTGATTGGGGCTGAAAACTCGAAGGCTTTCTTGCTGGAATTCTCGAAGGATTGAGGACTGATTTGTATCTGAACTTTGGTAACAAAAATCTGGATAGATTGATGACAGAAAGGGACTGAAACAGATGCTGGAAACTTTCGAATTGTTGCTGCTGCAATTTCTGGAAAAAAAAACGAGGCAGCAGCTCTTCGGTTTTGGATTCAGATTTTCGAAGTTTTGGGCTGCTGCAACTGATTCGAATGTTTGGACAGAAGCTAAGGGTTATTCTTCTCGATTTTAAGGCTGAGAAGGGGCTGGCTTTTGATGTGAAAGTGCTGCCAAGGGTTGCACTATTTATAGATGAAAGTAGAGGCTAAGATGAGGTGTTTGAGTAGGACTCTAACTTAAAAACATAGGAGGAGACTTGTGCAGATTGCATGTGGATTCTGTGCAGAATCAAGAAGGATAAAGAGCAGATTTGCTCGATAAAGAAGGCTGGAGGAGAGTTGGAATTTTCGTGGGGTTGAATGGCTTGGACTCTTCGAATTTATTGAGGAGAACCTAGCATAATTATGCATGATCCTAGTGGATAACTTCGAATAAGATTGCTGAATATTGTGGAGTTTGGAAGGGATGGGATATCTCGAAATCTTGGGGCCAAATCTGAGCAGATAAGTGATGATCCAGCTCTGATTTTTGATTGATCCAATCTGCTGAACTTGATGGATTAATGGAAGAGTTTGTGATGGTTAAGGACACCTTGATGCATTGAAACTCTATGCTAGAGTTTAGAAGTATTTAAACTCTTCTAAATCAGATTTTAGTTAACTAAAATCCGGGTTTTTACAACGTAGCCTCTGATATGACCTGAAATCACGAATTAACCGTGAGAAAGGGGGCCGGAAGTTTTTCCGGCGGGTCCCCTCCGACGCTCAAGTCAGGCGAGAGGATAAGAGAAAATATATACTTGTAAAGTAAGAAGATTGTGAATCATTCCAGAGATAATTGATACCCCAAACCTGGTATTAATAGGCGAAGACCCAAGAGTTATCATGCAACAAGGACTCCTTCCATGTTTATCCAAATCTTACCCAGATATGTTAAGATCTTGTGAATACAATCAAATCTCTGAAATTGCTCCGCAGATCTAGGACTTACCTAGCTTATGGTATTTAGTTTCCTGCTTGTGCACACGAACCAAGCCGGGAATGAGAAGAGCTCGGCCAACGAGCTCGGCTCTCCAAAGAGGTAGCCTGGCCGTTCGGCGGAGGGCAAACAGGTGGGGTAAAACAGGTCGGCCACACAGGTCGGCCACAGGTCGGTCAGAGGAAACAACACAGAACAAGAGGCGATGTCTTTCTGAAGAAGGCAAATAATACACGTTAGATCAGGCCGGCTAGGCAGGTTGGCATATTTAGGAGGTATCACAGTCCCCCCTCCCTGTCGAGCTGACGTCGCAGACCAGAAGTTCGTATGTGCTAAGTTTTCCCGAATAGCCGACCTTTCATTTTAATGTTAGTTCTGTTTTACCATCCTTGTCTTTTTTGTATGGCGAAGCTTAATTAGATAGGACCGAGCGTGACGTAGCTCGGCCTCGTTTAATAATTTACCACGTAATGACCAACAGTCATTAAAAAGGTAGGACCAAGTATGACGTAGCTCGGCCTGGGTTAATAATTTACCACGTAATGGCAAACATTAAACAGGTAGTTCCAAGCATGACGCAGCTCGGCCTAGGTTAATAATGTACCACGTAATGACAAACATTAAACAGGTAGGACCAAGCATGGCGCAGCTCGGCCTAGGTTAATAATTTACCACGTAATGGCAAACATTAAACAGGTAGGACCAAGAATGACGCAGCTCGGCCTTGGTTAATAATTTACCACGTAATGACAAACATTAAACAGGTAGGACCAAGCATGGCGTAGCTCGGCCTAGGTTAATAATTTACCACGTAATGGCAAACATTAAACAGGTAGGACCAAGCATAACGCAGCTCGGCCTAGGTTAATAATTTACCACGTAATGGCAAACATTAAACAGGTGGGACCAAGCATGACGCAGCTCGGCCTAAACGTGCTCCTGAGGTAGGATGAAAACCCTTGTTCCTGGCGTAACCAGGGTTGAGCTCGTCGTCCTCAGGTAGGGTGAAAACCATTGCTCCTGGAGTAATCAGGGCTGAGCTCGTCGTAAACGTGCTCCTGAGATAGGGTGAAAACCCTTGCTCCTGGCGTAACCAGGGCTGAGCTCGTCGTAAACGTGCTCCTGAGGTAGGTTGCACACCCATGCTCCTGGCGTAACCAGGGCTGAGCTCGTGCTCCTGAGGTAGGTTGCACACCTATGCTCCTGGCGTAACCAGGGCTGAGCTCGTGCTCCTGAGGTAGGTTGTACACCCATGCTCCTGGCGTCACCAGGGCTGAGCTCGTGCTCCTCAGGTAGGTTGCACACCCATGCTCCTGGCGTCACCAGGGCTGAGCTCGTGCTCCTCAGGTAGGTTGCACACCCATGCTCCTGGCGTGACCAGGGCTGAGCTCGTGCTCCTGAGGTAGGTTGCACACCCATGCTCCTGGCGTAACCAGGGCTGAGCTCGTGCTCCTCAGGTAGGTTGCACACCCATGCTCCTGGCGTGACCAGGGCTGAGCTCGTGCTCCTGAGGTAGGTTGCACACCCATGCTCCTGGCGTGACCAGGGCTGAGCTCGTGCTCCTCAGGTAGGTTGCACACCCATGCTCCTGGCGTGACCAGGGCTGAGCTCGTGCTCCTGAGGTCGGTTGCACACCCATGCTCCTGGCGTGACCAGGGCTGAGCTTGTGCTCCTGAAGAAAGATGATGAAGAGCTCGGGATGACCTCCGAGTGAAGAGCTGAGAATGACCTCCGTCTAAAGAGCTGGGATGAGCTCTACTGAAAAATGGTGATGAGCTTTATATGATGAGCTCTACGGGATAGATAATCATCTGAAGAGCCGTGGATGAACTATAACGAATAGTTGATAATATACTCCACATCCGTGATATATGTCTCTTTCTGAAGAGCTGAGGTTGAGCTCTAATGAGTGGTTGATCTTCATTTGAAGAGCTGACAGATTAGCTCCCATGAATAGTTGAGACCTACATATGAAGAGCCGACAGATGAACTCTTTAAGGTAGATCTTCATCTAGTGAGCTTACGGACGAGCTCTCTGCCTATTTGATTATGACTTCCATATGATGAGTTGATGACGAGATATATGATGTAGATCTTCATCTGTAGGGCCGAGGATAAGCCCTACGAAGTAGACTCCAACTGAAAAGCTGACGGATGAACTCTCTGAGGTAGATATCCATCTGATGAGCTGAGGATGTGCTCTAATGAATAGGTGATGATGAGCTCTGTATGCTGAGCTATCCATGATGAGTTCTCCGAGGTAGATCACCATCTGAAGAGCTAATGATGAGCTCTAGTGAAGAGCTGAGATGATCTCCATCTGATGAGCTGAGGATGAGCTCTACTGAAATAGCTGAGATGATTTCAGTCTGATGAGCTGATGATGAGCTCTACTGAAATAGCTGAGATGATTTCAGTCTGATGAGCTGATGATGAGCTCTACTGAATAGGTGTTTATGAGCTCTATATGATGAGCTCTCCGAGGTAGATCATCATCTGAAGAGCTGAGGATGCGCTCTACTGAAGAGCTGAGATGATTTTCGGCTGATGAGCTGAGGATGAACTCTTATGAATAGGTGATGTTGACCTCCATCTTATGAGTTGAGGATGATCTCCATCTGATGACCAGGATGAAGAGCTCTTGATGACATCTAATTGCAAAGCGAAGGATGAGCTCATGTTAACCAAGATGAAGGGCTCTTGATGACATCTAATTGCAAAGCGAAGGATGAGCTCATGTTAACCAAGATGAAGGGCTCTTGATGACATCTAATTGCAAAGCGAAGGATGAGCTCATATTGACCAAGATGAAGAGCTCATGATGACCTCTGATTGAAGAGCTAAGGGTGATCTGTTGATGGCCAGGATGAAGAGCTCTTGATGACATCTAATTGCAAAGTGAAGGATGAGCTCATGTTGACCAAGATGAAGAGCTCATGATGATCTCTGATTGAAGAGCTAAGGGTGATCTGTTGATGGCCAGGATGAAGAGCTCTTGATGAGATCTAATTACAAAGTGAAGGATGAGCTCATGTTAACCAAGATGAAGGGCTCTTGATGACATCTAATTGAACTCTAGTTGGAGAGTTGGGGATGACCTCCAAGCAGCTGGGGCATCTGATTAGTCTTTGGTGTCCCCTTAATAGTCATGACAATGAACGAGTCAACTTTTCTAAACTTATATCCACGTTCGTCAGTGGAGGTTAGATCTGTTGCGTTCACCATATGAGATTAGATCTTCCAAGTTCTTCTAGGATGTTAGATCTCTTGCGTTCACCATATGAGATTAGATCTTCCAAGTTCTTCTAGGATGTTAGATCTCCCATGTACATCTCCGGAAGTTGTTACTCATCTTTCTGCTATGAACCTCTAGAGGTCAACATGGTATTCGATCTTCTTCCTTTTCTGTTGTCAGTCTCTACGACTTTGCTCATTTTCCCACAGACGGCGCCAATTGATATCACCAAAACTTGCGATGACCTGCTGCTATCAATTGAGAGGGGGTTCTCCTCTCTTTCTTCTTTAATACTCGAAATAACGACGATGGTAGCAGTCCGTAGCCTCTGATATGACCTGAAATCACGAATTAACCGTGAGAAGGGGGGCCGGAAGTTTTTCCGGCGGGTCCCCTCCGACGCTCAAGTCAGGCGAGAGGATAAGAGAAAATATATACTTGTAAAGTAAGAAGATTGTGAATCATTCCAGAGATAATTGATACCCCAAACCTGGTATTTATAGGCGGAGACCCAAGAGTTATCATGCAACAAGGACTCCTTCCATGTTTATCCAAATCTTACCCAGTTATGTTAAGATCTTGTGAATACAATCAAATCCCTGATATTGCTCCGCAGATCTAGGACTTACCTAGCTTAGGGGATTTAGTTTCCTGCTTGTGCACACGAACCAAGCCGGGAATGAGAAGAGCTCGGCCAACGAGCTCGGCTCTCCAAAGAGGTAGCCTGGCCGTTCGGCGGAGGGCAAACAGGTGGGGTAAAACAGGTCGGCCACAGGTCGGTCAGAGGAAACAACACAGAACAAGAGGCGATGTCTTTCTGAAGAAGGCAAATAATACACGTTAGATCAGGTCGGCTAGGCAGGTTGGCATATTTAGGAGGTATCAGTGGGGTATTACCCATGTCAAGAATTATTCCGGATTAGGATCGAACGCTGCGTTAATGTCCAAACAATATAGAAGTCTGAGTAGAGCTAAATAAAAGAAAGAAGAATTGAACACAAAGAAACTTTTAAATATATGAGAGTTGTGGCTTCCAAATTGATTGGGATGCAACAAATTTCAAAACTGTAGACTTCTCAAAACTTGATTGACACAATCATAGCGAATTATCGCTCTGGGAGAAAGTAAGGTATTTATTGTAACTGAGTAGAGCGGTTTTCTTCGTTGTTTTCATTTTATCTTGCTTATTGTAGAAGATGTTCTAAACGATCCTTCTTTTGATGTTAGTACGTTCTGTACTCAAATTTTATAAAATAATTCTATTTTCTAAAAAAAAGCTGATGGTTGATTTCATTATACAAGATGAATATTCAAATCTTGGCTGAGTAACAAAATATAAAGGTAGATGTTTCTATTACTCCAGAAAGGATCAAAATGAAACTGTAGTCGTGGTTGGTGGCTAAAAAACACGGCATTGGATCTTTCTCGGTGAATGATTAGCTATTAGTAGTTGTTTATTTGTTAGGTTTTCGGTTTCCTCAAACTTTGTATTCTCCAAGCACTCCCAGTGCTAATAAAACTTTTGCTTGTCCCAAAAAAAGAAAAAGCGAAAGAGGTATGTGATACGAGAGGATATATTTGATATTATTTCTTTTTTAAAAAAATTGATACAAAATTTAGAACTTATGAAATAATGGATAGGGATTTATGTAAAGACCCAAAAATTTGAGGTATTCATTAAATTAAAATATTTTGGCTCAAGTTAAAAACTTTATTTATTATAGTATTATTAAATGATTTAGCATGACTAAAACTTTATTATTTAGTTTCCTAGTTGATAGATACTCCTAGGATCTTTACCTACTAACCAAGTTACCCAATCCATAAATATCATGATTTAAGCCAAATAATTCAAAGATTCCCATCCTTTGTTAGCAATGCTTAAAAAAATCGAAAATTCTTTAATTAAATCAAGAGTTTTGGGAAAGATTTTTAAACCATAATTTCAAGGATCTTAACCCCTTATTTTTCGAAAATTATGCATCATATATTCATCCAAATCTTCACCTTATATGCTCTCAAAAATCTATACCATATTAGCATCAATTATGCACCGATTTTTATACCTTTTGACTCACCAAAAATCTGCATTTTGTAACACAAAAATCTGCACAGATTTTGTGACCTTAATTTCGAAAATTCTCATCTTTAATTTTCAGATTTTGTACCAAAATTATAAAGTTGAGTTGAACCATTAAAAAGTATATCTTGCACCAACCTCTCCCCTCCATCATCTTTTATTTCGAAAATCAGCATCATAGAGCCGAAAACAATACCCCAAATTCTACCAAAAATTCGACCACTTCAAGGCTTAGGAAGGAAGGATTTTGTATTGCTTTCACACCCTAAACCGTTCAAACATCTATAATCGTTGTAAGTGGGTTTTTGCTAGTTATTCGTTTCGTTTTCTAAAATGATTGTATGTATGCTTTTAAATCTCAATCGATATGAATTTATTTTGAAATTATGCAAGTAGTAATTTTTAAGCACTTTAAACTTTGAAATCTGATTGGAAGTGGATTCCTTTATGACCCTGATGCGGTGGGATATAACTGTTTACATGACCTTATACGGTGGTTAACCGTTGTTTCTGGAATGTCCAGACCCTTTATTCGTGGGTAAGCCGATGCATGACCTCTTCTCTAGGAGGGATAATTCTAGAGACTGATATCAGTACCAAGATGAAACTAGATGATTTATTGTGCTTAACTTATAAGAAAATTATGATATGATATGTTTTGCTATGCTATGGCTCGATGGAGCAATTATGTTAAGATGCATTCATATCAATATATGTTTGATTACGAATTACGTTTTGGAAAATTATGAAAACTATATTATTGTCATATCGATTGGCCCCCGCTTGCTGAGTGTTTTCCAAAACACTCACCCCTTACTCTACATCCCCAGATAAAGCTGAGGAAGCAGTTGAAGCCGAAGAAGATCATCAATTTTGGGGTTGGTGATATATCCGCTGCGTATTTCTAAGAATTAAGATTCCAAGACTTTATTTAAGTATGATTTTACTATTTAAGTTGTTTAAGTTTATTTCACGTTTTTAATTCAATGTAAAGACAATGGTTATTTATTTATGGAAAATAGACTGATTTTTGTTTGTTACGATATTACGAGGCTTATTGGTTTTCTAGTTGTATTGTAAAATCAATGCCGGTGTTATTGACCCCGGTCTCGGGGCGTGACATTTTAGTGGTATCAGAGCCAGGTTGGTTCCATAATCCCGCTGGGAAAAGATCGATTCACGATAATTACGATAATCGGAAGTTCAATCTGATTGATCACGTGAATAACGATTTTTCTGTTCTTAAGAAATTTTTTTTTTTAAAAAAAAAAATTCTAAAATTTTTATTTGAAAAATTCGAAACCCTGTTCTGCCAAGCCGCCGCCGCCGCCTGCCGCCACGATAACTGTCGACGAGTATACCATTAGAACCGTCTCTTCCAATCGATCTTACTGTCCAAATTTCATGTCGATCGGATTTGATTTGCCCGATCAATTTCGCGTTTGAAATCAAGAACCCTAATTCCCAAATTATGTTCGTTCCTCGATTTTCTGATCATATCTTGATCGTTTTGAAATTAAAAATTTTAGTCTGATCGTCTGAACATGTCGATCCATAGCCCTCTGCCAATTTCAAATTTTGACGTCGATTTCGGGCTAATTTTGGAACCCTAATTCTAGCCATATGAACCCTAATTTTAATTTTATTAATAAAATTGTCAATTTCCTTTTATCATGCCTTCGTTATATTCTGTTATCAACCTTACTACTGCGCATGGACCTTAGATCTTTGTGTATTGTAGGAAATGGCCGGACGTCCTGTACGTAACAATCGTAACCCCAACTACGCTGCCCCTCCTAGCACTAATGAGGGAAGATCGAATGGAAACCAAAATCCTCCACAACCCCCGAGGATGGGTCTAAGTCGTGAGGACTTGACAGCTATAGCCACCATTGTGGCCACGACACTACAAGGTCTGGCTAACCCCGCTATTAATCAGCAACATCCGCAGCCAGCGCCACATCCGCAGGGAGTGAAGTACCATTATGAATCACTGCGAAAGAACAGAGTTCCAACTTTTGATGGCAACTCAGACCCAGAGATGGCCCAAAACTGGCTTAAGCAAGTGGAAAATCACCACAGGCTGCTTGAAGTGCCGGAGCACATCAAGGTGGAAGTCACAACATCCTTCCTTGTTGATCAGGCAGGGAAATGGTGGGAGAATGTGTCACCAATGATGATAGAAACGGGACCAATCACTTGGCAACGGTTCCGAAGCACATTTCTAAAGCAGTACTTCCCAACAGCAGTACAAAATCAGAAGTTAAGGGAATTTGAACACCTGACGCAAACTCCCGATATGTCAGTGGTAGAATATACTACGAAGTTCAACTCGCTGGGGACGTATGCACCAAGTATCATGGCAGATGAGACCCTGAAACTCCATCGCTTTAGGATTGGGTTAAACAGTCGTATCCAATCCGCCCTCGCGATTTTTGAAACCGCAAATTTTGGAGATTTAATGGGAGCAGCCATCAGGGCTGAAGCTGATATAAGACGTCGCGAAGAGGAATTCAAGCGCAAGCGACCTCCCCCTAACCAGCATGCCACTATTGGTCACAATTTCAAACGGCCTAATCAGTCCAACAACCAGCGAAAAGGACCAACACTCGGCCCAAACCAACAGAGGTTTCCAAAATGTTCAAACTGTGGCTATCATCATCCCGGAGAATGCCTTAAGGGAAAGGGAGCCTGTTTCCGATGTGGAAAGTTAGGACACAGGATAGCTGAATGCCCTGAACCTGATGTAAAGGGGACAATTGCAAGAAATGGCGGGCCTCCGAACAAACCAAGAGAGAACAAACCGAATGCAGGTGTCTTTTCCATATCAAATGAGGAGGCAGAAGACGCAAATGACGTCGTGGCAGGTACCATTTTATTAAACGAATTATCTGCTTATGCATTGTTTGACTGTGGTGCCACGCATTCGTTTATATCTAAGAGGTTTGCTAAGAAACTAGCTCTTAAACCGGAATTGCTTAGTAAACCATACAATGTAGCAACACCCGCCAATAAAACCTTATTAGCACACAGTATACACCGAGATTGTAATCTCAGTATTAACAAAACGGTGTTTAGTGCTGAGTTAATTCAACTCAACATGGTGGATTTTGATGTTATACTCGGAATGGATTGGTTATCCAAACACCATGGGGTAGTCGACTGTCGTAAAAAGAATGTTAAACTACGAACTCCAGACGATGGAGAGATCGTGTATCACTGTAAAAGCAAGGAACGAAAATTCCTTCTATCGGCAACACAAACTTGGAAAGCCGTGAAGGACGATGAAGAAGTATACATAGCAACAATAAGTGAGGTAAAAGAAGAAGACGAACTCAGGGTAGAAGACATAGCGATAGTACAAGAATTTCCAGATGTCTTCCCTGAAGAGCTGTCAGGTTCTGTTCCAAACCGTGAATTGGAGTTTGAAATCAATTTGGTACCAGGCGCTGCACCAATTTCAAAGGCACCATACCGAATGGCTCCAGCCGAATTGAAAGAACTCAAGGAACAACTGCAGGAGCTCTTAGACAAGAGACAAATCAGACCAAGTGTATCCCCATGGGGAGCTCCAGTATTGTTTGTGAAGAAAAAAGATGGGAGTATGAGATTGTGCATCGACTATTGAGAACTGAATAAGATCACAATCAAGAACAAATACCCTCTTTCAAGGATAGATGACCTGTTCGACCAACTCAAAGGAGCTAAAGTCTTTTCTAAGCTCGACCTAAGGTCAGGCTATCACCAGCTCAAGATAAAAGCTGATGATGTACCGAAAACTTCATTCAGAACGAGGTATGGGCATTACGAATTCATGGTGATGCCTTTTGGCTTGACAAATGCCCCAGCAGTGTTCATGGATTTGATGAATCGAATATTCAAGCCATTCTTGGATAACTTTGTAGTGGTGTTCATCGACGAAATTCTCATTTATTCGTCGAGTAAGGAGGAACACGAACAACATCTTCGCCTCACTCTCCAGACACTGAGAGAGAAAGAGCTTTATGCCAAATTTAATAAATGTGAATTTTGGCTAGAGAGCGTATCTTTCTTAGGACACATAATATCAAAAGCAGGCGTGTCCGTAGATCCTAATAAGGTAGAGGCAGTTTTAGACTGGCAAAGGCCAGAAATTCGAAGCTTCTTGGGACTAGCTGGTTATTACCGGAAGTTTGTTGAAGGATTTTCCTCAATAGCAGTACCTCTTACAAGCTCACACAGAAGAACTCAAAATTCATCTGGAGTGAAGAGTGTTGAGATCTTGAAGGAAAAGCTTTCCTCTGCACCGGTATTGGTATTACCAACTGAAGGCATGGGTTTCACTATTTATAGTGATGCATCAAAAGAATGACTAGGATGTGTACTTATGCAAGAGGGAAGAGTAATTGCGTACGCTTCAAGGCAGCACAAGCCTCACGTGCAAAACTACCCTACGCATGACCTCGAATTAGCCGCAGTGGTTTTCGCCTTAAAAATTTGGAGGCACTACCTTTATGGCGCCAAGTGTGAAGTTTTCACAGACCATCAAAGCCTTAAATACTTGTTTACTCAGAAAGAACTGAACATGAGGCAGAGAAGATGGATTGAACTCTTGAAGTACTACGATCTCACCATTAATTATCATCCTGGCAAGGCAAACAAAGTAGCAGACACCTTGAGCCGGAAAGGCAAAGGGAAAATGATCTTAGCTTCGGTCTCAGCTCGACCTTGCCTTCGAGAGACCATCAAATTAAGTCAAGATCAGGATCCTAGTCTGACAAAGTTGAAAGAGCAAGTCAAAGAGGGAAAAATCACTGACTTCGAGACTGATAGTAATGGAATTCTGTGGATGGAGGGACGATTGTGCGTACCAAATGTGGGCAACATAAGACAAGAGGTAATGTCTGAAGCTCATAAGTCCAAATTTTCAGTCCACCCTGGTAGTACAAAGATGTACAAAGATTTGAAGGAAAGTTTCTGGTGGAATACCATGAAGAAAGACGTAGCAGAATTCGTCGCCCGATGTTTAGTATGTCAGCAAGTTAAAGCTGAGCATCAGAGACCTGGAGGACTTCTTCAACCTCTGAAAATCCCTGAATGGAAATGGGAACACATCTCCATGGATTTCGTCGTGGGTCTACCAAAATCAAGACAGAGCCATGACGGAATATGGGTAATAGTTGATCGACTAACTAAATCAGCACATTTTCTACCTGTCCGTATGAACTATAACTTGGACAAGTTGGCAACTCTATATATGGACAATATAGTGAGACTGCATGGAGTCCCAGTGAGCATCCTATCTGACAGAGATCCTAGATTCGTATCACGTTTCTGGAAAAGTTTTCAGCAGGCTATGGGAAGTAAAGTAACTCTTAGTACGGCCTATCACCCACAGACCGATGGCCAGACCGAGAGGACTATCCAAACCCTCGAGGATATGCTAAGAGCTTGTACCTTGGATTTTACTGCAAATTGGAGCGAGCTTTTGCCTCTAGTCGAGTTCGCTTATAACAACAGCTACCATAGTAGTATTGGGATGGCACCATACGAGGCACTCTACGGGCGCAAATGTCGATCACCGTTATACTGGGATGAAGTAGGAGAAAGAGCTATCACAGGACCTGAGTTAGTGCAAGCCACTACTGACAAGATAGCTATCATCAGGGATAGGCTTAAGACAGCCCAGGACCGACAGAAAAGTTGGGCTGATTTGAAAAGGAGACCAGTGGATATTGAGATTGGTGAAAAAGTCTATGTAAAGATTTCACCAATGAAATGAGTAATTCGATTTGACAAAAGGGGAAAGTTGAATCCAAGATATGTGGGACCATTTGAAGTTCTAGAGAAGGTGGGAACGCTAGCATATAGAGTAGCACTACCATCAAATCTGTCAAGGATTCACAATGTTTTCCACGTATCACAACTAAGGAAATACATTGCTGACCCAAGCCATGTACTTGAAGCAGAACCATTAGTCACTCAAGGGAACTTGGACGAAACTCTAAAATATGAAGAAGTTCCGATTCGGATCGTGGATTCAAAGGACCATGTATTGCGACTAAGGACAATTTGATATGTCAAAGTCCAATGGTCAAACCATACGGAAAGAGAAGCAACATGGGAAGTAGAAGCAGTGATGCGGGAAAAATACCCCTACCTTTTCCATGAACAAGTTGACTCGAGTTTCGAGGACGAAACTTCCAATAAGGAGGGAGGGATGTAAAGACCCGAAAATTTGAGGTATTCATTAAATTAAAATATTTTTGGCTCAAGTTAAAAAATTTATTTATTATAGTATTATTAAATGATTTAGCATGACTAAAACTTTATTATTTAGTTTCCTAGTTGATAGATACTCCTAGGATCTTTACCTACTAACTCAAGTTACCCAATCCATAAATATCATGATTTAAGCTAAATAATTCAAAGATTCCCATCCTTTGTTAGCAATGCTTAAAAAAATCGAAAATTCTTTAATTAAATCAAGAGTTTTGGGAAAGATTTTTAAACCATAATTTCAAGGATCTTAACCCCTTATTTTTTGAAAATTATGCATCATATATTCATCCAAATCTTCACCTTATATGCTCTCAAAAATCTATACCATATTAGCATCAATTATGCACCGATTTTTATACCTTTTGACTCACCAAAAATCTGCATATTGTAACACAAAAATCTGCACAGATTTTGTGACCTTAATTTCGAAAATTCTCATCTTTAATTTTCAGATTTTGTACCAAAATTATAAAGTTGAGTTGAACCATTAAAAAGTATATCTTGCACCAACCTCTCCCCTCCATCATCTTTTATTTCGAAAATCAGCATCATAGAGCCGAAAACAATACCCCAAATTCTACCAAAAATTCGACCACTTCAAGGCTTAGGAAGGAAGGATTTTGTATTGCTTTCACACCCTAAACCGTTCAAACATCTATAATCGCTGTAAGTGGGTTTTTGCTAGTTATTCGTTTCGATTTCTAAAAATGATTGTATGTATGCTTTTAAATCTCAATCGATATGAATTTATTTTGAAATTATGCAAGTAGTAATTTTTAAGTACTTTAAACTTTGAAATCTGATTGGAAGTGGATTCATTTATGACCCTGATGCGGTGAAATATAACCGTTTACATGACCTTATACGGTGGTTAACCGTTGTTTCTGGAATGTCCAGACCCTTTATTCGTGGGTAAGCCGATGCATGACCTCTTCTCTAGGAGGGATAATTCTAGAGACTGATATCAGTACCAAGATGAAACTAGATGATTTATTGTGCTTAACTTATAAGAAAATTATGATATGATATGTTTTGCTATGCTATGGCTCGATGGAGCAATTATGTTAAGATGCATTCATATCAATATATGTTTGATTACGAATTACGTTTTGGAAAATTATGAAAACTATATTATTGTCATATCGATTGGCCCCCGCTTGCTGAGTGTTTTCCAAAACACTCACCCCTTACTCTACATCCCCAGATAAAGCTGAGGAAGAAGTTGAAGCCGAAGAAGATCACCAATTTTGGGGTTGGTGATATATCCACTGCGTATTTCTAAGAATTAAGATTCCAAGACTTTATTTAAGTACGATTTTACTATTTAAGTTGTTTAAGTTTATTTCGCGTTTTAATTCAATGTAAAGACAATGGTTATTTATTTATGAAAAATAGACTGGTTTTCGTTTGTTACGATATTACGAGGCTTATTGGTTTTCTAGTTGTATTATATAATACACACTCAAATGTAGAGTTATGAGAGAACACTCTGAAATGTAATGAATGAAATGAAATCAGAAGAGCTCTATTTATAGGGTTGAAGATGTGCATTAAATGCACATCCGTCAACCGTCAACTTCCATCCTCCAACCACCAGATGCCCTCATTAATGAGGACAGACGGCCAACAGTGCGTCGAATGGAATCCACTGATTTCGGATATTCTGACCGGTAGAAGTATTTGGAGAAAACTGACGCGCGTGTGCGATCCGACTTGATTCTCTCTATTGTTCATGTAGTATACCTCAATTAATTGGGATTAAATGGTTAGTTGTTGTTATTATTGTATATTTTGGCATGCAGCAACTCTAGAACAAATGGCAGCAACTAAAGTATTCACATTAAGTATTCAAATTTTGTGTTGACAACCAATAGATGACCTTCTACGGACCCAACCAGTACTCATTCTCAATTTTTTTTTATCTTTAATTACAAATTTTGTTTCCATTGAATTGTCTAGGCTGGATCTCACTTCTAATTACTAGTCAATTTTATTTTAATCTACAAAGCATATTTTACCATGAAAATGGTAGAACTTGAGCTATTATAAATAGGGGTGAGAGTAGCTAACAATAAACCCAAAGATGGCAACAAAAGCAAAGGCATCTACAATGGTTTCTCTGCTTGCCACTTTGCTTGTGGCAGTGGTGGCTCTCGGCTTGCCTTCTTTAACCATTGCTGATTACAAATACTCTTCTCCGCCACCACCGCCACCTATTTACAAGTACAAATCTCCACCACCGCCGCCTCCGGTATATAAATATAAATCACCTCCACCACCTCCGGTTTATAAGTACAAGTCTCCCCCACCACCACCACCTCCAGTGTACAAGTATAAGTCTCCCCCACCTCCACCCCCGGTTTATAAATACAAATCCCCTCCACCACCACCACCACCAGTATACAAATACAAGTCCCCTCCTCCACCACCTCCAGTATACAAGTATAAGTCTCCTCCACCACCACCACCACCGGTTTACAAATACAAATCTCCCCCACCACCACCTCCAGTTTATAAATACAAGTCGCCTCCTCCACCACCCCCAGTTTACAAGTATAAATCTCCACCACCGCCGCCACCAATTTACAAATATAAATCACCACCACCACCACCACCACCGGTTTATAAATACGAGTCTCCTCCTCCTCCATATCACTACTGAGAAAACATCTGTGAGTGCTATCATGTCATGCCACATATTTGTCTATTATCTTGCAATTGATAATCCTCCGTCGACGTAACACTTTGTTTGATAAACGAAAAAATAATGCATGAAAAATATTTAAAATTATTTGATGAACATGCATCATGCATGCATGCACGTAAGACTTAACATTAATTTAGTTAATTACAATTTTGTAAGTAATTGATTATGTTTCTTCAACATCAAGTCAATCTTTTCATGCAGGTGACGAGATTGTCTGAAATAAAAGTTGATGGACTGTTAAAAGTTAGTGAAAAGATACTGGAAGTATAGCAGTTCAAGAATAAATTCAATATTTTCAGCGTTGTTTCTTGTTTTTTTTTATGTGCCAATTTATATTATAGTCTGTGTGTTTCTCGATTTATGTTTATGTTAATTACTTTGCATGTGCAGAGTTTACATTTACTTCAGCCATCCAATCTGCAATTCAATAAAATGTGAAATTTGTCTATATAGTTACCTTTCGTGCATGGCATTTATTTTATTATCCAGTGCCTCTTAGAAATCACATAATATATTTTACTATATAAATAATTATATTATCGATAATGTATAATATGTTCGATTCCATTTGATACCAAATATGTCAAAGAAATCAACACCAATATAGGAAAACGTACCTTTTTTTTGTTATTGCAATGGTATCAAAGAAAAATATACATGAATAGTAAAAACTTTGTGAATTTTTATTATTTTCATAGATATAATAATGGTAAGAATATCTTATATATTATATTGTGAAGAATCAGTTGAATCAATTTTTTTTCCTTCACAATAGCAGTTTATACATAAAAATTTATATATTTTAAACCATACTATTCTTTCGTCTTTTACTAGAAAACAACGATCTATTTAATCTTAGTAGTTGGTGCATAAAATTTATTCAATTTTTAAATAATAATACAAATAAAAATAATTATTATTATTATAGAAATTCAAATGCCGAGACTTTACGAGATTAATTAGTACTAGCATAAAATAGGTTGATCTCAGTAAATCGATGGCTCACGACTTAGTTAACTCGGGCTAATCACAAATAGTGGCAATAATATGTGATTAATTAACAATACTTCTTTACGTTTACAAAAAAATGAAAAACTTTCCAAGTCAGATTTGAATATTCCATTCAACAAAATTATTTATAAATTGATAACATTTGTAATTAATTATTAGTTTAGAGAAGAAGAATTGGTAATTGAAAGACGCAGCTATAGAGTCAACTTAGACCAAGTCTTGAAATAAGCCTGCCAAATTAGTCATATATACACACTGCATTTTTAAATACTTTTGTATTGAATTTTCCACGCAAACTGCCACCCCATTTGATGTATCGATATATACTTACGAAACTTCAATGGGTGTGACAAGAAATTCATTTGTCTGGAAATTATATGTTTTTAATTTGCTTCTGAATATATGTTTACATTTTCTAATTGAATAATTTGTTTTTAAAAGCAATTTTTTTTTTATAAAATACTACAACTTAAACAATATTTTTAGATTAAAATACAAGTTTTGGGAGCAATAAATGACGCATCTAATGAAATAACAATCAAAACATGATATTTGTGTATTGTATATCTAAAAAAATTTGAGATATATTATTACTGTATCTGGTAAAAAGAAGAAATTGAATATTTAAGAATGAAAATTAAAATTTAAATTATTTTATATTTACAAATTTTAATAATATTTTCTATTTATTAAAAAATTTACTCAGATCTGATCGAGTCAGCTCATTTAAAGAATCATGACGACATTGGTTCTGTGCGCGGAAAGTTGGATCTCAAATCCTCAATAATGGAAGACAGAGGGATAGAGGCTGGTTTTGAACAGTGAAACTATGGATGTATAATTATTTTTTTTATTCTATAAATTATTATCATTATTATTTGAAAGGTTTAATTGGACGGAACCACTCGGTGAAAATTAAAGTTGTGCACAGCCTCTGTGTAATATTGTTATCCAGAGGAGGCAAAATCGTAAGTTTTCTTTTTAAATATATGGTGTATAAATAAATATATATATATATGATTTTTAATATAAGATATAAAAAAATTGAGGGTGGAGCTATCTCCCTCGATAAGGATGTATTCGCACCCTTATGGATATTTTTGTTAACATTTGCATAGTAAAACTATGGATATATAATTACAAGTATTATTGTTTTATTCTTTTTTTAAAAGAATTATTATTATTGTTTTATATAATTACGGGTATAATTGTTTTATTCTAGAAATTATTATTTGAAAAAAGAGTACATGCAGACGTTCACCAACTCACATTTGACTTAATTTTTAAATTATATATCACTATCCTCATCATTATTATGTAATCGCAAGTTGGAAAACTATAAGTTTATATGTAAGGTTCGGAGTTTTGTACTATAAATATTTATTAAATTAACCACGGAAAAAAACTATTTCTTGGATGAAATATTTTTAAAACAAATATTTTAGCATACTAAATAAACATTATCATAAATTATCTCTAAATAAATAAAAATATGTAACAAGATGGAAAAATATCATGAATTCACTTTTCAATTGTAATTTATTATATAATTTGTATTTATGTCAATTACATTACGATGATGTGTTGCACGTTAGACACACTTGTATAATTTTAAAAAAAAAAAAAAATATATATATATATATATATATATATATAATATGACTTTCGTAATAGAGCAGACGGGGTAACGTGAAAGACTTACGAGTCATATTAAATTAATAATAATGTACAAGTTGTGTATATAGTGTAAATTAAAAATATATTCCACAAAATATTAATTTTTTTTCACTACTATTCTCAAAAAATTATATGTAATAAAATATAATCTAACAAATTTATTTTTAATAAAAAAAATAACCCCACATAATTTTTTAACAAGTTTAGCCATACGAAAATTATTTTTTTAACAAAAGTAGTCTCCGAGATTATTTTTGATTAAAAACAAAAGTGTAGAACTAGTATCGATTCAAAAAACAAAGTTTGGGACTTTTCTATGATATTATATTTGATTACTTATAAAAATTTGAGACTGTTATTGCAAAGAGTTCTATTTTACGAGATCATATTTGTTATATATGAAGGCGGCAACCGGGTAATTCCAAGTTACATATGTAGGTTAAAAATATACTATTGCTTTTTATTTCATTAAAATAAGGGCTCAATGCGAGATAATGAATAAAAGAGAAATGGCCATAATGAGGGAATAACTCAAAATTATTATTATAATCAATCTCTATATTTGACAAAGGCATGCAGTGGGCCTTATAATTTTGCATAAATCTTCGCTGATTTGAAATTAAACATATAATAAGGATGAAAATTACGTATGTCACAATCAATAATCACCGAACTCGATTTGATGTACAAATTGAATGAGTATCACATTTAATAAAAAATAAGTTTTTTAAGTTTAAATTCATCTAAAAAATATTACAATTTACATCCCATTGTTAGCATATAATAAGTTAGAAAACCTTAGTGGATCTCATCGTATAATTTCACAGTCATTTTTAATCAAATTTCTAGGATATTTTTTTCTGGGGACGGTCTTATATATCGATGGGTGGTGGATTTATGATAAGCTCAATCTAGCATAAGAACAATGATATTATATTAGATTCAATGATCTAAACATATCCAAATCAAATTGGACCTTTAGATCTAATATATGGATAATATTCTCATGCTAGAGTTTCAGTCCCGTGGATTTAGAGAAGAAAACAAAATTCTTGGAAAATTTGTACATAAATTATTTTATATACTTTTTTTATTGAGAGGTGACGATCTCCTTACTCTTCCTTCTTGGTTGGCCCCTACGTTCCTTTGGACAATAATACGATGCTTTGTTTAAATCGAGATCAATTTTTACCAAATAAAAAAGTATCTATGTATCCAGTGTTTTGAAAATTAGATCGAACTGGCCGATTTAATCGGTAACCTATGTTTGGTCTGGATTAGTTGACCCTCTAAAACCACCATACTAGAAAATCGATGGGAACCATACTAAACCGATAAAAACAGGTTCAACCAGTGAATCGATCGACAGTTGAATCGGAAGGTTCTTTCATTTTTCTTTATTTTATTTTTAAAAACTAATTTTTATTTTGTTAAAATTATAAATCAAATTTTAAAATAAAAATATATTTTATATAATTTATTGTTATTGAAATAATTACAAATTAATATTTTATGTGTATCTTTATCAAAAAATTCATATAATATTCCATAAAGATGTCTTGTATATTATATTAAAATGTTTAGTTTCTCGTAAATTATAAAAGATGTCAATCATTTTCATAATTTTTTAAATATTTTTTTATAAGTTTGAGACATTGTTGTTTTTTGGCATTGCTTGTTGTTTTTTGAGATGTTTTATTATTTTTATGTTGGACATTTGGTTTGATCTGATTTTTGAAGTTTTACATATTATGTTGGTGTATGATATATTTTTTTATCGTGAACAACTTGAAACAATAGCAAATACAAGGTATATATATTTTACAAAAATTAAAATAAATATTACATAATGTTGATGTCATCACCAGTTGAATCAGTGACTCAACCGATCAAACCGCTCGAACCTATAATCAGTGAGGGCACCGATTTCATGTTCGGTCCGATTTTGAAAACACTGAATGCATCAATGCACACGTAATACGTCTCCTTCGACTATAAGTTAGGCGGCCCTCCACCTTTAAATCTCATTTCGTATTCAAAATATGTTTCATCGAATTCACATCTCCTAATTAATTCAACTTCTATCTTCTTCTAGAAATAAAATTGACACGTAACAAGTTTACCAAACATCAATTTCCAGAAAATACATTCCAAAAATACTAGAAAGAAAACCAAATACTACCTGAATATGGATACAACAAATACTTTAATATTATCATCCAATAATTGATTTGTCTTTCCGGACACTATGCCCTGAATATGGATACAACAACAGCCAAACCAAGACAGTTCTAGCTCATCACATCAAAATTCACGAGTCTTGTCATGCGATAATTATAATCCGCAACATGTTTATAAAAATTTCATATGCGACATTCAGATATATTAGAATTATCGAAGAAGCAATACTAACAAGTTTATTTTTAGAAAAATGGAGCAAAAATTTTGTTTTCCCACATGTCCCGTAATTATCTTAAGTTCATTATGTATCTCATAATAATAGAAAATATGACAAATTGTCCAAAACGAGGAACCAATGAAATTGGACCCCAACAATGGATGAATGAAAACAACTCTTTCACAAAAACGAGCCACCACTCACTTTTCTCCTCAAACAGAAACAAAGAACCAAAAATACATTGTACATATCTTTACAAGTATAGGCTTTGGGTGCTGAACTTCATATACAAAATGATCATCTATAGGTTTTTTTTAAAAAAAATTACAAGCATACCTTTTTGTCGCATGTAACAAAAATCCCCATGACCTTATATGAATGAAGAGCCAACGAGGGGAAGAAAAAAAAATAAGGAAACAAGCTCTCGCTAGTTGCAACCAAAATGTGCCGAGTATGTTAAATATATACTCAACAGCCATTAGGTGCAGCATCCTGTAAAACAATCAATTAAAGCCGTGAGTTAATGACGAACAAATTTCATGAATGCACACATAATTGTAACTATATGTTTGTGCATGTATATGAAGAGGGACGGTTTGTAGTATAAGCACACTCCTGTACCTGTACTTCATGTAGGAGTTCCTCAAGTTCAAGTCTAATCTCGGTGAAGGAAGGTCGTTTAGTAGGGAGAGTTTCCCAACATCTTTGCATCAAGTTTAACAGCTTGGGATGTTCGTGTTTTGGGAGTTCTGGTCGAAGACCCTATCCCAAAAATATAGAGTAATAATTAAGTCGAGATGTACAAGCAGGTAAAGGATATGGCAGATTGAAATGTCTTCCAATTGGTATGCAGATGTCTTAATTCCACCATAAGATATATTCTTTTGATTCATTCATAGTTTTGTAGTCTTGGTTTCAAAAATACTGGCGGAAAGATTTCACCTTTTCAACCCCAACCCCCCCTAGTATCAAGCATCAATATGAGAATACAATGAAAAGATGAAACAATTAGCAGCTACATAACCAATAAATTTACAAATGTGATACATATCGGCTCATAAAACATGCTAAACAGAACGTTAGGGAAATTCACAAACCTGTCTCACTCCAAGGGCAGCTTGTAGAGGTGTCATTGTATCATAAGGCACCTGAAAGCAGAAGAAATAAGAATAGACATAGCGTGGAATTGACTATGGACATGCTAGGTCTATGCTCTAGTTATCATTTATAACAGCTGGATTTAAGAACAAACCTTAGCTGTCACCAACTCCCAAAGAACAATAGCAAAACTGAATACATCTGCTTTTTGGTCATATGGTTGATGATTTATCACCTATGAAGCAGTTTTAGTGAATGCTAGCTTTCAGAGAGTACAGGAAATTCAAAGACATGCAGATAGCAGATCAAAGCATCAAGAATTTAGAGGATTCGTGGATTGAGTTAACAAAGAAATTTCAGGAAGGAAGGACACATACCATTCAAAAATTCATAATGCAAGGCTTTGAAGTTCTAAATATCGAGAGACATGAATACCGGGTCAACGAATAAAAAAATTCTTTCGAAACTAGAAATGGACAGAAATGAAAGATAGTGCCCACAACTTAAGTGTTGTTTAGGACTGAGTTGGTTTTCCCACAAGGGCACATCCCTCGACGCCATATTTCAAAGTTTAGAATCATCCAGCTTTGGTAGTGTATATTACCATTCCATATCAAGAAACTAATACTGAATGTAGAATGTGAAACGTGAGTGCCCCCTCATTTAATAATAAATTACATTTTATGACGCTATACAATTGAAAGAATTTGTACCTCAGGTGCCATCCATCGATACGTTCCTGTCTCTGCAGTCATCACACCACCATTATTCTGGAATCGAGCAACTCCAAAATCTGCCACTTTAACAACCTTGAAACAAATTATCACACTGATCAACATAAGAATAGCACCATTATGTCAAAATGAAATATCATAAGTAAGAAGGAATCTTATTTATCACAAATATATATTACGCTGTAGCAGAAACTACTCATGCCGAAAAGTTTCATAGGACAAAGGGAACATTTAATAAATGTTAAAACATCATGAACTCACATGGCAAGTATCCATAAGCAAATTTGCTGTCTTCAAATCCCTGTGTATAACATTCTTCTGGTGAAGGTACTCCATTCCTTTGCAAACATCAATTGCAAACTTCAGTAGCTGTGGTAGCTTCAATACAAGATGATTCTTGTGTAAATATTCGTAAAGGCTCCCTCCGGACATGTACTCTAAATACAAAATCAGAAATGACATGGATAAATTTAAAAAATTAGAAAACAGTGGCAATCAATATCCGCAGCAAAATTAATAGGCATCCATAAAGAATAACAAACAATGCGCCCATTACCAAAGGTGGGGGGATTATAATTAAAATCTAAAACAAGAATCTAAATTCTATGGCAATGTGAAATTGATTCAACCTTATAGAAAGCACCATACCTGTTAAGATGCATAAATGTGGTAATTTCGTGCAAGCACCGATGAATCGCACGACATTTTCATGTTGAACCTGCCTGAATTTTGCAAACAAAAAAAAACTGAAATATTACTATAATGAACATAACATATTTCCATTTATGGCTCATAACTCAGACAGCGAAAAATAGCATTTTCATAACTAAAGGGAGAAAGCAGTATCTAAAAGGTAACCTGTGACAGAAACAAATAATTTTGACTAAGAAGAGCACTTTTCTTGTCCCGGATTATCAAGAAGTTTCAAACACAATTCCAATTTGAAAATATAGATAAGAAATTATGCAATGAAGTAGCAACAGCAGTGTCACAAGATATATCTCATTTTTATTACCAGTAAGGCATATGCTAACTAGTGATCAACCTGCCATTTCTAACAGTAATCATATCATGGCCCTTATGGAGAAAACAAATAGTTCTCCCACTAAAGCAATGACACCATCGTCCTACAGAAAGCACAGAAAAACAAAATGCACATCTAGTTCCTAGATAATTGTTGTCGGATGATTTCTGACACATAATTGATGCAGGAGTATCTATAAAGAAATCCGCTTTTGTCTCAGTTTCATGTTAACTGGAAAAAGAAGAAGAAGAGTGTTGCCCTGCTGTCATCTCAGTTTAGGATAATAAGACATCACTGCATAGTGACTGTTAGATGTATCACTTGCATAACCGGTGTTGCATCTTTGGTTTTGACCAAGAATGTCTAATTTCTACTTAGATATTGTCATGTTTATGAAAATCCCACAAAAATTGTTTGGATATTAAAAGCGAAAGCACAGAGATCAAAAAGCTTGAAAATGAGAAATTAGGAGAAATATTACCATTTTCTAAAAAATCATCCAACCTGGAACATCTGTCAGACAACTCAAGAAAGAACTTTATTTCACAAACTTTTTCACATTTTCAAAAAACTACCGATCATTTATATTCAATCAAAAAATTCTATTTGTTTCTCAATAGTAAAATCTGCAGCGAAAGCTAACCTCAAAATGGCAACTTCTTGTGCAAACTCTGTTTCCAGAGAATTATTCAAATGCTCAGATCTGAGGACCTTAACTGCAACGTTCTGACCAAAATATACACCATGATACCTTGTAAAAAAAAAACACATGCGTAAGCAATGATAAGGCAGGGCAAACAAAATCAGAAGAGTCCATCATAATGCTTTGAACTAACAAATCTCCACAAGATCCGGCAGCGATTTTTTCTCCTATCTTCAACAGTCTCCAATCTATTTCCCAATCTTCACACTTCGTTTTTGCAGCAATAGTTTTCTCTACCATTGATTGCGAGTGCGATGAACCAGACCATGATCCCTAAACAAGAATACCAGAGAACTTGTGATGCAACATTGATCTCCAGAATTTTGCAGTGAATGAGAGACAAAAAGAAATTACTTATTTCAAGAAAGACAAGCATAGGACATATTGATTACCTCGCTTCTAGCAATAGCTTTTATCATTGCATCATATAGACTCTCTGTATCCTAGCCACAATAATTCAAAATGAACAACATTTCCACTTTCTCAGAAATACAATCAACATCATCTAAATGACTTGCATATAAATAATAATAATGAACAGGATACCAGCAGTTAAATGAGAGTCTAGCAATGCTGGGCCATTCCATCACCAAGTACTCAATATTTGGCCATATGTAAGTGTTAAGGCACAAAAAAACACGGTACTTCAGTGAGGTATGTGTAATATCTGTTCCAGGTTTCATAACTCTCGAGAATTAAGTTTTTCTCAATTTTAGACCTCACAAATACAACCCCCTTCCCACATTCTCGAAAACAATAAAACTCACAGCGCACACATATTAAGAGAAATCCTATAACCCTTATTTTAAATGTAAAGCTTATGCAAATAACAAGTGATTATGGATTGATGAGTTAGTTCCAAGAAAGAAATACAACCAATAACTATCAGTATGTGCTGTTTAAAATACAAATGAGAATAAATCACAAGGAAAACAGAATACTTAGAAACTTAAGTACAAGAAGGGCCACCTTTATAGCAAATGAAAGACCAAAGAATGTCAGAACAAGTTGGCATGAATTATTTTATTTAGGTAGAAGATTAATTGGGTCGAGTAAAAAATAAAGCTAGGACAAGTAGAATAACAAATCAAATTGCAAAAAACCCAAAATTGAAATACGATGATTTATTACAACTAAGAGATGTCAACTGTGCACAAGGATAAACTAGTAGTTCCATAAATTCAATACCCAGAAAAGATATTAAGTTACCCTAATAGTATTTAACTTCGCATTTTTTTATTACATAAGTGCGTATAATTGTGTCTATACCAATGCAATTGTAATTTGAACAATCATCTAAATTGTAAATCATGTGGTTTCAACTTAACAAGGACAGACTAATATTTTCAGTCAATAATTCAATTTTTTTTATTGAAACAATTAAGCTTGGTCGGTTTGAAAACACTGAATTTGGTCTGACAGTATATAAAGCAAGTCAGTCATCTATATTCAAGCGGGATTTAAGTTTTCACGTAGGGAACCTTAAATTTTAGCAGATTCATTTCAAGTTATACACAATCTAACTCAAACCAACAGCTTTCAATTGTGACCCCTGCCTCCACACAATTTCAAATATAAAATCATAAGTTTGATATTATTACTGAACTTGGTAAATTAACCACAGGTACCTCAACCAGCCATCCATCCACAACAAATACGTCTAAAGAGTATCCATCAGTTGTTGAAAACACATGAGCTTCCCGAATGTTGAGTCCTATGTCGGAGAGCAAAGCAGAAAGCTGCAAACAAGAAAAGTAAGGTTAGCAGAATCTCAGTCACGATCATGTTACGTTAAGGCTCAGTTGCCAAATATGAGCACGTAAATGAGAGATCTCTAGGGACAAATTTTCCAAAATGGGGAAGAAGAAGGTAGGAAGAAGAAGAATAAAGAAATCAGGGGGGGGGGGGGGGGGGGGGGGGGAGGACTGATACGAACTCTAGAAACCATGCTTTTAAGCTTTAAATGGCATACAATAAAGAAAGAAGATGCCAATTACATCTAAAAAAATTATCGATAAAAAAAATGAAGCACCCATGCATAGAAAAGACTGGAAATATCCAGTGCATATTTTGGTCAAAGTTTTATAAGAAATTAGTCAAAATACAAATCACCGTAAAAGCTCCACGTGACGATCCAAGACGCAGAAGTGAAGGAAAGGTTCACAAAGTAGACATCAATACTCCAAATAACAATGCAGAACATCCTTTCTTATCATACCTGACTAAGAAGCTTGGGCTTGTCAACCGTAGAAAATATCACTTCATGGATAGGTGTGCGAAGAGCTTCCTTCCTGCACTATATATCTATATTGTAGATTCACTTTTCCCAAGAAACAGGCCAAATAATACATTACAGGTAGCCCATAATCTTATACAATCAGTGGAAGAACCCAGTAAATTGAAAGTAACAACATTAGAAAGGTCTTAAAAATACCATACTCAAAACAGTAGTTGGAGCTGCCAAATTAAAGGAAATTATGAAATAATTAGCATATTACATGTACTAAGTTACAAATAAATCTCCTGGCAAATAAGCCTTGAGGTTTAGTGAAATTCGTGCAATAGAGGCAATGGTTGTTACTGCAGTTTCTGGACAAAGGATTAAACATTATGAACTACAAAGAATACCTAATTTAGAATGAGAAAAAAGGGATTCTTATTCAAATTTAAGGACTGAAAAATAAAATTACATAACAAATAAATTATATAGACCTACTAGAAAATATGAAATAGACTAACTAGCTTTAAGTGCTAGAGTTAAGAAACATAACAATGATTGAAAACAAACAAACAATAAATATAATACAACCTAGCAAACATATTTCCTGAAAATTTCTTTCCACACCAAGCAGCACAAGTTGGTAATTAGATAATAGTGGATCCGGGGAACAGAACATCTTAGATAAGTACTACATCTTGAAAATCCACAGAAGAAATCTTGATTCAGAGTCTAGATAAGGAGGTGCTTTCTTTCCAAGCCCTTGTCATCCTTCAATAACATATTACTTCTCATCTTGAAATAACAACATAGAGCATTGACAAAAGTCGCCAAGTAATTACCTTCTAGTCAAATCTTCTGCGGGATTTTCTCCGTTTATGCCATTAGAACTCTTCCTAACATCCAAATTAAGATCCTCTAGCTTAGAACAAGTCTCAAAGTCACCCAAAAAATTCCTGTTTCTGGTCACATTCAGAGAAGAAACGGACTAAGTGCGTGATGAACACATAATAAATACACTCGTTGAGAACCTATCTTAACAAGAAAAACAAAATCATCCTAAAACGTGATACAGTGAATTAAATCAGTAGCCATTTCATATCACAAATACCTATGATTTAATAGCTGGGCATGGTCATCTTCATCATAAGGAACACTTGAAACTTGTTCATCACCATCATCATCAGCCATAGTACAAACATTCTGACGGAAAATGCATGTAGAAAGCAATGAAGCAGCAAACTAGAACAATTATCTTTTGAAGTTCAATAGTATGTATAGTATGCAAATGCGGGAAAGAGCATAACGTCTTTTCTACAAGAAAAATGTAGAAATATTCAAACTCATCCAGGGAAAATTTTACAAGTATTTAATAGATCAAACATCCCAAGCTACTTTTTGAATAACCACCTAAAACTCATTTTCACTATGGCACTAGCCGGATAGATACATGAAGTGAAATATTTTTCAGCAATAACCTTTATTCTCAAATGGTAAATGGGTACCATTATAAGATAAATCTCTTAAGGACTCCTAATTGTCACTGCTATATTGACGCCCTCCCAATCCTAATTCATCAATCTTTTTCTTTATGTTATTTTTATTTATAGGTCACAACTGATCAAACCTTTGGAGGCAAAAAACCGTCTTAGGAGATTCCTATCTCCTATCAGCATTTAAGTATCAAATTTCCAAAAAGCATACAAGACCGGAGATTCAAGCCCCAAAAATTCCATCAATTTTGAGCAAACGGTTTGCAACTAAAATATGGGTTATTCTTATCTCATTAAACAGAAGAACAGCCTCATCAGTGATGTCTCAGATGACACAAGAAAGTAAAGAGGCCAAATGTTTACCAAAGGCATGCATACCTCCAAAAAACAGATATGGAAAACAGGTCGATTATTAGGATCCTTAGCCCTAGCAAGAAGCTTTTGATGCAATAACACATCTTCCACTCTATCCAAATTTACATCCAATCCATAACTGAAAAACATAACAAAATACATAAAGCTGAAGCAAGTAGTCTGCAGCATCATAAATTTCAACAATGCCAGTTTTCATAAATATCATATATCATCAACTCTAATAGAATCAATGCCAACATTAAGATCAAATAAGTCAATAAAAATATCATAAAACACCTTGAGAGATTCCAGAAGTCTTCAAGTTCAAAACATCAAACCCGGAAGTATCTAACAGATGATCTAAGAATTCGTTTTTTTTTTTTTTATCTCATTCTATATTTTGTGACACTCAAGCAACTCCACATTTCCAGCAATCCAATGTTTCTTTACAGTTTTTTTATATACGTGAAAAGATTCAATCTAGTCTCATGTAGCCTACATATATGCCAAGGCAAGAACTAACTGAACCAATAGGTAAGGACCAGTTCCTAAGGTTGTGTCTCAAGTTAGGATTTCAAGATATTCATGCTCCAACTTGAGGGGGGTGCAATGGTATGTAACTGCTGCAAATCCATTGCTATAATCATGTTAAAAAGTCATTGTGATTATGTAACCGTTGATTGATCTGTTAGTCAAGGTAGGATCATTACTTCCTTTCCTTTGGAAAGTTATAACAGTAGCATTTCAGAATTTTCATTATCTTGGTCAGCCACAAATGTATCTATATAGTGCCATGTAGCAAGAACCTTAATTTTTCCCTAATTTAAAATTACACAAATGCAAGAGTGCATTATATAACTGAGTGCACACACGTATCAAGTTTCTTCAAGAAGGGAGAAAAAAGGTTCCTTTTTTGGAACAAAAGAGGTTTCCACAAAATACGCCGACAAAATACATGCAGTACAAGGATTCCAACTCCAGACCAATTGGTAACTTATAAAAAGCTAACATAGCTCGTAAATGCTCAATATGAATCTCAACTGACAGAGAGCATGCGAATAGTCATGAAAAGCTGCTCATGTTAAGAATACTCAAAACCAGTAGTTGATGAGTGGGGTAACCAGATCATAAATTCCCAGGACAATTCTAACGGAAACAAACTAAACGAAATAGAAGCATCAATCACATACACAAACAAGTCCAAATTTCATCAAATATATATCATACACAAATACCTCTGAGGCAGACGATTGAAGTGAGCCTCCAATTGTTCACGAAAATCAGGATTCCCAATCGCGTCTTCATTTCCATTCTCCATCAACCGATTGTATACATCATTCCTGATCACATCGTGTCCAGCACCACTCCCGCCGCCACCAAAGCTTCCGTAACTCCTCGGCGGCGATGAACTCTCCCCTACCTCCTCCACCAAATCCATATATACAAGCAAACACAATATACACGTCCACTATCCCTACAAACAAGTAATATCGCCACGTTTGGAAAAAAATAATAATATATCGAGCTAACTGAAATCCATCGGAACTCCACCTATTCTCCAACGGTCGGTAGAATCTAGAGAGGGTAGCAAGAACTGATTCTGTATCGTTGCGTCAACGCAGGGGTAAAATAGTCCGTCATTACTGTGGCAGGAGAGGTGGTTGTGCATAAAGCACTGTGTAGTGGTAAGAGAGAGAGATTGGGCTTGAAGAATGTCAATTTTGTTTTCCGGATAAAGTCTAGAGACCACTAAAGGTAACGAACGGGACTGCGGAGTTACACACACAATTATGTATGTATAAATGTGTTTCTGTGAGAGGATGTGTATATGTAGTGTGTGAGAGAGAAGGATAGGAGAAAGAAGTGGAGTGGGAATGGATAGGGCTCTGAACATGTAATGATTAAAACATAGGGGGTCCGTTTGGTAGATAAACCTAAATCCGGATTGCGTGAAATTACAGATAGGGGGCCATGAATCTTGGTAGACCTGATCACAGTTTAGTACTTTCAGTTAAAATCCTCGATCTTTGACCTTAACTTTCATTGATGGTCCTAATAATGGTTCATGGTCCGTCGATTACGGTTAATCAAAAGTTACGGTTTGGTCCTTATTTTAAAAATAAATAAAAATATTATTAAAATTTTTTAAAAAATGTTTGAATTTGTCCATGTATTAATCATAAATAACGTGAAATAAATAAATTCAAGCTCAAATAATCAAAATATCTTTGTTTGATTAATATATATTGATGTGATCCGTTATTTTACGTGTTTGGTAGAATTAGATGTTTACGAAAAATAAAAGGAATACACCAAGATTTTTTACGTGGAAAACCCTCGAATTGAGAGAAAAACCACGGGACCTAGTCCAGTATAAAGCTCCACTATAAATATTGATGATTTACAAGATGATCTGGACACAAGAAAAAATTATTCAATGACTTACACGACTACTGTTATAGAAATTATAAAAAAGACCGAACAGACTCAAGTTTGCTCTCTTCGGAGTCTTTTTGCCCAGAAAAATCCAACCCCTTCTGTGATGACATCCGCAGGTATTTATAGGACTATTCCAAGTGATTGACTTGCGGGAGATCCGGAACACGATGTCCTCTGATCGTGGCTTAACTGGAGCCCAATACGTCCGAGAAATCCGCGCCCCATTATCGCACGTTCATTCACGCCGGTTAATTTGTTAGTTATTCCTGAGTCTTCCGCTAATCTTTGACCAGAAAACCGAGGAGGGTTACAACTGTTCGGTAGAACCCTGCTCGGTGCTTTCCGTTCGGTGCACTATGTTCGGTATATGTCTTTGTTCGGCCCTTGAGGGATTTTACCCGAGGAGGTCAATATGTCATATGACATCATATATAAATGTAACACTTTTTTAGATCAACAATGCTCGTAGCTTAGTGGTTGAAGCTAATTATTCAAGTTGGATGTCATGAGTTCAAATCTACATCAAAACATTGATTCTAAATTTAAAAACATTAAAAAAATTAAAACCCTAACCGTAGGTTCCGTCAGTTCAAGAGTTAAAAAAATATGACCATTAACATTTCCGTCTATAGATAGGCCGGTTATGGTCCGATCCATCGAACCGTGGACCAGGTTAGCTAATTTTGTTATCTAATTTGCTTGAAATTAATTATTATGATTCTTTTCAAAGTATTCCCCATCTCTACTTTTCGATTTTTTCTCTCCTTTTCTGGTTGTATATGGTTAAACATGACAAGTGTTATTGAATTACATTTTAAAAATAATTTTATTACAGATAAGATATGATCGCGGTATGGTAATGTTTTAAATTTCATAACGATGAAATAACAATTAAAAATATAATAGTTCCACGCATCTGATTATTGATTTGATAACAATATATAGGTAATTAAAACTTATAAGAGATATTAAAATATATTATAATGTGGTATAGTAATAAAATAATTTTGACAGAGAAATGAAGAATTTAATAAAATTAATTTCTATGTTGGGTTATGAAAATTATTTTTTAAGAAAAAGAACAAGAAAATGAAAGAGTTGAACAAGATCAAAGATAGCCGACAGAGGACCTACCAACAGATAGTCAGTGTGAAATGAATCTCAACGGAAAATTGGAAGATATCTATCTTTTCAATCTAAGTCCGATTTGATCAGTATGCAAGTGGACTAAACTGATAAAAAATTGATGTGGTGTAATTATAAAAAAGGGCAAAAGGGGCGGGTTTTTTAACAATTTGACCCAAAAAAAAATTTAGTTTAACTAAATAACACAAAAAAAAGTTAGTTTATTAAACTGACCTAAGTCGTCGTTTCAGATGGCGACTTCTATTGAAATCACCATCTCAGATGCCGACTTCCACTAAAAGTAATTTTTAATTGATGTCGACATGGCGACATCGTTAAATTATTTTTAATTGATGTCGACATCTGAGATGGCGACATCAGTTAAAATATAGTTTTACACTGTTAATTCTAACTCCCACACAAATCCATATCACTTCTCCGGCATTACTTGAGTCTAATAATAATAATGAGCTTCTCCATATACTCCTCAACTATGAGTTGAACTCCAGAGATCTCTTCTTTCCCACCGTAAGGATTCGAATTGGTAGCGTTCTTCTTCCATTAAAAAAATTGCAAAACTTTTACAGAAAGTGGAGAGTGACCTCAATTACCATTGATTGACCAGCATATTTGCATTGTTTACCCGATCGAATAAAAACGTAGAATGGGTTTTGGATTAGGTGCTTCAACATGTGAAAGCCATGAATTGTGCGATCATCATATAACTTTATTATAAAAAGGTACAGAAGCCATTAATCCAATGGATATGTATTTCCACATAAATCTATAGAAATTTATTCACTTTGACTTTTATAGATAAGAGGATTTGGTTTTTACAGTTCACGGAATCTTACGAAAAACAAATACGTCAGACACAAATATCTGATACGCTGACATCAATTAAAAAATTATTTTTAACAGAAGTTGCCATCAGATTTCAATAAAGTCGTCTAAAATGGCGACTTAAGTCAGTTTACAAAACTAAAAAAAATTTGGGTTAATTTGTTAACTTAAATTTTTTTTTGGGTCAAATTTGTTAAAAAACACCAAAAGGGGCAAATCATTATGCGTGGGATGGGGTCAGTTCACTTTGTGCTACGCATCATTCCTTTACAATGCAAGAGGTTGTTTCCGTGACTAGTATCTGTGACCTTCAAGATCACATTGTAGCAACTTTAACTTGCGCCAACTTTATACTAATTTTAAATTTTAATTTCTTTTTCAGCACATTGACTAGAATGAAAATTTAGATAAAATGTGTAAAAACTTAATAATTTGCATCACTATAAACGTGACTAAAATTTGGTCTTATATAAAAATTGATGATGAATAATGAAGCAATACAACACAAAATATATATGATGTGATTCGCTAGTTTTTGTGTTCTATAGAATTATGTGTTGCGAAAAATAATGAAAAACACCAAAATTTTTACGTGGAAAACCTCCAAATCGAAGAAAAAACCACGAGACATAGTCCAGTATAAATCTTCACTATAAATTGGTATTGAATAGGACTTAGACACAAAATAAGAACTTTCAAATCATGAGAAAAACCACCATGACCAAAGAAGAAAATACATTATATGGATCCTTACTCCACACCCACAAAGTTTTTCATATTAATCAAACTTTATAACTTACACATCTCTCATTTACAAGAAGAACACTTATTTTTTTATAATTTGGAAGCTCAGTCAAAGCTGCAACTACATAACATGCTACAACTTTTACAAGATTATAAAACATCAAAGGAATTTTTTTAAAACCAAAAGTTGTTAGACAAATTATCGACTGATACAATTTAAACGGAAGGTATGTGCCTCTTTTTTAGCAAAAGGATTGGACAAATTTCTTGTCCCACCTATATGGGACAAAAATCCCAACTCCTTCACACTATCTTCTTTTTCATAAATCATTACAACACACAGATATAGAAAACATCCATACAACAAAGAAAATAATAGTTGAAGGAAATTAAAATTCTATAAAGAGAAAATCACCAAATTTCATTATTATTTTTAATTCAAAAGGGCAACTGAGTGAGGTCGTCAACCTTACTCGATTGAACTATGGAACACCCCTACTGATGAAAAATGGCTCATAAAGTTTTATCAAATGGAGAAGGGATAAGATCCCTCTATCAGCATCAATCCCTCTAAAAGACATTTATCCTACATAATCACTAATAGAAAAATATACATGGGGGGTTGAAAATGGTTATGGGACCTATCAAGATTGAAAATGATGTCGAAAAGGATATATATTACTGTCATGTAGGGATGCTTACCGGTTAGAATCGGTCCAAAACTGGCCGGTTCCGGGAATATACATGGGGTTGAAAATGGTTATGGGACCTATCAAGATTGAAAATGATGTCGAAGAGGATATATATTACTGTCATGTAGGGATTCTTATCGGTTATAATCGGTCCAAAACTGGCCGGTTCCGGGATCGGAAACCGGTCTGGTCCGGTGATCCGGTTCCGGATCGGACCGGTTTGATCCTGTTCCATCTTTTTATTTTATTTTTATGTATTGACTTTTTTTATGTTCGTATATGTATCCACAATATTCATAATAAATTCAATATATTTCCACTTAATTTGCTAATATAAATGCTTATACAAATTATAGTTGCACTTATGGCAATTAAAAAACATTAATATTTAGCACTCTTCATAACTGATAAGTATTGTTTTGACGTTTTCTTCTTCTTGCTCGTCATAATGATTTACAAATTCGACAACCGCTCCATCTCTTATATTCTTACATGCTGCTTCAAATCAATCTTTTCAGTATGTGAGCATGCATAATGAATCAGCAGATAGATTACTTCTGTATTCTCCAATAATTTGGCCACATGCTGAGAATGTCGATTCAGAAGCGACGCTTGAAATGGCTCTAGACATTTTGGCTAAGATAGGGAAATGTGCTACATTTGCCTTCCACCATTGTAAGACGTCGAAATTGTCTTCCGTTAGAAATTGAAAATTCAGGTAAATTTGCAACTCAGTTGACGTGCTAATAGAAGGTCATTTGTCCTTCAATTTTTTCCTGCCCAGCATCCTAAGCAAATTGATGCCTCCGCCTATGAATTGAGCTTGAGGTTCTTCAACAGCCATTTGTTGCGACGATTCACTTGCCTGTTGATTATAATACAATTGAAACATAATTTGGAGATATTGCATTATAGACGTCTTTTGATCGTCAACAAACTTCCCCAAATTTTTTGCATAATATTCAAAAAATATTTCAAACGAAGCTAAACATTGACTAGGATCTAGTAAAGTTGCGATGCAGTGCACGTGTGGATTTGTTCCCAATACTTTATAAATTTAGTTTCCACTGCACTAACAAAAGTATGCAAGTCATAGTCATCTCTAAATTCTATAAACTTATCAAGCATGTTAAATATTAAAGGAAGAAAATAAACAGAAGTTGGATAAGTAACACTGGAGAAGCGTTTCGTCGCTTCTTTGAAAGTACCTAACAATAATACACAGTTTTCACAAATTCCCAATCATCATCGGCCAAATAAATACTTTCATCGCTATCAGACATTTTATATTAATTATAAAATGGAGTTAAATATCTTTGTAATGTAATATAGCTTTCAACATATTGTACAACAAATTCCACCTAGTTTCTATTGGTGATGGAAAAGAAGATGCTTAAAACCATTAGATAAACATAATTGTTTCCAATCACACTTAACACGGCTCGTGCGTAACCATTTAAGCTATTTCATTTTCTCAATAAATGCTGAGTTGTAAAACCTTTGTAGCACATTGGTTGTGGATGCAAATTTAAAGTAATTTATAAAGGGTTACAATGGACTATTATAGCAACTTGGATTAATCATTTTCGTAGAGCGAGGACGGATACGAAGTAGTTGTTATAGGAGCCCATTGTAAAGTCGCGCTTGCGCGGGCCTGGGCCAGGGGCGTGACATAATGGTATCAGAGCCGGTCACCGGCAGAAAACACGGGAGATAAGTGTTATGCGGTGCAAAGTGCCACGTGCGTGTGCTCTTGAGCCTAAAGGGGCAAAGTGCTACACGACGGGGGCCACCTCTTGAATTGAACCTGCGGGGGCAAAGTGCCACGTGCGTGTGAGCCACCTCTTGAACCTGCGGGGCAAAGTGCTACATGACGGGAGCCACATCTTGAACCTGTAGGAGCCACCTCTAGATTCCCCAGTGCCGGTGGATCGATGAGTTAGGCCACGACGAGGACGTCGCGTTCTAAAATGTAAGGACCCCCGTGCCCTTAACCCGTTATTAGTGTATTAATCCATAACATTAGTGCATACAATCATATTATCATGGGGAAAAGCCATATGCAAGTATAACATCATATACTATCCAGAAAATTTCTTGCATTTAATCCACATAATATTAAAATTCCCCAACCAAGATCACTTACATAGCATGCACCCTCATAATACACTAACATGCTCTCAGTTCATTTAACAATTCCGTATTTAATTGCATGCAAACAATAAATGAAGAGAGAAAAGTCATTGCCCATTTATACACTCCATATACACGTAAAAACGTACTCACATGAGAGCACCCAACGAATAAACGTGTATCTAATATATAAGATACTCTACCGAATGTGGTTATTGGTACTTCGATCCTGGAAGCACCTCCCATGCACCGCTCGATCTCAACTCTGGAGCTACGTACTTAATCAACCAGCTCTGGTACTTCGATCCTGGAAGTACCTCAAATCGACAGCCCGAGCTCCACTCCAAAGCTACTGCTGTACCTGTATCACCTGCCCCAACAGAGACAGCCCCCACACGGGGTGAGCATACCAATACCACCATAATTAATTCCAACACTAATTAATTAATCGCCATAATTAATCACATAAACATAATTAATTCTCAAATGCATATAATTATTTCGGGGATATCACATAAAAGATGGGTGATTGTAATACCTTACCCCACATTGGTTGTGGATGAATATTTAAAGTAGTTTATAAAGGCTTACACTGGACTATTATAGTAACTTGGGTTAACCATTTTCGTAGAGCGGGGACGGATACGAAGTAGTTGCTATAGGAGCCCATTGTAAAGTCGCGCTTGCGATGACAAGTTAAAGTGGTTTATAAAGGCTTACAATGGACTATTATAGCAACTAGGATTAACCATTTTCGTAGAGCGAGGACGAATACGAAGTAGTTGCTATAGGAGCCCATTGTGCAGTCGCGCTTGCGCGGGCCTGGGCCCGGGGCGTGACATGAGTGCTTGTCCTCATAACCAACTTTAACAGCCAAATTAATAGCATGCCATGCACATCTAACATGAGAAAAAACACCATCAAGCATTGGTTTCATATAGGTCTTTAAATCACACATCTCAGCGTTGTCTAATGTGATTGAAAATATCTTATCTTGAATTCCATAATGTTTATAGGTGTTGAATATATATTTAGCAATTACATAACCAGTATGTGCACAATCTAATTACAAAATCAGTGTTTGCATACACCAATTATCATCAATGCAATGATAAGTGACAACAAGATATGAATCCGATTTTACATTTGCCAAATATCGGTTGTTAAGCTAACCCTACAAGGTAAATAGAAAGATGTTCAATCAATGTATTTTTATATTCAACAAATACATCCATACAATTTCTTTTTAGTGTGTGCGTAGAAATATGTTTAAACATGGGTTGTATAGACGAAACAAATTCAATAAAACCAGCATGTTCAGCTTGTATAAAAGGTAGTTCACATCTAATCACATATCTAACAAGTGACCTACGGTTAATTTCAGCAGTTAAAATAAAATTCTTGCTAGTGAGAACATTAATTTGTGTTTGTGTTGCTTCTCTACCTAATAGTTGTAATGTTGTCTCATCAAAAATATTTTTTTTACGAAAGTGTTTTTTAAATGTTATGGTGCCTCCACTGGAACCACCAGCTTTATATGAATATTTTACCTTACATAATTTACAAATTCCAACATATTCATTAGTACCTTCTTTTTGAGCGAGTTCAAAGTGATCACATATCTTACTTCTTTTGGCATGAGTCGGTTGTCTACTCGCTGCTGTAGTGGCTCCAGATGACTCTACTTGTTGTCTCTCTTGGGCACCAGTAGGTTCGGCTGGTTGTTCGGGTTCTTGCGTTTCGACGTTCATAGATGAACCTCCAACATTAAAGTTAGCAAAATAATCACAACTTTCATTTAACTCGGGAATTGGCACAGACAAATTCAAGTGATAGGCGACCCGGGACGAGACCCCGACTGCGACCAGCACTGCTATATGAAAATGCCATTATTAATACACAATGTAGAGAAATATATTAGGTAGTAGAAGTATAGAACTTTGAAGTTTGAAAGACAGAATTGTGTGTTACAATTTACAAATAACAAACAACACACACTTATTTATAGATTTTAAAAAAAACAAATGAAAAATAAAATAAAATAATGAAAAGTACGTTGGCAACGGCTGAAGTAGCCGTTGCCAACGTACGCAACTGCAACGGTTATTTCAGTCGTTGCAATTGCAACGTTTATTTTTATTATTATTTTAAAAATAACTGGTTTCGGTTTCGAATCGGAACCGGTCCGATATCACCGAAATCGACGGTGCTATCGGTTCCAAACCTCGAAACCGTTCCAGATCGGTATATTACCGGTCCGGAGCAGTCCGGAACCGGGCTACCGGTTCAGGTTCCGAAACGGGCTAACCGGTTAGGTTTCGGGTCGGGTCCGGATTGACCCGGCCCGATAAGCATCCCTACACTGTCATGTCACCATATATAAAAAAAGTGTTTACGGAGGATGAATTAAAGAAAGACTTGGCCACTTCTTGATAAAAATAGAGAGTATTATGTCCCACTATGATATGTGGAAACGATGCACATTTATGGAAATTTAGTTTTTGAGGCAAATAAGCTATATTTTTGGCCCCTCAAATTTTTTGCAAATTTTAATTTCGCTCCCTCTTATTTCTTCTTTTAGGTTTGCAACTACATATATACATGTAAATAACTATATCATACCAGAAGTAGCGGGGTCCTCATCGTGTATGGGATCCAAGGGCCTAAGTTCCATCGGTTGTAGTGCGAAATCCATGGGTTGGTATTTGAGTGTCCCAAATTTAATTTGAAGAGTAAGTCCTACTTCCCAAATTAGATTTGGGCAACTAATTCCCTATACGGGGCAATACCTCATGTGGTAGGATAGAAAATTCCAATGTAGAGATCATAGAATTACGCAAATATAAATTATGACATGAATTATTATACTTTGATTAGATTTTAGAAATTTATTATTTCTATATCTAAAGTTTTTCCCAAGCTTTTGATATGTCGAGTTTTATCACCTACAATCACGTCTGAACCCCTCCGGATATTTAATAAAAGCCTCCGATTCTGATAACCCCGCCCAGGAACAATAGACATATAGATTTCGGTTTTGTTTATATCGTCCTTGGGAAAGACATCTTGCGCCATGTGTACGTTTTTTGTAAACAAAAAATAAATAAATATTTATATGGACATGTATAGCAAGATATACACCACCCTCGATGGCGGTATCAAACAAACCATAAATTCTTACAAGCCCGGAACAATTGTTGTGAACAGGGGCGGATCCAGCATTTGAAATTACCTGGGGCTGGTCATGATATATATCAAAATATAGATTTGAAGAGGTAATATAGGGTTGGGCTACAACATCAAATTTAAAAAATTTACACTACTAATATTTTTTTTTTAGAAAAATAAGGTAGGGCTGGAGCCCCACCCACAATGGGTGTGGCTCCGCCCCTGGTTGTGAACATGTCTATATTTATGTAGTTAACACAATTGAAATTTTGAAGGACATTCATTGAATTAGCTAGTACAGATTTTTCATCCAAGCGAAGTAAACAGAAAAACTCCAAATTAATTAGCATCTTGATCTACAGAGATTCAACCAGTACAGGATACTTGTTCTTGGGCATACGCACCAGTGTTGGCTGCACCCAGTCATCTTTCTCTAGGGGCTTCCACCTGCAACAAAGGATCATCGTGATGTTAAATAATTTGCATAAATGGTGCACAAGGCATATTTTTAACTAATTGATTCGATCCCGAAGAGTGGCTGTTGCTAGAACTGGAGCAGTTTTTTGAAAACCCTCTTAAATAAATATCTTCCAACTAAATGTAAACGAATCAATAGTCCTGTGTTTTTTGTTAGTCAATATATTACCTATGGGTACATAAGAAATGTATTGACTCGAGTATTTTTTTTTATGAGTAGCTACGTTTGCAACTTAGAATAGGGTTTTTTTTTTTACTTTCGAGGTGATTTAGTTTTTCTAAACTTGAAATCGCTAAAGTTCTAACTAATTGTACAACTAACAGATCCTACATGAGAGGACGCCAAAGCGGGCATAAAGTTTCAATTTTTACTTTTAGGGGTTTAAAAGTACTTTTTGTTCAGATTATTTTTCTAAAAAGTAAATTTTATTTGCAACATTAATTTGAAATTTAAGGGGGTTAAAAAATATTTCGTAACATGCTGAAACCACTACTAAAAGTTTGAACTTATTGGGCACACTCAAAAGTTATATAATTCAACAGCTACCTGTATCTGCACACCAAATGATGGATGAAAACACAGATTTCCAATTTTGCCAGGTTGATTCCCGGACACATCCGTGGTCCACTTCCAAATCCAAGAAAGCTATAAGGTTTCATGGGTTCCTAAAAGGAGTGTATTCAGAACTTCAGGTTTAATCTGAAGAAGTAAAGAATGGGTGGTGTTTGATTTATATTTCAAGAAGCTTACGTCGAATCGCGAAGGATCAAACTTCTCTGGGTTAGGAAATATCTCGGGGTCGTGGTGAATTGACACAACATCTAAGTTCACTGACCAGCCCTTCTCAATTTTATATCCTAAAAACATGAATCAAATTAGTGTAAAACATGTTAGCAAGCTTATATATCAATCAGTACTTTATACCATCAATATCAAAGTCCTGTGCTGCCTTTCTAGAAAACCATGGTAGAATTGTCGCTCTTCTAAGAGTTTCATTTATCACCTATAAATGCAAGTCAAGAAAGTTTAGTCATCAATCTAATGCGAATGAACCTGAAATATTGAAAATGTTAAGACTGATTTGGAGGAAACTAACTTTGAGAGTGTATGGCATATTGTTCACTTCTTTCCAGGTGAGGCTTGAATCTCCATCTCTATTATTTTTAATGTTTTGATGCTCTTCCTACAATTTCCATGTTTTAATATTTTTCTCCGTAACACTCAATCAAACAACGATATATGGCATATATGTAAGATTATGCTTACTCGTAGACGGTCTAATACAGCAGGATTCTGTTCAAGAAACTTGATAACCCAAGTTAAACCAGCTGTGGTAGTATCATGACCTGCAACAAGCAAGGTCAATATGTTGTCCTTCAATTGTTTATCTGTAAGTTTATTGTCATCTTCTCCTTCCGAGCCATCTTTATGATGTTTCTTTAAAAGGGCTCCCAAGAAATCTTGTTGGAAGTCATTCCCCCTTCTCCGTTGAGCAATGATAGAGTCTAGCATGGTGTATATCCTATCTCGAGCCTATCAAGATATGGATCATCAAGTATCATCAAAACACTGCATACTTTTTTATCCTTTGGCTAAATTTTAGTTTTGTTCACTTTTATACATCTTATTTCTTGAATTATTTTGAAATATGGTACCTTAATTCCACGATAGAAAGCAGTTCCTGGGATTTTTAGAGGCAACGAAGAAAAACAGGAAGAAATAATCTTGAAATTTGATCTGAACTTTTCTTGCTCCTCACCAGTTGGTTCCAAGCTCATTATCATGTGACTTATCACCTTTAATGTGAACTGCAGTAAAAAGTTTTTCTATGTTAGAAATACATGAACAGAAAACGTATGCACTCAAACAAATTTACTTGATCTCTCAGGTTTAATTAGAAACTCAACCATGGATGCCTCTTCAAGAACGAGAACATTTTGTCCTGTCCAACTATCCAACATCTCTATGGCCAAGTTATTGATAAATGGGAAATACTTTTTCAGTCCATCCATCGAGAGTGGTTCTCCAATCAGTCTTCTGAGTCTCTTATGTGGTTCTCCGGTCTGCGTAAGCAAGCTTGTGGGACCTAGAACCTGCTTTCCTGTGTAAAACAGATTTAAACTGACCAGCCCATCTTTACCTGTTAACAAAATCTTGGCTGCTTCTCTTCCTGTCATGAATACAGTAAATCTCCCCAATACGCAACTCTTAAACACCTTCCCATACCTGATGCAAATCAAGGTAAATTACTCTCCAACTTGTAAGCAGTATTTACTATACAATCAATGTTTTTGTGACATAATAATCATTACTTTTGCTGTCTCTTGCGCATGAAGTTGAAAATGCCGGCTGGACTTGAAAACTCTGAGACAAAAGAGAAACTCTCCCCCACTATTGGCCAGCCCAAACTTCCTGGAATCCTGTCCATTTCCTTTGGAGAAGTCCATTTTTGCAGCAAGAATGCTGATGATATGAAAACCAAGAAGAGCGCTATAACCATCAACATGGCTATCTTTCCAAAGTTACTCAATGAGAACTTCAAGAACTTATATTGTTGTTCATACAAATCTTTACTCCGGTTAAACCTAAATTTTTTGGCTCACGGTGGGATCATATTATGTAGTGACTGCCATAAGATCCTAAACCTTATGAGGGCTGATCAATAGGTTTTCCAATGGAGATTGGTAATAAATTTTTTGAAAAACTACATAGGGAATTTATGTGATTTCAGAGGAGACCATTGTTGTCATTGTTCAGTATTTTGTTGTTGGAGATTCCGCCATCGTGCTTTCCAACTCTCTTGGCATCATATTTTTGGAAATTAGCTTCATTGTTCGACATGGATGATGATATATTACTTGAAATTATATTTGACTACTGTGGAATTTAGCCTAATGCCACGTGACAATGTTTTCTTAATTAATTTGTTTGCCGAACTCAATATACTATTTATTGTGGTTGAATCATACCCTTTTTTTGTCCTTTCCAGGCTGATGCTATTTTCTTGTTGATGAGCCAGTTTGGCCTTGGATTCAGCGATATTATCGTAGGTCATATTGTTGCCACTTATCTTTTGGCTTGATTAGGTTAGATGGCTTATACTATGTACATGGGAATGCATATTATGGTCGACTTCGCTTGTATAGTTTCTGCGACTTCAAGTTATAGGCTTTCGGCTGGTTTCCTTGGTTTTGTTTGAGATATGGGTGAGTTCTAAGAGGAAAAGGGTAAGAAACTACTCCATAGTAATTTGAGGAAGAAAAAAAGTAGGCCAAATAGAGTTTCAATATTACACGTTCATCGAGATTTTAGTATCAACTACATATATATGACATCATTTCTATCTCTAGAGACAACATATACCGTGCGAATACTTAATAAATGGCTTAGCTGCTCACAACCTTACACGTGGAAATACATGTATACATGTTTTTCTATATACAAGATTCTAATAACACAACATATGAGATGTATCAAACCATCCTATTGAAATCATGGAAACTAGGCTGGGACGGCCCGCCAAGCCTATGGTTATTACTGTCGGATTGAGGCATTTGAAACTGTTGTTGCTGTGGCTGGTGGTTACCAAAGTAATGGTACGCTTGTGGCTGAGAGGAATATTGGGAGGACAAACCTCGGCTATTCCCATTGACTGCCGGAATTTGACCAGCTGCAATCTTAAGTCCTTGAAGTTCACCCTTTAATGCTTCATTCAAAGCTGAAAATTCAAGTAGCCATGCTTGTGAATTTGGTTGAACAAAATTTCGGTATTTGAGATTCGGAGAATTTGAATAATGAGAACAAATTAAGCAGAACATACCATCTCTGAGGTGAGCTTGCTGCTCCAAAGCCTGTAACTTTAGTTTAAGTTCCTTGTTTTCAGTAGTCAAGCCACTAGTATCTCTCTGCAATGTGTGAAAATGATACACGATAAGCAAGTTCTTAAGATATTCAATATTAAAAATGCTTTGTTTGCTTTGATTCTCGTGGTTGAGGCTAAAGTAGGTAAAGTAATTGTAGCAGATTCTTCAAACATAAATTGAGATGATTTAGTTCAAGTTTGTAATTAACGAGAGTTTCTAACTTAAGTTTCTAACTTATACGCGTGACGACTTTTGTACCTACAACATATAATTTGACAAAGGTAAATTATATTGATTTGATTAGTCCTGGTTTATCTTATGCCATATATAAATGTAATAAGCTTTGATGATTAATTGTGATTTATGATGCAAGATGCTTTATCGAATTTTCCACTATATAAAAGTCTACTATCTACATCACAAGAGTCTTATGTCAAAAACACGGTTATATACACCCGACTCGCATGAATTTTTCAGCTTATGTTTGGCCAAGCATACTCATGATATGCATTAAGAAACGTGCAACGCAAAACATATCACTAACATAAGACCTCAATAGACATCTCTTGAAACAAACCTGCTGACTTAAATTAGCAAACACACTTTAAATTATCTTTTTTGCACGACATGAGTATACTATGGCCACCATCTACGGCTCACATCTTTTATTACAAAAGAATTTACAATGCTAAAACATGTTAACAATGACCAAAGTAAAAGATGAAGGTCTGAATCAGAAAAAGATCATTCTACAAACAAGAAGTTATTGACCATCTATAAACGACATGCAGTTGTGAACACACGTCACGTATTCTTAATGGCAACTTCGTTCTTGTATATTCAAGATTCCTAATCTTGTGAAGACAAAATTTAGAGCCCATATAATGGTAAAATCACATTATTGAAAGCCTGTAACGTGTGCGTCTAGACTCAAGGCTCCATGAGGCTCAGGTTTTGCGTCTCCACACAAGCCAAGGCTCAGCCTTGTGATGAAGTGAGTTCTTTAAAAGCTCCCAACTTTTTAAGCGCACCATAAGTTTTGAGGGATAATAAGGTGAAATGCAAGATGATAGCCATTTACTTCACTAATAAACTAGTAAATATTTGTTTTACAAGGCAGGTCAATTTAATAAGGCACATGGCTCACCTTGCACCTAGATTCTAGTATATCCTGGTGCATCTTACTCCCAATTTTTTGTGGTGGCAGTCGTGTGGATTGCACACTCCTTAATCAATTTTCGTATTCAAAATATACTTCATCGAATTCACATCTCCTAATTAATTCAACTTCTATCTTCTTCATTCAATTTAATAAGGCGCATGGCTCACCTTGCACCTAGATTCTAGTATATCCTTGTGCATTGCGCTTGAAATAACTTAGGATAAAACATAACTCTTATACCATTTACAGGAGCTAAGCCCAGTATTTAAATACCTCCTTGCGGCTAATGGACTGCCCTCCATAAAGACTTAGCAAGTTCAGTAAAACAATCACTGTGAGAACCCGGTTTTTCTAACCAAGTCAAATAACTAGAGTTTGGTCAACTCAACTACACGGTGTTTTGGTATGCGTAATTACCCGAAATTTAGTCCAACACAACTACATGATATCAATATAATATTATAAATTAAAGGATAATATTGAATTATGTTAAAGATAACAATGAGTCACATTATCTCAATCTTGTAGATAACAAAATACTTGATAGATAATAATCTAGCTTACAAAATATTAGATAGATGACATTTTCAAATTCAAAATACTTAATAGAAAAGCATGAGCTAATAATACTAATAAATAAATTATGGATAATTATGATCATGTAATTATATTTATTAGCCATAAAATACTTAAAAGAGATAAATCCTATTCGCTTCAATCTTGTAGACTTTTAGCTAATCCTAGAACTTAGTATTTTTATAATTAGAGTTTGTATATAAGATAAGATAATATTGAGTTTATATATTAAATCTTTTAGACTTTTAAAACAATTAAAAGTATGGAGATAATTGAAAATATCACTAAAGAATAATAAGTGATCTTTTATCAAATACCTTAGCTAGTAAATCACTTAAGTAAATAATCTTGTAAATCTTGATAAATAATTAGATAGATTCCAAAATAATTGTGAGATAATTACTTGAGATACAAAATACTCAATACTCCTATGATCTTTACCTACCAACTCAAGCTACTTAATTTTGTATCCATAAATCTTGATGATCTAAGCCAATTAATTCAAAGATTCCAATCCTTTGTTAGCAATGCTTAATAAATCGAAAATTCCATAATTGAATCAAGAGTTTTGGGAAAGATTTTTAAACCATAATTTTCAAGGATCTTAACCTCCTTAATTTCGAAATTTATGCATCATATTTTCATCAAATCTCCACCTCATTAGCAATAAAATCTGTACATATTTTATACCATTAATTCAAGAATCTCATACACCTTATTTTCAAAAATATGCACCATGTTTTGTCACTTAAAATCTACTCATATATTATTCCATAAATTTAGAGGCTTCCACCTTTATTTTGCTAAGTTGGAACCAAACTATATTTAGGATTATACCTTTATTATGGATTTAGCACAAACCTTTCCTCTCCACCATATTCTTGTTTCGAAATTATTCATCAAGAGCCGAAAACTTTAGCCCAAATCCTACCAAAAAAATTCAACCACTTCAAAGCTTAGGAGGGAAGGATTTCGTGTTGTTTTCGCACCCTAAATCGTTCAAACATCTATAATCGCTGTAAGTGGGTTTTTGCTAGTATTCGTTTCGTTTTCTAAAAATGATTGTATGTATGCTTTTAAATCTCAATCGATATGAATTTATTTTGAAATTATGCAAGTAGTAATTTTTAAGCACTTTAAACTTTGAAATCTGATTGGAAGTGGATTCCTTTATGACCCTGATGCGGTGGGATATAACCGTTTACATGACCTTATACGGTGGTTAACCGTTGTTTCTGGAATGTCCAGACCCTTTATTCGTGGGTAAGCCGATGCATGACCTCTTCTCTAGGAGGGATAATTCTAGAGACTGATATCAGTACCAAGAGGAAACTAGAAATTTAATGTGCTTAAGTATATGAAAATTATGAACGATTGATATGCTATGTTTATGGCTCGATGGAGCAATTATGTTAAGATGCATTCATATCAATATATGTAAGATTATGTTTGAATACGAAATATGTTTTGGAAAATTATGAAAAAGTATTATTATCATATCGATTGGCCCCTGCTTGCTGAGTGTTTACCAAAACGCTCACCCCTTACATCCACTCCCCAGATATAAGTGAATCAAAATCGAGAGGAAGATCAAAAATCAATTTTGGAGATGGTGAATTAGATGCTATTGTTCAAGATGCTGTTGCCAGTAATTTATGAAGCTTCCGCTGATATTTGTAAGAATTGTTTATTTATTTTTGGAATAATAGACTGGTTTTCGTAGAATTCAGTATTACGAGGCTTGTTGATTTTGAAGTGTATTTAGAATCAACGCCGGTGTTATCGACCCCGGTCTCGGGGCGTGACAATCACCCCAAGACAGACTGGCCCCAAGCAATTCCAGAAGAAATCGACTCTCTACCATAAATGCCAGTAAATATTGAGATCGAGTTAGTTCCCGTTATTCTTTTAAGCACACCATCCCATTAAAAAATAATAGCTATTTTTACCGATTTCAAGAAAAAACTATGGAGCTGCAGAGCAAGCGGGAATTTGTTTTTGCTCTGTTAATTATTAGTTATCACAGGAAGTAATAGAATACCTGCAACAATGTGATCTGAGCAGATAATGTGGTTGCTTCAGTCTGCAGGGTCTGCACTTTCCTCTCCAACTCACCTGTGTACCCAACTTTTCGCTCTTTCGACCGCGCAGCAGATTGCCTATTCGCCAGAATCCTATAAAAGAATAGATGTCAGCTAAAACTTGGAATTATTACAAGGATCATCCATATTTCGTATCCCTACGCCCGCTTAATCCACCGACGACTCCAAGAGAACAAGCGAAAAATTATTTAGAAGATCAACAAATAAGGAAAGTCGATGGCTTTAATTTCATGAACTTCCATAAAACAAAAGATATCTCATAAACCCAGTAAATAAAACGTCAACGCAGTGATAGAAATCAAACCTTTTTGCTCTCTTGGGGTCAATCAACGCAATCTCTGCGAGTCTATCAGCAGCCATAGCCTTCTTCGCATTCGATTCCAAGTCAGACGACGTCGCACTGGAATACCCATCCATGGAATTGCTATGCCTGTGCTTCAGCCTGGACGGACCCTCTTCCGGGCCCGGCGACGGGCCGTCTAGTCCAAGCCCATCAAAAAAATCCGCGTCCACCGACAGGCTCCTCAAGTGTAAGGTCGACCTTGGTCCATCTATTTTTTTAAGCTGAGCTGACGGCAGCGGTGGCGGACCAATGGGGATGAGTGAAGGCGGGGTGGGTGGGAGGTCGAGGTGGAGGTCTGCAACGACGTCGTCGAGGAGGATGTCATCGAGGTCAGGGAATCGGAAGAAGTTGTCGGAGTGGGCCCGGCGGTGATGGGCACCACGGGTCGGGGTGTCAGGCATCTGGTCTAGGTCGACCCGGCCCGGAAAGTAGTGGGATATCGGCTCTGTGGCAAACTCCGGCTCCATTATTTCGTTTCTTATCCAAGATTATATCATCAAATAAAATTAAAAAACTTGGTGTTGGGTGACAATGATTAATTGATTCAAGTTTTGTTCTTTGGGGGAGAAAGAACAAAGAAAGAAACAATTTTGGTTGGAAAATGTGCTTTGACTATATGGGAGCTGTCCACATCTTATGTTATGGGTTAAGTACTAGTGATGATGTTAAATAAGTAAAATATTTATATGAATCCTCCACTAATTCATTATAATTTATTTAAAATAATTGATATGTTAATTATATTATATTTTATTTGAAATAAATCGTATTTTAATATTGAATTGGTGTATAAATAGGGTGATGTAAAATAGGTATTTCTCGTGTAACAACAATAAATATATTAAAATAGATGCGAATTATAAGAAATTGTTTTCGTACTTTAATTTTAGAATACAAAACTTATTCATATAGAGGATCAGTTTATTAATAAACAATTTTGAGCTAAAGGGATGAATATGTATGAATTTAATGTATGACCACTTCCAAAAGTCTCTTGTATCAAGGGGGGGTTTGTATAATTTATTCATTATATGTCGAACTTCTCTTTGTTTGTCTTAAAAATAAATATATAAAATTACTCACTTTGCTTTGAAAGATAAATGTGTTGTTTCTCATACAATTCAGAATGAAACCTAGCAAGATTGACTTATAACACCTCAATCACTCGGGTTGTTGGAAACCTAATAGTCGAACGATTATCTGACTTGAAGTATGATGGGCTGATCTCATCTTACCAAGCTCTCTCAGATAGATTGCTTGGCTCCACATAGTTAGGACTTTTTATTCTCAACCAGAGGCAAACTATGAATGGACGTGAATTATTTGGCTGTTTGAGTTCATAAACAGCTCTGTAATACCCTTGTCCCATATTGATTGTGGATGGAAATTTAAAGTGGTTTATAAAGGCTTACAATAGACTATTATAGCAACTTTGGTTAACCACTTTCGTAGAGCGAGGACGGGTACGAAGTAGTTGCTATAGGAGCCCATTGTGCAGTCGCGCTTGCGCGGGCCTGGGCCCGAGACGTGATAGAATGGTATCAGAGCCTGTCACAGGCAGAAAACACCGGGAGATATGCGATGCAAAGTGTTACGTGCATGGGAGCCACCTCTTGAACCTAAAGGGGCAAAGTGCTACACGACGGGGGCCACCGTCTCTTGAACCTGCGGTGCAAAGTACCACGTGCGTGGGAGTCACCTCTTGAACCTGTAGGAGCCACCTCTAGATTCTCGATGACGGTGGATCGATGAGTTAGTTCACGACGAGGACGTTGCTTTAAAGGAGGCGTGATTGTAATACCCTTGTCCCACAGTGGTTGTGGATGAAAATTTAAAGTGTTTTATAAAGGCTTACAATAGACTATTATAGCAACTTGGGTTGACCATTTTCGTAGAGCGGGAACGAATACGAAGTAGTTGCTATAGAAGCATATTATACAGTCGCATGTGTGCAAACCTGAGCCCGGAACATGACAACTCAACTCATCTTCTGATTCTTCAACAGTTAGCACTTTAGCTATAAAAATCCCCCAGAGTACAGAATTCGTACCACAAATCCTGACAATTAACAATTGTCTATAGACTAATGATCGAAAGGGGAATGTCTCTGCGTAATAATATGATAAAATTCAATAGATAAAATTATAAAAATAGTCTCATTTTTCATAGAATAAAAGTTTTTTTTACCATAGAATCAAATTTCTAGGACTAATCAAATATAGTCCCACATAAATTTTTTAATCGATATTATTTTTCAATAGTTGAAATTTTGAGACCAATTTTGATAAAATACAATTTTTTTGTGACTATATTTGACTAATCCTAAAATTTTTGAGGCTAGTATTAGAAATTCTGTAAGACAAATTTCAAACTTTACCCAAAAAAAATATTAAGATTTCGCTCCAAAAGAACATGAGTTGGTAGAGATCACATTATGTTCATTTAAGAACATTCCTAATTATTTTGAGACGTTTTAATTTTACATCAATAAAAAAATTTAAACAAAAAAAAAAACAAGGAATTAAGTAGCCATTCATCCTTGAAGAGGAATGGCAATTTTGATGATAATTATATGCATAAGTGGGAGGGATATGCCCTCCTATTTTGCAAAATTTTTAAAATTAAATAATTTTTTTTAGAAATTAATCATTGCAAAGATTCAACTATTACGATATTATGAATAAAATCTGAATAAACTGATAAACCACCAGTTGAGACTAATGCATTTCGAGTTAGGGGGTCTGCGGCCTCATTCCCAGTGCGTGGAACAAATTGTGTCTTGGCTACTATGATCTCTCTCATCAATCACTGGATATTGGCAGTAATGGGTCAACATAAGATGGATCTTCTATGCTTGAATTTACCGCTTGAATTACATCCATACAGTCACTTTATAAGATAATACGGTTACATCCGTACTGCCGTGCCATTTCAGCCCCATCTCTCAATGCCATTGCTTTTGCCACTACTGGTGTCGTTGGAAAATTGAAGTTCATGCTCTGCCAAACTAGCATTTCCCTTGATGATCCCTAGAACTAATCCCAAAAACCCGCAGAGCATCCTTTTGGAAGATTGCTGCATCGCAATTAATTTTGATAACACTGTGTTGGGGTAGTTGCCAATTGTCTGATATACTACCCGTTTGGGACGTAGTAGTCATTGTTGTGGCCCGTCTGAATTGTCTGAGGTAATCGATTGCAAGTTCCAGACAACCATGTGCATCGTATCTACTCCTTGCATTCCATAATGTCCAACACATTACCAAGGGAAAGTCAAATTCATCTCTGGTAAGATTAATGCTTAACTGATCCACCCATTCCTTTACACCATTACATTGATGAAAAATAAACTGGTTTGGTATAATTGTGCATGCCCAACAAAGCCGAGCAAACTGACATTCCATCCAAACATGTAATAAGGACTCCGACTTTGTACTGCAAATACCACACAAATTTTCTCTCACAAGAGATCGCCTAAATAGAGCCTCCAAAGTCGGGACTGCATCCTTGCTCGCCATGTGAATATTTTAATTTTGTATGGTACTTTGGCTTTCCAGATTATTTTCCAATTTTCCTTTTCCATTGTCATAATGGATGATCCAGTGGCACTAGCATCTTTCTTCATTAGCTCCCGTATTAGGTGGTAGGCGCTATTAACAGAAATTTCCCATTTTTTTGTGCAATGTCATACCATCTTATCTTGATCTTCTGACCGTCCCTGTGAAGACCCGAAAAATTTACATTTGCCTCAAATCATGTTAATCATTCAATGGACCTTGTCATTAGTCATTCAATGACATTTATGTGCCCAACCCAAGTCTTGCCACCATTCAAATCCATTTAACCAACATTCAATCTCATTTAATTACATTTAGTACCTTGCTCAAATTGTGTCATTAAAGGGCATAAGTTTTGGTATTGGTCAAATAATTCTTCTACATTAAACACTCAAAATCCTTTATTCATTTTGTCTCATTTGATTGACTCATTCAAGTGTCATGCCCAAATCTTGGTATCCATTTAATTGCATGATCAAATCATGACATTACCATTCAATTATCTTATTCAATCATATGGCCAAAGTTTAGGGATCCAAATTAACTGCCTCCTACATTGAATCACATTACTCCTAATTGTATTCTCACTTAATTGCCACACCATTAGCATCCAATTATCATAATAACATGCATTCATGACTTGCTTGACTTGACACAATTTAGGGGATTTCTTTGGCCAAGGTTAAGGGATGATTATCCAAACTCTACTACTATAAGAAAGAAAACTATATTCCACCTACGGGCTCTTTTCGAAAATCCTCTCACACCACACACACACATTTCGAAACTTTCGAGGAAGAAATGAAGGGATTTTCATCATTTCTCAACCCGGATCTCATCTCAACATGCTTCGATTATCCAACGACTGTAAGTGGATTTTTGCTATGAATATCATTTCATTTTTGAAACTCTATATATGTGTTAAAACTTCAGTTGAACACGAAAATGTATTTTAAAGATGATATTACGAAAGTTCATGAGAAATGTGCATCGAAAGTCGAAGGCTCTGCGGGGGGAAGTGCTACGTGTGTAGGAGTCACCACTTGATTCTGCGGGGCAAAGTGCTACATGATGTGGGCGTGCCACATGCATGGGAGTCACCACTTGATCCTTAAGAGCAAAGTGCTATGCCACGGGAGCCACCTCTTAATCCCAAGAAGGAGATTATGTGATTATGTGTTTATGTGATGAGGCTCGCAATTATGAGTACGTGAATCGATCTACTATGTGTTTTATAAAGAGTTGTTTGAAAAGCTTTATATGTATGTGTTTATCATGTTCAACTGGCCCCTGCTTGCTGGGTATTTTCCCAAATACTCACCACTTACCACCCCTCCCCAATTAAGGACGAGGAATAGGTTGAAGACAAATAACAAGACCAATTTTGGACTGGTGATCTACCAAGGAGATTCAAGATTTTATTACGTTACGCTTCCGCAACTCGTTTAGACCTAATGTGCTTTTTGAACAACTTATTCAAGTTGATTTACAGTTGTAAAGATTATTGTTTTCAATGGAATAAATAGACTGATTTTTATCATAGATCTGTACACGATGCTTGTTGATTTTGAATTAATGTTTGAAATCAACGCCGGTGTCATGCGCTCAGCTCTCGGGGTGTGACAGTCCCAATGGTATTGATAATATTAATTCCGCCTCCTCGGCAAAGAAACTCCGAGTGATTAATTCCTTATTCCATTCTTGTGAATATATGTTAATTAGTTCCTTTACCTTGGCATTAACCGGGAAGTCTGTGCGTGGGGAGAATATCTGAAACAATTGCGGTGGGGATCCACTTATCACCCCAAATGCGGACAATAGAGTCATTCACAGTTCTCCACCTCATTCCTGCTATTAATATATGTTTTTGGTTTCATTAAGCTTTTCCATGTGAGAGGCTGTGGGCGTAGCTTTAGCTTCAAAGAAAAGTGAAAGAAAACAAAGAAATGAAAATTGTGCACCTCTTTGTAAATTGAATTTGAATATATAATATTAAGTGGTGGTGGCATTCGTGTGGATTGCACACTCCGTCCCATCTACAAATATTATCTTATTCCCAATTTTTTTGCGTGTCTCTATCCTTTCCCTTCTTATAAATTAGTGCTTTCCTCTTCATAAATCCAACGTCTTTATCGATCCCACTCAATGTGAAATGCCACCAAATAAATTAGGTTACGAAGTTAATAATATTCTATTTGTTGGGAGCGGTGTACCTAATAATTCTTTTGTGCGCTCGTGAATAGATGTGCAGCCATCTACCGTCTAAGACATAATAAGTCTGGCTCATTGATATCCATGTGATACAGCCTTCATACCCACTACTCTCTTAGTACGAGATTATGATACCACTGTATAAGGAAATAAAGTTACGTCTCTGCTAGCAGCTACAACTTTTGGCATAGTGGTAAGCGTTTGATCCTACTAATTGGTATTAGAGAGAGATCATCAGTTCGAGCCGCCCAAGAAGCAATTTCTGGAGGGGTGGTTGGGAGTAATGTACCCATCAATTCTTTTGTCGCTTGTGGACGGATGTGCAATCATCTACCATCTAAGGCACAACAAGTCTGGCCCGTTGACACCCACGTGGTACATCCCCTCATGTCAATCTGTCGTTTAGCACGTGGCTTTACCACTGTATAAGGAAATAAATTTGTGCATCTGCTAACAGCTATAGCTTTTGGTCTAGTGATAATGCATCTGCTAACAGCTATAGCTTTTGGTCTAGTGATAAACGTTTGATCCAAACACTATCATATTTAACTATACATTTCAAGACATGATATTAATTGGTTCAATAATATCCATGATATCTTTTATATGTGCATATAAAATCAAGAAATAATTAATTATATATTAGGTTGAATAGAAGAGAGTGTTCTAGTTGTCTATTAAATTGCATTATGCAACAATGCAACGAAATTAGAAATGGGTGGATTCTCATAGTTTTTAAATATTTTGAAACAGAATGTTGACATTTCACCTGCAAATTTAAATTTGTCTTTAATACAATTTAGTAATGATAGGATCTTTGAATAGAGAGTTAGAGACTAAAGTACCCTAATTCTAGTTACAATTCCTAATTAAATTATAAAGATGACGAAAAAAGTAAAGAGAGATGAGAGATATTTTAAAAAGTTACTCATAGTGATACATATAGTAAAAGATTATGCCCCCGCGTAATTACTTGTTCCCATATAATAAGTATAAGTACTTACTTTTAAATCGAGCTAGTGGCAAATAACCTCATCGTGGTTCGCCAAATAGGCAAATTAACTCTTGTGTTTGAAAATATGCATTTTACCCCATGTTTACAAAATAGGCAGTTTACCCCATTGTTGTTTGAAAATATGCATTTTACCCCACTGTGGTTTGTAAAAATAGGCATTTTGTCCCCTTATAATTTGTGAATATGTGTGAAATACACCCTACACATAAGGGGTAAACTATTTATTTTGTAAACCACATGGAGATAAAATGCATATTTTCACAAATCACACGGGGTAAAATGCATATTTTCAAACCACATGGGGTAAACTGCTTATTTTGTAAATCACATGGGATACAAGGCATATTTTCAAACCATAGGGGTAATCCTCATATTTGGAAAACCATAAATTTGCCAAAAACCCTTTTTAAATCCAAGGAGAATATATATGTATATATTAGATAAAATGTCAATTGTTAGATGCAATGCAAATTACGGGAGATATCGGGTAGATGCCAAACGGTGGACCTACCGCAATTGAATAGTAAGCAGTTTCAATTAAATTTTATGTATAAATTTTATTCAAATTTAACATTTTCTTTTCTATAATTTTTGAAAATAAAACCTTCACAAAATTAAACAAAAAAGTTAATTTGTATAATAAAAAATCTAAATAACAAGAAAAACTAACTGAACAGAAAAAGGAACCTAAAAGTGAAGTTGGGTATCCGCATTTATTCGTGCTTTTCTCATGAATCAGTCGAGTCCGGTTTACAACGAATTGGATTCTTACGTTAGAATGCATGTGATTCCTATATATTTCCACTTATTTCTCCACTGTTGCTCAACTTTTCCCTACTATAAGTACCATATCAGAAGACGTGTGTCCACCTCACTCATCTTCTTAACATTACATTAAAATTTACAGAAATTCCAATCTAAAAAGTTAATCTCTTCCGATATCTCGCTCCTTCAATGGCTGCAAACCAAACACAAAACCCTGACCATTCTCGGAAAATGACCCTAAACCTCGAAGAGAACAAAGAATTCGACTACTCAAAGCGATCCCAGTGGCTGCGCGCCGCTGTTTTAGGCGCCAATGATGGCCTCGTCTCAACAGCGTCATTAATGATGGGCGTCGGAGCTGTCAAACAAGACATCAAAGCCATGATTCTTACAGGTTTTGCAGGCCTGGTAGCCGGTGCATGTTCCATGGCGATTGGAGAATTCGTATCCGTTTACTCACAGCTTGATATAGAACTGGCTCAAATGAGAAGAGACACGAAAAGGGCCGTGGCTGGTGTTACGAAAGAAGTCGATCGTGAAAACAATGAGAGTCTGCCGAATCCAATGCAGGCTGCTGCAGCATCAGCTCTGGCGTTTTCAGTGGGAGCGATGGTCCCGCTGCTTGCTGCTTCTTTTATAAAGGGTTATTGGGTGAGGATTGGGGTAATGGTGGCGGCGGTCACTGTCGCCCTGGCGATCTTCGGGTGGTTGGGTGCGGTGCTGGGGAGGGCTCCTGTGGTGCGCTCGTTGGCGAGGGTCTTGGTTGGAGGGTGGTTTGCCATGACCATCACATTCGGTTTGACCAAGCTGATTGGTTCCAGGGGCCTTTCTAGCTAGGAAGCATTGTTCTGTTAATTTGCTATTTTGCGTGTTGTCGGTTTTGTAGGGAAATCAAATTATAAGATGTTGAATCATCCTAGGATGGACCAAAGAGTATTATTTCAAAGAAAGTGAAATATTAAGAATGATGTGTATATATATTTGTTAAATATAATTAATTGTATTTTGCTCATAAAATGTTGCAAGATAGCAATCTAATCAGAATATTAAATTGTTAGATTCAACATGAAACTAGTGGATCAAAAATTGTGCCTTAGAAAATAACAAAGTTAAGTTATCAACATACATAAATAAAAAAATTTGATGGAAAGCAAAAATTCGAAATTCTCATTGCTATTTTATACATCTTAAAATTTGGTTCACACAATTTGAACAAATTCAATATGATTGATCTAAAATGATTGATACATTAGTTTATATATATTTATTTAACATATATTATATTTTAATATTGAATTTGTGTATAAGTGGGACCCAAATCGGTTACACCTGCCCTCTGAATCTTGTGTGTATTTTTTTCTAAAATCTAACGTTCACAAGCTTTTCATGTTTAAAGATCGCCAGATATTTAGGGAATGTATGGTTTTATGCTTAAGATTTTGAAAAGAAAATGGGGAAATGTTTTGAGAAATGATTTCAAAAGTAAAAGGTACATTAGTTGGCATTATTTTTTAAGAGATATCTTTATTATAAAACATGTAATTGATGTTTTATTTGGTGATATTATTGTATCGTATTAATATATATGAAAAATGACTAAGAAGGAGAAATTTAAAAATATATCTTGGAAATGGTTGAAAGTAAATCATATTAATTAACTGTAGAAATTGCAAAAAAAATATAGTTTTTCTTTTAAAAAAAGGAGATATAATTTAATTTTAGGGTAGGAAAATGGAGAAATAAAACCAGATAAAGTGTTCATTACCCTTTCACTGATAAAACGTTTAACAAAGTCGCATTATACAGGTCAGGCTTGCACCTGTTCTATGCTCTTCGTTAGCAACCATAAATGGCTCAAAAATTGGATAACTCTCTATTTTACCTGTGATCTTTACTTGAATACATATTTCATTAACCAAATTTATTTAATATAAAATAAAATTATTTTCTTGGTACTGAAATTTCATGCAGTAACACTGTACAATGTCTTTATTTTCATTACCAGTGAAATTTTATTTCAATTAGAAATTCGTTTTTGGAGCTTATTTCTTGGACTACAACGCTTTTTCGTTTTGCTATTAATTCAGAGTTAATGAATATAACCGAACACACATTCATAGATTATGGTCAATAGTGATGGACGAAGGAAATTAGCCTTATAGATTTTAAAAAGTTGATGATAAAATTAATGGACGTTTCAGTGGACATGCTAGAGATAGATAGAGAGCTAGAAATTTCTCTAATGAACTGCTATCAATTCCGCAGGTAAAGGGTTTGGTACGTAAGTGAAAATATTTTAAATTATCTTGAAAATAGTGAACCAAGGGATATATGCCCTCCCTTTGTTTGGTGCCTAAGGGGTATCTCCTTTCGCTCTACTGAACTTAATTCACTTCCGCTCCACCCCATCTAATGTTAACCCCCTTTTACGACCACTCCTTCGTATGCATCAGCAGTCCATTAATGAATTTACATTAACAATAAGTTAAGGAAAAATCGATCCATATAAGGCTAAAAAATTGATTTTTGTTGCATATTTTTTCAGAAATCTTCCAACTTTTATTAGCCATCATCGTTATTGATCAATTAAATTTAAATTAATTTGATAGACTATTAATTTCAGGTATTATTTTATATTGACAATATCGAATCTATATGAATTTACATATATAATAACAAATTAAATGATGAACATGTAAAATTAATTTCTTAAAATAATCTTTTATTAAAAACGATAAAGGATATGATAAGAAATATTATCTTTAGCATGCATTTTATTTTCGCTACTCACTATTGACAATTTATGGGCCAAATTTAATGGGATTTAAGACAATCTATCCGAAAGTGAAATTAAACGAACCAATTTAAGATTACTATTTTTTTTTTTAAAAAAAAGTTATATTTGAATTCCCAATATATTTTATGCACATACTTTCTACTTATTAATTGTGGCAATTCATAAGAACTAATTTTATACCATGTTTTCTGTTTTTTTAAAAGTAGTAAAAATAATTATTTTAATAAACTTTTAAAAACAGAAAAACTTGGGTATAAATTTGTAAGTAATTAATAATATTTTTTTTTTTGGGTGCATAGCATTTTAATAATAACATATTAAAATTTTGTTATTATCAATAAATTTCTTATTATATATATAACAATAAATGTGAAATTTCATTTGCATTTAATTTCAGTGTCATTTCATTTCCATAAGCGTTTGATGGAGAGGATATAGACATCTCTCCTCTCATCTCCCTCTCTCTCTCACTAAAACATTCTCATTTCCAACTTGGAGTGCACTTCATTTACTAAACTAAATAAAAGGCTCAACTTTCGCTCGCTTTTGTACTGTAAAGCTGAAACAATTCATTTTTCATCAATCGAAGGTGAGTTTAGATCTCAAACTTCCATTTATTTGCTTCAACTGTTTAGATTTACTAATCTTTAGTTTCATTCTGTTTGTCTGGATTTATACCATTGTGAGGTATATTTCATGCTTACGAAAAAAGAGTTTCTGCTAAAGATCGAATCCGTGTGGATATGCGTATGTTGTTGATAAGTTATTTTGTATGTTGATGTTGGATTTTAAATGTTTAAAGCATGAAAATTTTTATTTTTAATTTGGAGGATCTTGAATAAGAATTCTCCTCCAGGTAACTATGTATATACTGTGGAAAAAATTGAGCTTTGAGCAGGAATAGATTGGATTAATATTTTTATAATGTAGGGTTTGATGTAAAATGAATAGATAATTTCTTTATGTTAATTTGTGCTGGGTTTGTACTCTGTATTTGGTAATCAGTGATTAAGACGCATAGTTACCTTAGAGGATCATCTTACCCTTGAAATTGTTCATTGAGAAATCTGGGTAGTTAATATCAAAACCAAAATGACAGTGAGATTATGCCTAAAAATTACTTTTGTAATATGAGAATATTTTACCTGGTCAATGGTAGGGCAAAAAGTGTGATATATGATTACTTTCTTTTGAGGAAATCGTTTCGTTCTTTTTGTTTTGTTGAATTTTTAGGCAAATTTCCTGGCAAATTTCCTTCACCTTATTCTACTAATGATGATTCTATATGTGCGTATATGTTTATTTTGTAAACAGATATGTCTTAATATAGTTTATTTCATGGAATGTTTTATTGTTTGCATATTCTGTGTATTTGTGTAGCACATGGCTTAATAAAAATCGATCTATCTAGCACATTTACAGATTGTAGGAATTGAGACTATTCTATGTTAAAATCCTATAATAGTTTGTTAGTATTCTTTTGTAATTTTGCATGAGCTTTTTGATCACGTCCCTTCAATTAAGTGCACTACATTTTGACAAAGGAAAAAACTTGAGAAGAAGATTAATGTGAAATTTAGTAAAAAAATAATCAAACATATATTGTTGTATCATTATTTATTGAATACAAATGAAAGAAACGGCATCCTCTAAAGAAATAATCATAAAGCACCACTTATTTTTCTATTTTAAAAGTAAAATTTAGGCATCATCCCCAGCGTAGTCGTCTTTTGGGTTTGTAATATACTATTATTTGAAATTGCTACCTGAGTTTTTCAGTGAGCTTCAAGGGTAAAATGGTCCTCTAGTGGAATTATGTGTTGGCGAATTGTGCTATTTTAGCTTCTTAAGTGGGAGATACTCTTTTTTGTATTTTCTTTTTAGCCTGGAAATCTGATGCTTTTTATTTCTGTACAGCATAATACAATATGGCTGAAGCAGAGGATATTCAACCCCTCGTTGTTGATAATGGTACCGGGATGGTCAAGGTGAGCCGAAAGATTTTTTTCCTATTGCTTATCCATCCTGTTTTATAGGTGGGAAATTTGATGTTTGGTTTATTGCTTAATGTCTCTCGATGTGTTTCTTCTGTCCTACAGGCTGGATTTGCTGGCGATGATGCTCCGAGGGCCGTTTTCCCTAGTATAGTAGGTCGTCCCCGGCATACAGGTGTCATGGTTGGGATGGGGCAAAAGGATGCGTATGTTGGGGATGAAGCTCAATCTAAAAGAGGTATTCTCACCTTGAAGTACCCAATCGAGCATGGTATAGTCAGTAACTGGGATGATATGGAGAAGATTTGGCACCACACATTCTACAATGAGCTCCGTGTTGCTCCTGAAGAGCACCCCGTTCTGCTGACAGAGGCACCTCTCAATCCCAAGGCGAATAGAGAGAAAATGACACAAATCATGTTCGAGACTTTCAATGTACCAGCCATGTATGTTGCTATCCAGGCTGTCCTTTCACTATATGCTAGTGGTCGTACAACTGGTATGATGTATGCCATTGATCTGAAAAGTGATGTGACTATTAGAAGTACACAAAATTTTTGTAACGATTTTCTTTGAACAGGTATAGTACTTGATTCTGGTGATGGGGTGAGCCACACTGTTCCCATTTATGAGGGGTATGCGCTTCCTCACGCTATCCTGCGGTTGGATCTTGCTGGTCGTGACCTCACTGATTATCTCATGAAAATTCTTACTGAAAGAGGTTACATGTTTACCACCACAGCAGAACGGGAAATTGTGCGCGATGTCAAGGAGAAGCTTGCATATGTAGCGCTTGATTTCGAACAAGAATGGGAGACTGCAAAGAACAGCTCTGCTGTAGAAAAGAATTACGAGCTTCCAGATGGGCAAGTGATCACCATCGCTGCCGAGAGGTTCCGCTGCCCTGAAGTCTTGTTCCAGCCATCGTTGATAGGAATGGAAGCTGCAGGAATTCATGAAACGACGTATAATTCCATTATGAAATGTGATGTGGATATCAGGAAGGATCTCTATGGAAATATCGTGCTCAGCGGTGGATCAACTATGTTTCCTGGTATTGCAGATCGCATGAGTAAGGAAATAACAGCTCTTGCTCCTAGCAGCATGAAGATTAAGGTTGTCGCGCCTCCTGAGAGGAAGTACAGTGTTTGGATAGGAGGATCTATCCTTGCTTCCCTCAGTACTTTCCAACAGGTGACTTCCTAATTCACGTTCATTACAACTCTTGGATCCTCCGTTGCGTAATTGAATATGTACATAATATTGGTATTATGTCTCTTAGTCTTAAAATTTTCTTGCTCTTGTAGATGTGGATCTCGAAAGGGGAGTATGATGAATCCGGTCCTGCAATCGTTCACAGGAAGTGTTTCTAAGCTGGTGAACCTGTTGTTGTAGTGTTGCTTATATCTGTGGGTTGAGTGTCATTTCTTGTTTGATTCGTAGTGTGGGTTGGCTTGCACTTTGAAAGTAATCAGGAAGTGATTTGTAAGAGTTTTCTGTTTTGTTGGTATGCCAGTGGTAATATTATTTATTTTTCCTTTTCATTTATTATTTTTTGGCTTGTAAAACCGTTGCTGTAGCATTTAGCTGGCATTTGAACTGCCATCTACCTTTGAAACCATCTTATATTGGAATGGGATGGAGTGGATTTGTGGCAGCTGCCGGTGTCAAATTTTTCCCCCTTTTTTGTCTTTTTATAAAAACTTTTGAACATAAAATAATCACCTGATGCCCTGATTGCACCACTGTGAATTGTGAAAGAACATCTTTACTGTTCCCAAAGTCATCGAGAAGATCATGTTAGCGTCCGCCATTGATAGCATCATCCTCAGACTCTCACTTTTACCTCTTCGTCAAATTTGACATTTCACCTGTGAGTAATTATTGACTTCATATATACTGATTCAAGGGCTGGGATCAATCAATGATCATCCAACGGCAAGAGTGAAATCTACTGCACTATATATATATTCGTTCTTCAGTAACTGCATAACACTTCGTTGTGAAATAATCTAAGAGTTCCTGCAACAGAGTGATCACCGATCATTTAAAGTCCTCTTTCTTCTCCAAGAAGATATTACTGCATTGTATGTTTTGTGGTCGAAGTGAGGTGTTGTGCCCTGCTGATCTTGTGAAGGAATTGTTCTGCACTCTGTGGAATGCTTGTACATTGTGTTCTGGATTGATATCAGTGGATTCATTTAGGGATTAATTCCCAAACCTTGGATGTAGGATCCGAACCTTGGATATAGGATCAAGTTGGATCCGAACCAAGTATATCAGTGTGTTGTTCTTCGTGTTCTTCACATTTATATTCCGCTGCTTCTTCCTTTCATGATATTAATCGTTTCACTTTGCATTGTATACGATTAATTCCTGACATCACCTTTTCAATCAACTTCTAAATCACTAATTTCCACATTCTTCACAACACTATTGGCTGCCACCGTTTACTTATCCGCAGCAGCAGCCATTAATTCCCGCTGCAACCGCTGATTATCTGTATCTGAGAATTCCTCCCCAGACGCCACTGTCACCCCACCTGTAACAGTAGTATCCATTGGCTTGCTCCTCTTCTGCTCCGGCGACTCATTCTGTTGCATGCTCAGGTTCAATGCCATTTTCTTATCCTCCCCTTCTTGACCCGCCATTGACATATATGCAGATCAATTGATCAATCAAGAAATTCAATCCTCAAATTGAAAATTCAAGTTCCCAGTTGATAAAAAGAACCTTCAAAAGTAGAACTTTAATTCGGATACTGTATACATCTGTTTATTATATATATACACACCAAATAATTGGATCACCCAAAATAACTGCTATAGATTAATCACATGCACCAAGAAATTAAATAATTATGTACATATTTACATAATCTCATATACAGAATCACCAAAGGTGACTGTGATTGGGTTTTATTTTAACAAATAGAAATTAGTGACAGCAAACTTTCTAGGCAGACGAGTGAATACAAAACGGCGACATTTTAAAATGCTTTTCGTTGAAATGGCAATTAAGTTCACGTCTTCCTGATGTAATCAAATTTTAGGAGAGTTATTGGATGGTTTAGAAGCCAAGATAGAAATTTCGATGGTTTGGTTGTTTTCTGTGTTTCTTGAAAGGAGTTTGGAGCTTAATGTCGACGTTAAACTTCTGGTTTGTTGGATTGTTGGAATATTCTTCCCGCGTGAAGAACAGAAATTCTTGAATGAACCAAGTCTTACAATTTATCAACACATACAAACGTATATATATATATATTTATGTGTATTGGTGTATAACAGAACCCGATCCATATAATAATTTCCTCGTGCGAAGGCCCAAAACAAGCACACATATTCCAGTTTCTAGATTCTTTTTGAGAGTCCTACATATGAAATATTCCATGTGGATTCTATATAAAGAGTTGGATTGCCGTGTTTCTATGTAAATCAACATTTGACTTTTTTGAAATTATTTTTAGGTGGTTTAGTTTTTAAAGTGCATATCAAATCTTGTAAAACTTTACTTTTAACATTTTTTATTAGATTATAACCGAATTGATATTCATGCAAATGATTTTAAAACTTGAACCATCAAACAATTCTCTTCCCTATTTAAGCAGACGTGCACAAATGAACTTTTTTTGTAGAGGTTTATGCATCTAGACCTCAATTCCATGGATAATAATATCTGAAGCAATATTTTCACACAGCACTATGCAACTCACGAAGTTCAACTTCAAGATTGCACAAAATAACTGTTCCTTCGAAGCTTTAAAATGCTGTCACTTGATCTTCCTCCGAATCAGGCTGTTCGCAGTGGAGGTGAAACCAAAATGACACCATCCCCTCTAACAAATAGAAATGGTACCATACGTCTGGTTGTCTGTAAGGACAATCAGTGTTGAAATTAGAAACACGCAAAACAAGTTTACAAAACTAGAACATGAATTGCAACGTGTTTGATGAATATACATCATTAAACCATCTGAGAAACACGCGGAACGACGAGTCCAGAGAGAAATCCAATATTAAATTACCATGTTTTTGGCCTAATTGGTTCCATAAACTTGTAAACTTTAATTTCATCCTTCCAAATATATTAGGTGAACATATGTGGTACCTGATGCACCTTTCTTTTCCTTCATGGGCAGTAAAAAAAAAAGCCAAATTTTACAACTAAAATATAAAATAGTTACTATTTAATTGAGGCAGCTTGAGGTACAAATATAATTTCTAACATAAAATTTATGTTTTCTGGACAGATCCCGATGTCCTGGGGGAGAAATTAATCACAGACTACCGGTACAACCATCCGAGACAACACATAATTAGTATGCAGTGGCCAATTTCTTAATATGCTGACTATAAACAAAAATTAATTGAAAAAGAGTCAAAATCAAGTCAATATTGCTTACCCTCACAATTTCCTCGTATGTTTCATCATCGATCTCCACAGTAGTAACTATCTCTTCAACATCTCCCAGAATCATATTTAAATGCTGATCATAGGCCTGCCAAATTTACATCACATTTGAGGAGGTAAGAACATTTTCAAGTATGTTTAAACTACAAAACTTAAACTCCATTTTAAATTGTTAACAGTATCTGAGGAACAAAACCAAAACTAAGAAAGATTGCTTCATAAATATTTAAATCTGCCAGGTACTCATGCCAGGATCATTGGAGATGTACTCATATACTTGGGCCACAAGACGACTTGTTAAGTTACTTCTTCATAACGAAACAAAAATTATCGAACATCAATCTGAAACCAACAGTTCAAGAACCACGTTTGCCATCACTAGCAAAGTTAGGCTACAAACAAACATATGATATTGGCTAATCCTAGTTTTAACATGTGATCTTCTCGACTTCATGCTTTTTGGTGCTCACAAGGTCATGGCTAGGACTGGAGAAAAGAGATCCAACATAAAAAGAGGCTCTGTTGTCCACATATCAGTCTGGACCATCGTTCCTCATCCGGAAGATGAATATATGTGCTGCAACATTTTGGTGTTTCTCGAAATCTTTCTTTCTTTTTGTCCTTGCATATAGGTGTGTCCCCGAGTTCGCAAGAGATAAACCATTACAACATAACTATGAAAATACCGAAGTTTGCAGCAGCAAGCCAAAAAATTCAGTTTTGACCTAAATCCCTTGCAAATTAATCCTTAATTTTTTTCGAAAATCAGTACTCTACATTGAAGGATAGTGTATCTTTAACAGCAGAAACTTGATGCGAAAAGAAAACTCGGGCAAAATTTTTATAACAAATACCCTAATATTTAACCAAACAGAGAGGTTCGACAGAAACCCAACAACTGCACATCTACTTCCGCAAATTTCCCCAAGTCCCACTATGCCCAAAGGATGAATTTAATATCCAGATATAAATTAGAAAAAAAAATTCTTATTTCGAACCAATGAACTCCAAAAAAAGGATAACAAGCACGTCGATCCACGTAAAATTGCAACATACATAGTGAGAGCAAAAGAGTACAAACATGAAGCTTGCCGCGAAGCTCGCGATCATGGCGAAGTTTGACGTAGATGCGCTCGTCGAGACTGAGACGAATGAGGTCCAATGGCTCCTTCACTGTAATCTCCTCTTCGCTCCCCATTTTTCCCTTTGCTATTTACTCTGGTTTGCCATTAGCGTAACTTTACAAAGCCCATAAATCGTTTCTGAGACTTCAACCAAAGTCGTTGGCTATGATAATGCGACTTTTCTATTGCACTATTTAAAAGGTTTGCAACACAAAAAGTTAAAAAAGAAAAAGATGGACGAGGAAACGCTTCCCTAGAAAACAACAAACTTGGCTCCAGTTATGTGTATCTATGACAAGAAGCATGTAAGATCTCATTATTCTCGTTATGTCAAAGTTAATCATATGATTAGTCACCCCCAAAGTATTGATGATGACTAGGGGTGGGCAATGGGTTCGAGTTCCGATACGACCCGATCGAGTATTACCCCCACAATATAAAGGTATGATAAGGGGTGGGCAACGGGTTTGTTTGAATTCTAAACTCACTCACATCTACAACATTTTGTTCCGTGATGATTCCATTTTGTTTAAATTTGATATTGACTAATTCTCACTAGCGTAGTACATAATAAGGTTTCATTGAATATACAGGCCTATTGCAACCTGGCTTCGAATAAACTGAATTGTTTTTAATCATGTCTGACATAAAACAACAAAAAAAAAAAGTGATTAAAAGGGTATTTGTTTTGTTAGAGTATCTCAACGTATGACTTTCCATATTTAGTCATATGCCACGTCATGATATATCAATATAATATGCACAAACTTGTTTATATATAAGTAGTGACAAGCAAGATAATTAACGTTACAACACTTTCCCTTATTTGCATTTTAAAAACAGATGACCGTTCGATAATAATAATTGTGATAAAGTGGGATTTACTCAAGTTTGAGTCTTGTAAGCAGGGCTGGTTAACGGATTGATCCGATTTGAAATCGATCGGTTTCGGATCCGATAATTTCGAAATCGGTCCGATCCATTAAGGAACCGGATCGGATCCAGTTTCGGGTTGGACCGGTTCCAATCCGGAACCGTTTTCATTTTATTTTATTTTATTCGAAAAATCGGGGTTTATTTACCTAAATTAAAAAAAAAATTACTTTTTTTAAAAAAAATAACGGACCGGTTCCTGTTCAGCCCGGAACCGGATCCGTTTGATCCGGACCCGGTAAGTTACCGGATCTGAAACGGTAGAACCGATCTGGACCGGTATCTTACCGATTCCGAACCTGTTCGGAACCGATTAGCCCGATTTCGATTCCAAACCGGGCTAACTGTCCATTTTTTGGCCGGGTCAGGATTGACCCGGCCCGTTATGCAGCCCTATTTGTAAGTAACAAAACTCTTATCCCCATGATAAATAAAAAAAGAAGATAGAAAAAGAAAATAGACAATATGAATGGCAACGTAACCATATGTATATTATATGACAACAAGGCTAGCTTGGTGGTTGTCATATATTTTCCAGTGTAAATGGTCTCGCATATATATATATATATATATATGTCGCATATATATATATATATATTCTTTAATTCTGTGTTCTCATTGGTGGGCAGTTGTTAAATTGGGCTTTTGGAGTGCTCAACTTCGGCCCAAACTGGGCACACATCGTTTTCATTAGTTGAAAGAGTTACCTCTCTGTTTTTCTTTATTTCATTGAATTTTCACTTTGTTTCTTTGCCATTATGAGGGCTTGTGGGGTTTTGTTGTCTCTGACACGTCTGCGCTCCCTTTCCCTTTCGTTTAAGTTACATTTTATTTTTATTTTTTGAAGCCTAACCAATCAAATTATTTTCACGTTGTGATAGGATGAGATTTTTAAATATATCGATGCTGCCGGGAGGGTTTTTGCTACCTCATAGGGCACCACCTCATTGGGTAAATCCACCATACATTATAGATATTCCTTATTGAGATATCCAAAATGCATGGTAGATATTCTTCATGGGGTAACTAAGACAAAAACATCAATGTCGATATGATTATTGGGATATGGATATGATAAGACACATATAAATTATATATACTAGCGACCGACGCACACGCGTTGTGTGTGTAACGTAATAAATAAATATTTTGTATTGGATATGTGTAATACTTTGCGCATCATATCACAATTTTTAAAAATTGATGAAGGGATTTTTTTTTTTTTTTTTAAACTGGAGCAGTTTTGGAACATGGAGGGAGAGATGTGATGTTTTTTTTGTTTTACCTTTTTGCCCCTTAATAATAAAAAGCCAAGTAATTTGTTTGGACATATAAGTAATTTGACATTGGTTTATTTAGGACGGACCAAAGTAGTTATTATAAGGGGTTTACACTTTATAATATAGTATATATATATATATATATATATATATATATATATATGATTCAGAAGGAAAAAAAAACAAATGTATACAAACGCATATCTTCATGATTAGTGAAAAAGGATCTCAACATCAATATCAACAACAAAAATAAACAAAATTCATATATTAAAAGTTTGAATTATTCTATTCATTCGATAACCACAATAATATTATATGTGCAAATTTCTCATTATCTCTTATCTTTGGTTATTTACCCATATCTTTACAAATTAGAAATAGCCTCTGGTGTATCCTTTTACTTTATTTTTTTGAACATAAACAGAAATGATATTAATTACAAATATGTACGATTAGCAGATAAAATAATATACGTATGTGCATTTTTTAATATTATTTTTCGGATACTCCTCTGATCGTATTCATCAGGTATTCCATGCATGTGGATTGTTAAAATTGCTTAAATTGCCATTTTTGAAGTATCTGACTAAGATAGTGTATTGAAATTGTCTATGATTATAAACAGGGTAAATTTAAAAAATAGTCTCATAGAATATGACTTTTTTCAATATTAGACCTAAATTTTAATACTAATAAAAAATAGTCTCACACTATATAAATGTTTTTAACAAACTTAGTCCTACGAAAATTATTTTTAACAAAAGTGATCTTATAATTGAATAGAGCTTTGAGAACACTTTTCATTAAAAACAAAATTTTGGGACTAGTAATAATTAAAAATAGGAATGGCAACGCGTCGGGCATGGGACGGGTTTGGCCAATCCCAGGACCCGCCCCGCTACACATAAAACCCGACCCGCCTCGCTTAGACACGTGAACCCGACGGGTTTACCCGCCCCGCCCCGGTTCTAGTTCTTTTTTATTTTATTTTTTTAAAAAAAATTTAGCTAGAAATCAATTTTGAAACACAAAAGTTGAGTTTTGTGATTAAATTTCATCTTTTCTCTAGTAAATATTGATAATAAGCATTGTAAAACTATCTTAAAACTACTAAATATTTATTATTTGCTCTTATTTCCTTCAAAATGTCCAACTTCTTTAACATCAACACATGAATTTTGATATAAAATTAAATAATGACACTTTATTGTTCAATTAAAGAAGTAAAATGTATAATCAATATCATATTTTTTAAAAAAATATTAAAAATGTATTGCGGGGCGGGTTCGGCCAATCCCAAGGACCCGCCCCGCCCCGCTTCCAAACCCGGTTGAAGCGGGTCCAGACCCGCCCCGGCGGGGCGGGTTCAATGCGGTCCGGGTTTGGACCCGTCCCATTGCCATCCCTAATTAAAAACAAAAGTTTGGGACTATTGTTGATTAGAAACAATTTAATAAGACTATCTGATTAGTCCTAAAACTTTGGAACTTGTATCGCAAAACCCTAATTGTACCCTTATAAATATATGTGCTTGACATTTATTTAGAGATGATAAAATATGAGTGCTAACCTAATTGTTAATCAAATCAATTAAAAAGAGCATGTCCCGAAATGGCTAATAACCCACAATTGCAAGTGGTTAACATGATCATGATAATGCAGGCTTCACATGCCCCCATGTTTTAGTACTAACTCTCTAATTTTCAGTCACATCTTTTTGCAAATTTGTCATTTATGTATGTGTGTCACGTAAAAGCTTCCTCTTCAAATTGCCACTTAAGTGTGCAATTAAGTCACCCCCACATGCTTTGTTTCCTAATTACACTAAAAACATTAATAACACTCAGTTACATTTTCTTTGAAAATGTAGGACTGAGTGTTTACTGATTTATCAAAAGCTATTGCTGGTGGAAACGGTACAAGTCAAATCTTTAAACCATAGAGCAACCCAAGTGCCACATTTCAATCGCGCTCTAAGCAGCAACAATTCTTACACTCAAACAATCTCCCTCTCAATAATTGCACTGTCTTGCAAGTAATGGGAATCGAACAACCAATTGTAGGATCGAGTGCCTGCCACTTACCAAAAGTTATAGCTAGTGGTAACGTGCAATTCTAATATTTAAACCGTAGAGCTGCCTAACCGATCGTTCTCCAAACATAGATAATTATTGCACTACAACAGAAAATGTTATATTTTGATTTTGTGCTTTTATCGACGTCATTCATTTTCTCAAGATCAGATACAATGTCACATGTAGTATTACTTAGATGTTATCGGGGCAACTGACACTGACTTGTTTGAACAAAAAACAATGTGATGGGCTTTTAGAATATATTTAGGCTAAATTTGATGTCATAAGAAGGCGTTAGACAAGAACGGAGAATACACACTACTAAAATTTTAGGTGAATACTAGAAAAGTATAATGGTGATTTTTATTTGTAGTTTCCATGAGATATTGACACTGATATTATCACGGGAAAATTAAGTAGGAAAAATGGAAAAGGATAAGGAAAAAATGGAAGAATATCCAATTGGTTGTTGCTTAGCTAATGCCAGATAAAATGAAAGGGTAAATCCACATGGATGACACATGATTTATGTCTATATTCACATGCCCACCATGTTCGATTTAAACCTTTGTGTACATGTAACTTTTTATACATGGGCCACCAATTATTTTTAGATCCAGACAACTCATTTCTGTACATATGTCAAAAACTATACTATTTATTAATTACTTATTGTTGACACCCTCATTAATGAATTCCCATTTAAAATATAGACAATTTTTAATTTGTTCAATAGTATATTATAGTTTGTTTTACAGATCATCAGTCGCTAGGTTGTATTTGGATGGGAAGATTTCATTTCAGCAATAAATTTTGAAAATTTGGATTTGAAATGACTTCAATAATTAAGAATTTGAAATAATATGGTATTGTTAAAAAAACGCCTTAAAATCGAAGATGGTAGATTAAAAATTAATGGATTTCGGAATAGCCAAACAATTTGAATATATATGTGCTAATAATTTGAAGTCTAAATTCATCAAATCCTTCAATCCAATTGAAATCTTAGTTGAATTCATGTCGAACCACATCGAGTGTGGATAAAATTTATATTGTTTTAAAAAAAATTAAGCATTAAAGCCTTTTTGAATGGTTTCAACCCTCTTAAGGTCCACCATTGACAACCATTGACAATATATAACTTGGCACTTCGGATGGAGTTGATAATTATGAGCCTATTCTGCTGTTGATAATTTACATGTGACATGTTACCTATACTTGTGCCCATTTAGTGGGAATACAAATAAAGACTACCTTTATACTATGCAGATGTTGATTATGTTATTTTAACGAGTTTAGGCTACCTTATTAATTATAATTGTATATTATATATTCTGGAAAAATGAAGAAAAAAGTTTTATATTTTTTTTAAAGAAGAGAAACTATTAAATGAACTTTATGTGGGCGGGTGTTGTATAGACCAGAAAATTACATTTTCAAAATGTAAATCAGAAGTAGAGAAGCATGTCATGATATGTTTTTCACTGTTTTTACTTATGTAGTGTAATTTTGTAATAATTTGAATTTCATTAAGTTGTTTTTTTTTATTTTAGTAGCAAACACTCAATTCTTTTGTTTAGAATAATATTTTTCTAACTTTAAGCAAAAGCAACATAAAAGTATTTTGAATAACCAATTGCAAACACACATTTAGTACCCGGATAATAAAATATAGTTGCAAGTAACTGCCGCATTAACTACTTAAATAAATGCAAAGCTACAGTTTACAATGTGAAAAAATGTATATTTAATTGAGATTCAATCAAATAAGTGATACTCTGTTGATATTTCCAATTTACATAATCTAAATAATGTGAAAAAAATACTTTTAATTAACATAGGCACCGCCCCTTTTTAAATGTCCAACCTCCATCAATCATCTTTAACTTATTACATTTAAAATGTCCAACTTTCATAATAATCAATGGACATGAATTGAGCAAAGTAACCTATATATAATATATCCAAATCCATATAATTTATATTCTTAAAATATAATGCATGATTTTTTTTAAAAATAACAATTATATTGTATCGAGCCGCTCGGGATCATAGTACAATTCATATATTATAGTGTTTCTTTATGTATTTACTAATATTTAGGTACACACGTTATGTGTATAAAATAATGAATAAAATATATATTTTGGTTAGCATTAAAGGATTACTACTAGATCAAAATTTACAGCTGATAGCATATATATTGCTTTATTTTCTTATATAATGATGACAATCTCATACTAAGAGGTATGGAGATATGATGAGTTGCATCACTTGGATGCCGATGGATCAGGCTTATTATGAAAAAGCGCATAAAAGAATTGTTAGGTTATTTGCTTTACATTTCTAGCAACTTTAATTCATATTTTTTATTCTTATAATCCAAAATAAATTGAAGAAAAAAAGATATATAATAAAAGTATAAATGATGGATTATATTAAATAATTTAAAAACTATATCAACTTTTACAGTGGAAGTTTAAAAATAAAAAAGGTTATTTAAATAAAGCAAAAAAGGTTTCACCAAACACGCCAAAATTAATTTTCCAAGGGTCTCTCCCTTAAGTAATAGTAATAGATAATACATATATAGTCATCCATTAATGTTTAATTTATATATATATGTGATGTAATTTTCGTAGTTTACTTATTAGTAACACTAATATATGATGAGAACTTATCAACAAGAACAAATATTTGTATATTAAGCACCACATACCACGCGAGTAAAGGAATTGATTTGTATAATTTCTAGTAGAATTTAAAATTTACACCTTAATTTTCAAATATTTAATGCATTTACATGTATTGTTTTATAATAAAAATAAAACAATCCATTATATTGAAAGTCTCTTACTCTAAGTCACATAATGTAGGTGTGCGGTCAGGTGTGGATGAACAAGTGCGTTTAAAATATTTGAGTACAGCTGCAGACTTAATACGCCTATTAAAAAATTATGTATATATATACATTGATAAAATAAAGTTAAGCATATCTAATACACTTAGTATTTGACAAACTTATATCATTTTTATATTATTTACAGTGCAATGCAATTTTTTATTCGATAGCTCTTCTAACATGGAAACTATTGTTCTCCGAAAATATATTAGATAATAAAAAATGAAAATGAATTATTAATATTGGCTTTTTTGGATAATGAATTCGAAAAGCGAAACCAAATTTACATTTGTGTTTTCAACATGTTTTGTAATAGTATAAATTTATTAAAAATAACTTATATTATTTCAGAGAATTAAGAATGTCTAACATTTAAATTCACGATTTAATAAAACTTAGTCGTAAAGCGTCACACGAGCACTCAATGCGCTAGATCACGATCGGAGGGTCAATGCACGACTTAATAAAAATTAGTGTGTCTTAAAACGTCGTACAAACATTCAATACGCTAGTTCACGATCGAAATACCAGTGCACAAAGGAACTTCGCTCTTAATCGGCTCCTCACTTTCATAAACTAATAAAAAAAATTGAATGTCGTTTGATTGCAAGAATCTGTATGATTCAAAATCAAATAAAAATAATACTCTTTGAAATTATAAATATTATATTTTGGGATCATCAATTTCTTTGCTGTCTTCCGCCCTAAAATAAAATAGCGTACGACACAATCATGTACAGTGCTACGATTTCCGTGAAACGCAATGTTTTTTTTTTTTGCCAAAAAAATAATAAATATACCATGCTGATTATTTTCTTTATTCGCTAACTTTTTTTTGTAATTTGACTTTAAAGCTTTTGGTTTATATAATCTATCTGCCCCAAATTTACGATTATTTACAAAGCAGTCATATTCTTAATTTGGTCGTGCCATGTGATACCACTAGTGATTAGCATCTAACAGTTGGGAATTCTGGTCCTACAAAAATAATATATGCCCTATTTGTTATCACAATTAATTATTATAAATATATTTCTCAAACTATATTAAATACTAATTTCAGATTTTTAACTAGTTATATCATAATATAACATAGAAGCATAATCATTAAAAAAAAATTAGTTTGACTATTAAATTAAAATTCATGCATTTTTATTACATTTAGAAAATTTGTTTAGATGGATGAAATTAAAAGTTGAAATAATTGTTTGTTTTTAATATAAAAAATTTACAAAATGATGTTGACTATTTTATTCACGCAATAATAGGAGTTTCGATAATTAATTAAAATATTAAAACATTGATCATTTATCTTCTTTTAACTTTCAAATGAACGTGTATATAAAGGTGTATTATTGTGTGACAGAGAGACCATGAGTTATGCAAGCCGTAAATTCGATGCAAGTGGGAAGCATCTCTTAAAATCAAAGAAGCCCACACCCAGCGAAGCACATCTTTTATAATAATAATAATAATAATATATATATATATATTAATCCATTGCGTATAGGGATAAACTGGAAATTTGTATGAACCATGTATGAGTTTTATATATGAACCACTCGATATTATTGGTCTATAATGGTTCTTATATTAGTTATGTTTTTTTTATTGCGTTGATATATAAATACATGGGTGGTTACCGGTTCGAACCGGTCCGGACCGGAACCGGCTCGGATCCAGTTCCGGTTCGAACCGGTTCCAACCCGGAACCGGATTTTTCTTTTTCTTTTTCTTTTTTTTAAAAAAAGGAAAAAAGGAAAGGATTTATCGAAAAATTTTAAATTTTTTTTAAAATGGATCCGGAACCGGATCCGTTTGGTCCGGAACCGGTAAGATACCGGATCCGGAACGGTAGAACCGATCCGGTCCGGTATCAAACCGGTTCCGGACCGGTTAGTCCGGTTCCGGTTTCGGACCGGACTAACCGGTCCGGTTTTGGACCGGGTCCGGATCGACCCGGTCCGATAAGCACCCCTATATAAATATGATCCAAATTAGGTGTATAAAAGTATTTGTAGGGATAAACTAATGGGAATAGTCTAATTTTAATGATGAATAATTACGTACCATTCACCTCAAAATGTAGACACAAAGGTTTGGGGTGCCCATTTGTGCCCCTGATGTTTACCTACCTTACTTCTCCACCTCTTATTATTCTACTCCACTTTTACCATTATGCCCTATTGTTTCATTATTCTGTGATTTGACCATTTTATCCCCTTATTCGGTTAACTTACTTTTCTTGTATAGCTTGTTTACGCAACGATAACTTGGTAACAATGTGTTCTCATGATTGCTACATTTTGAATCAAATTCAAGAAAATTAACCTCGATATTAATTGGATTAGGACATAAGTTTTGCTATGGAAAAATTCTTTATATTTTTTAAGAAATTGCATATTAAATTTGAAAAAAATCTAAAAAATTATTTTTTGTTATAATATATGATATGTCACCTTTATATTATTTTAGATTTTAATATTGTGAAAAATATTCAAAAAAAAAAAGTGAATATAACAAATACATTATGATAAATCGTGACATCTAAATAAAATATGAATTTTTTTAAAATTATAAACAAACATATTTCATATCTCTCAATTCATTCTTAAAAAAACAGATTTAAATAAGTATCTTTGAAATTATCCTAATTGTTCTTGATTTGTGCATTTATTATTTATTCATCACCGGGTCCACTATTTGTGCATTATTTATGAGATGGTCCATTGCTGAGTTTCTATTTTTTTTTTTTTTATAAAAAAATTATCACCATAGGCCATTAGAGTAATCCAATTTTTGAAATATCAATCATACTCAACCCTCTAATTTAATAATTGAGTTTTGGGGTAAAAGTTCACACAAAATCCCACAAAGGTGGAAGAAAACTTGAACAAATACCTTAAGTAATATGCAAGAATTACATGTTGTATGAAGAGAACAATTGAGATACCGGAGGAGCCAAATCATATTATAATGCTTTCATTAATTTGGAATTTCGTAGAATGGAATATTATCCAAAATTTGTTGTTTGGTACATAATATGCGAGCAAATGGCAATTACCCCCATATAGTTTTGAAAATGAGTATTTTACCAATTATGATTTTGAAAATAGGAAGATTACCCACTTATAGTTTGACAATAGACAATTTACCCAATGTGATTTTAAAAATAGTCATTTTACCCCCTTGTCGTTTGTAGAAAATGGCATCACGAAGGGGGTATTTTATATCTATTCACAAAACCACAATGGAGTAAAATGTCTATATTCAAAATCAAATAGGGGTAAAATATATATTTTCAAACGACAGGAGGGTTATTTATCTATTTAAAATCACAATATGGTACATTGTATATTTTCAAACAACATGAAATAATATACCTATTTTCAAAATCACGGGAGTTAATCTGCCGCTAGCTCATAATAAGCCTTAAGTTTTCTATCAATTGTTTTATTTTGTTATATAGATCATCCTTATTTTATTCTTCAATTTTATGAAAAAATTATTTAAATTTATTCTTCGGAAAATACAGTAAATTTCGTCACTTTAACGTGACAAATAAGGTAACCCACCATTTAAAATTATTTGCGTACAATTTCAAATTACACGTGTAAAATTAAATTAATACTTGCACATCCACCTATCTAGTCAAGTTGCATTGGGATTTAATTAAATCCTTATCTACATTTTGAAAATGAAAAAGAAAAATCCCACCCTTCTGAGTTGACGTTTCCATTGTATTCACTGCGACATATCATTGGAGTCTTATTTAACCCTCGCAATCAATTTCTTTGTTCTTATCTGATCATCCCATGGGGATTTTATTCACATCCATTAATTTAACTTGTGACATTTTAACTTTTTTCCTGCTTCTTAAAGTAAAATGTTCACATCTCTTTGACTTTATTGGTTGAGATAAATTGTTCATTTAATTAGACAAGTATGAGTTTTAATTGTTATTGTTTGTTACTGTCATATTAAGAAAAAACATGAGTCGAAGTTACATACAAGCATATGAAGTTCAAATGAATTGACGAAGATAGTCTGATCGAAGAAGCTTTGGAAAAGATTGATGTTATTTGATTCTTTTTTGGAGGATTGTGATTAAAAACTTAGCAGTTATTGTTGTACCTAAGTTATACATGTTAAAGAATAAATAATAAATTGTACAATCTCTCTGTAAGCTTGAGCTTTTACATGAAACATCAATTTTTTATGGTACCAAGTCCCGAGTTCAAAATTCACAAACAACAATTTTACCAACATTAAATATTAACTTGATGGACCTCCCAAAAAAGAGGAACAAATTGGCCCACAAGTGACGGGATAAATTATTCAATCTCTTTACAAACTCAAGCTTTTAGATTAGATGACAATTCTTTAATACATCAATGTAATGAATTATTAGTTTTTGGTCAAGAAGTTGAAATGCCATTCTATTAATGATGGTAGGTTGCAAAACCTAACGGAATTGGACACTAATTACTAAAATTCATAAATGACTTTGGGTAATAATATGACATACATCTAACTATATCACTTCAACCCCCATGGATTCCCCACAAACCCAACCCCCCACCCCACCCCACCCCACCCTCTTTAATTTTTTTAATCAAATATTGTGATCTCTGTTTAACCAAAAATCAGATTTACAATAAAGTTTTGTCAAAATTGCAAAAGTCGCCCTCAACATTTTCACCCGACGTGGCGGCACAACCACCATATCCTCCACGCTCCCCTTGGAATAATAATTAATATATTTTCGAAATTACAATAGCCCCCCTAAGAATTATTAACAACATATCAACTAAGGGCGTTATAGTAAAACAAAACAAAGGAATCAATCCCGTTTGTTTAAAATCGAGAAGGGGACGAGTTCGAATCCAATAACGTGCGAAAAAATAGTTAGCTTATCCCCTTCTAAAAAAAATCGAGAAGGGAAAGTGTCCAAACCAATTATTTAATTAGTGGAAATTAATGGGTAAAATAAAAATTGAACGAATGAATTTATGCTCCGCTTCAATGGAAGGATTTTGATTTCAAATCCTTAATACAAATCAATTCAAATTATTTGACTATTTTTGAAATACATGAATTTCAAATTTATTTAATTTTAAGGTATTTTAATAATATAAAGATATTTCAAATCCATTATTGAAACGAAATGGTTGAAACCAAAGGCAACATCTATATTGAATTAGAAATTGTGAGGTCAATATGGTAATTTGAATACCCACAAATGTAAGCTAAAACAACCACTGAAATCCAAAACTTAAAAAAAGCAAAGGTGACCTACGTGGGCCGGCTTTTAACTATATTTAGCTGGACAGACAAAAACCAATCGTCGCTATCCGCAGCTGTACACCCCCACCATTTACTGCATACAGTATACATATACCTATACGTATACAAGGATGTATACATATAGATATAGGAAAACAGTTGTAATTTTATGCATGCAAAATTCTTTTATCTTGTTACTGAGGGTAAGTACGTGAATTAAAAGTTTTCTTTACCAAAGAGAGAGGGCAAAGCAAGAAAATGATAAAGATTCCTCAGTTTCTTTTCTTTTTTTGAAAATAAAATATATATTTAAGGAGTGTGAGATCGACAGGCAGATCCCACCGCAATAAATTAAATAAATTAACCACATCCCATCTTCATAAAACGCACAGAATTCACCCATTTTGGTGATATATTTTTTTATTTTTCATCTGGTAATTGCTAGCTAGCTGGAAAGAGACTCATCTACATGATGCTTGGCGTTTCTGGCCTGATGGGTAGCTCCGGTGACGGCGCTGCCGCGGCAGATGCGCTCGAGGGTGGAGGAGCTAGTGGTGGCAGTAGTGAGGTTGGAGCATCCAGCTCGATTCCTGATGCAAGTTTGGAGGAAAGTGAGAGAAGTGGTGGCGGAGGCGGTGGAAACCGGTGGCCGAGGCAAGAAACTTTGGCTTTGCTGAAAATTCGTTCTGATATGGATGTTGCTTTTCGAGACTCGAGTCTTAAAGGTCCATTATGGGAAGAAGTTTCCAGGTAAATTTATTGAAACTTGATTTATTCATAATCACAGAAACTGCTGCGATGTTACCCAATCCAGAATTTTCAGTATAATGGCGACTATGGATCATAGTTTCATTGAATTATTGCTTTTTGATAAAAAGGGCCTTTGTCCCTCAGCTCATTTCACCCGAATATAGCAGCCTTTAGCGGAGTTCATTAAATTTCCGGGTTTTCGCTCTTCGTTTTTGTTAACTTTTTTTTTAAAAAAAGTGAACGAATATTTAAATTGTATTCTTCAAATTGAGTTGATCTCTTGATTCTCTTCTTCTTCCTTTAGTAAAGAAGAATTCAGATGATCTGAATATATTAATTTTGTAAGCATTGGAAATCTGTGTTCGAACAATTCAGTTGGGTTTCTCCACCGCTTGGAATTCTTGATCTCTCTTATCGATATATATATATTATTGTTTTGTATAATCAGTGAAGTTAGTTTTCTTATGTTTATTTTATGTAATAAATCACTGTGTAACCTCCATTTTTTAATTAAAAAATAATTCAAGAATACGATCTCGAGAAACAAATGAAGGAATGCTATTATTTATTAAATTTCTACATCTATTGTATCAGGAAAATGGCGGAGCTTGGATTTCATCGAAGTGCCAAGAAATGTAAAGAAAAATTCGAAAACGTGTACAAGTATCATAAAAGAACGAAAGATGGCCGAGCATCAAAGCCGGACGGGAAAACTTATCGTTTTTTCGATCAATTGCAGGCGCTGGAAACCAGTCCACCGCTTCCCTTCACCCCTCCTCCGCCCCGTACTCAGCCTCCAGCCACCACGACAATGACGGCACCGCCACCTAATGCTGCCAATTTTCCAATGCCATCACATGTTAGTACTTTTCCATCCATTAGTCCGAACCCTTTAAGTATGCTGCCACCAAACACAACTATACAAACTTCCCACAATCCAATAAATAATATTCCTCCATTTCAACCATCAATAAATACTTCAAGTCTTCCTCAAACTCACCCTTTTCAATCCTCTCACGATCCTCATATGTTGACGAGTCTGCTCTCAGATTCTTCCTCTTCCTCAACTTCTTCCGATGAGGATATACAGAGGCGGCGGGGGAAGAAGAGGAAATTGAAGGATTTCTTCGAGAGGTTGATGAAAGAAGTGGTCCAGAAGCAGGAGGAGTTGCAGAAGAAGTTTTTGGAAACATTGGAGAAAAGGGAGAGGGATCGTATGGCGAGAGAGGAGGCGTGGAGGATTCAAGAAACAGCTAGAATGAATCGAGAACACGATCTTCTGGTTCAGGAGAGATCCATTGCCTCTGCCAAAGACGCGGCGGTGATAGCATTCTTGCAAAAGGTAAGCGAACAGCACAATTTACAAATCCCAAATATGAGTATTAATGTTACAGCAGCATCACAAGATGTGCAACCGCCGGAAAATCCTCAACCCCCACCTCGTCAACCTGCACCACCACCACCTCCGCCACAACAATCCACTCTCCCTCTACCGTCACCACCAGCACAATCAACACTACCTATAGTTACCGTTACGCCAGCAAAAATCTTGAACACATCAAAAAAAGATAATGGCGGGAGCGAAAGGTTCATGCCCGCGAGCTCCTCACGATGGCCGAAAACGGAAATTGAAGCCCTGATCAAACTCCGAACCAATCTTGACCTCAAGTACCAGGAAAACGGACCAAAGGGACCTCTTTGGGAAGAAATTTCGACAGCCATGGGCAAATTGGGTTACAACCGAAGCGCTAAGCGATGCAAAGAGAAATGGGAGAATATTAACAAGTACTACAAGAAAGTAAAAGAGGGAAGCAAGAAGAGACCCGAAGACTCCAAGACATGCCCATATTTCCACCAGCTCGAAGCTTTATATAGAGATAAAAACAAGAACGATAACCCCTCATTCAATCTCGAGTACACGGCACAGCAAGACAACCCAATGGTGCCAATAATGGCCCGGCCTGAACAGCAATGGCCTAATCCAAATCAACAGCATCAAGACCCCACTATGCATGATCAGGATCAAGATAATGAAAGCGAGAATAACGAAGAAGATGATGATGGAGATGATGAAGATGAAGAAGATGCAGAAGGCTATGAAATAGTCACAAACAAGCAGCCATCTTCAATGACAAACACGGCAGAATGAAGTAAAGATTATAAGGATGGAGGAGAAGAGGGGCTTAGCTTTTGGTGTTAAAAAACGAAGGCTAGTGGCTGAGAAAATAGAAGTGCGGTGGGGTAGAATTGCTGGAGGTGTCAGAGGTGGCGGGACAGAAAACCGGTTAGCAATCCGATGGGGTCAGGAGGCGGCGGTGAAAGTGTAAATTTAAGGTACAAATATATTGGGTGGGGGGCTGTTTTTGTGAGGTTATTATCATCGGAGTTAATTTTTTGAGAAGTTTATGTTTATAATTTATTTATTATTTTGGAGATAAATAAATGAGGGAAATGGGTGAAAAAAAATGAGAAATTTCAATTCAAAGAACTAATAAGGGGTTATGGATATTGTATTTTTTCATAAAATTTATTTTTTCTTTTTATTTTTTTATGAGTGTAAATGTCAAACATTATGTATTTTTGTTATTTTCATTAATGACATTAAATGTGTAAAGAGTGGCTTAGCGATTGCCAACATTATTGTCTCGATAAGGTTAATTTTTTTTATTAGATTAGTCATCTCATTTATCATATCAATTTATTATTAATTGCCATTTTAAAGAAAATAAATAACTTTCTACTTTAATATAAACATATTCCGAATTATGTGGTCGAAAGCAAAAGTTTCTCTATTCAGTTTCAATTTTTCGTAGGTAGCTGTGGAATTTTTTATTTTTTTTAGAAGGTGATGTGCTAAATATTTTCCATATAATGTGGGATTTGAACCCAAGTCTCTTCAAAATGGAGGCGAAGTCTTACCAGCTGGGCTAGATCCATGAGCTCGGTAATTGTGAAATTCAAAATTCCCACATTATCACTTCAAATTTTTGCTCCATATATAATATATATGTTCTTAAAATAAATTAATCACCTGTATTTGTATTTATTCATATCGAAAATGAAATAAAGCACAATTGTGAGAATGGTAATTTGAGACGTAAATTGTGTGTTTAGGTCATGCTAAACTTGTTGAATTAACAAATAGATTAAGTAGATAGAACGAAACCCTAATCTTGAAGAACAAAGCTTTGGTGTAGTAAGTAAGCCCTAAAAATTCCAAAAGAGAGAATGGAATAAACTTTATAGGCTGGCTCTTAATTTGGTTTCAGTTTTAAATAATGTTTTGTACGAAAAGGAAATGGCATCCTAAAACACATCATCTATACGTAAATTCTACTTAAGCTATGTTTAACAAAGTATCAAAAAGACATTATATATTTGAATTATCGACGAATTGATCAATTTTATTTACTTAATTCATAAACTAAGAATCATATAACAAGATTAAAAAATGTTTAGACCAAATTAAATAACAACTTTAAAATTTTTTGTCACGCCCCGAAGCCGGGGTCAATAACACCAGCGTAGCTTCCAAACAAAATTTGCAAAACACAAGTCTCGTAGTACTTAATTTAACTATATCCAGTCTTTTATTTCATAACATAAATTTTTCTTACAACTTGAAATATAAAACTTACAAAATCAGTCTAAAGTTAAAATATATCAGTGAGAGCTTAACTATGTCAATGACAGCGAAATCTTAGACAATAGCAACTAAATTACCATCACCGAAACTGATTTTGATCTCCATATTCGACTTCTGATTGACCTTTAATTGGGAGAGGAGGTAAGGGGTAAGCGTTATGAAAAACACTCAGCAAGTAGGGCCAATCGAATGTGACAAAACGTGTAATATATAATCATAATTTTTATCATAATTGGAGTAGAATCCAATACCAATAAAGAGAACTTAACAGAATTGCTCTCATCAGAGCCATAACAAAACATATCAGAATCATAACTCATATACTTCAATTAAAGCATGAATCAATCAAAACCGAAACCTAGAGGGCTTCCATATACTCAAGTGGTGGCTCATGTGTATCTAGCAGAGTAGCACTTTGCTCCGCATTCTTAAGAGGTGGCTCTTATGCACGTGGCACTTTGCCCGCAGCCTCATGAGGTGACCCCTGCCATATAGCACTTTGTCATTGGATCCAAGAGGTGACTCCCATCACACGTAGTACTTTGCTCTGTATATCACTTATTCCTCTGTGATCAAAATTTCTCAAACAGTTTCAAAATTATTCGACTTAATTTTAAAACATACATAAAATTTTCAAAATGAATGAACGATATTCATAACAAAACATATTTACAATGATCAGAAACGATTCGAACATGTTCGGACGGATTCAGGTTTCGTAAAAGCAACGAAACTCCTTCTATTCCTTTGGTCAAAATTTCGAATTCTTGGCTGATTTGGGGAGAGTTTTTCGAATCATGAATAATGTAGAAGACTCTTATTTTATAGAGTTTACAATTAGAGAGTCTCGGTTATTACGACTTCTGAAATTAAATCGTATCTTTCAAAGCTTATCTTTATATTAAGTTTTATATTGATTTTGGTTATATCTCTATATCTATAATATTATGTAATATAATTGGGAAAATTAGCAAAAACATCATATAGTTTTGTCCACATTTCACTTTGCAGCCATAGTATGAACAATTACAGTTTACATCCTCAACTTTAATGAATTGTAACACTTTGCATCATCTTAACTCGATTTTGTGTTTTTATCGAAAATTTATCATTGCATTTCATCATCGCCTTACATATTCAAACGTAAAGCCACTTAAACTAGCAATTGTAATGTTTTTTTTTAAAAAAATCAAAATAAATATTTATGGTGTCAAAATTTCATTTTCCATAATCGTTAACTAATTTCGATACTAAAAATATTATTTTTGTTTTTTAAACATTTGGAATAACTAGCTTAAATAGATCTAAGTTTGAGTATCTAAGACGATGATCAAATACGCCGATAAATCTTCGATAAAAGTACAAAATCGAGTCAAGATGATGCAAAGTGTTACAATTAACAAAAGTTGAGGATGTAAATTGTAATTTTTCAAGCAATGGTTGCAAAGTGAAATTTAATATTATATCTTGCTAATAGATTATGATATTATATTTCAATATTATCTCTTACTCAGTATTTGGTTTGATCAAATAATATCAAGTAGTTTGTTTGACTAAATAACTCTAATTATGGTTTGACAAAATCTCTAGTTTTTGGCTTAGTTGGAAAAACTGGGTTTTACAACTGGATTTTACAATTTTGATCATATATATGTATATCATAAGAAAGGCGTCAAATAAATTAAAATGGAAGATCTTTATAATAAAAATTTCCAGATAACTAGTGAAGATTTTTGAATTAATCTTCAACAGGGGTGAGCTTGACAAGGTCAGAAATCAAAATTGAATAAAGCTCGATTCAACGGAATTCTGAAGATACCTTAGGAATACAATTAAATATGACTGGTACGATACGAGACATTTCCCATGTGAATTGTCTGAATTCCTTATTTTCTAGTTTACTTGAATCATGATTTGGTATTTACTGCTTTTTATTATTAGAGTCCGCACCCTAACACTATCTTTTGAGTTGTTCTGTCGGATGGGTTCTCAAGATATTTGGTCTCTACCCAGACCCGATGAAAAAAATAGAAAGCTCGAACGACCTTTAAACGAAATGGCACCTGTGCCCGAAATCGGCACAGGTGGGTAGACAATGAATACATAGGGGCACAAAACAACTCTCTCCAAGAAACTCGACAAAATAGCTCCGTAACTTCGGGAGAAGGTGTGCCTCCTCATAAAGGAGGTCACAGTTACCAAGCCCGGATGTGTTTGCAAAGTCGTAAAACCATGTATTGGGCTGAAGGTCAAGGAATATATATTCCATCAGAGGACTTTTCTCCATTTTGAAATAACCTCTAGGTTAATCGAAGAGGTATCAACATTTAATTTCAGTTAGTTGTTAGATGACAAGTCAATTTGGGTGGTGGAGGTGTAGAAATGGGATGCATCTTTTTTTATATTTGAAAAATGGAAGAGATATTTCATATACTGTACAAAAATATCATTGCGGATTTAAATCTAATAATTCTCTCTTTTAGGAGAAGATTGAATATAAAAATGCATAAATTAGTATACTGTTTAAATTATATTTTTAAAAAAAAAACAGAAATTATTGTGTATTACTGAACGACTATTAGAAACTAAAAGCCCAATCGAACAATGGTTTTTGTTAATAAAGATAGTTTTTAAGTACAAATTCTCAATTAAAGGGACTATAAGTATAGATGACAGATACAACATATGTGGAATCAACCCTGGCTATAAATATTTTGCACCACATAATTCAATATCATTATTCAAGCCCTTTAAAGCATTTCATAAACGCACGCGCACACTCACATAAAAACACGTAATATTTCTACCATTAGAGCGGTTATATTGGGTAAAATTATAAAAATATATCAGAAAATATAAATATTTATAATAATAATCTTACATTTTTAAAACTAATTAACTTAGAAAGTAGAATATCGTAGCTCCCCAAATAGACGTCGCGAGTGTTGTAATTTAATTAAAAATAGGAAGAAAAAAATCAAAATTGTCAATTGTCAGCCATTACTTAAATGCTCTCCTCTGTCAGCATCTAACTGTGTCATCCATACTATCAGCAACAGTTCATTTGCACTCACTCACTAACATATCTTTCTGAAACAAATATTATTTAATTCTTTGTTTACAAACTGTCTTTTCAAGCCAATCTCATTACAATTTTTTTTTCTTTTATTTTTGAAATATATCACTGATTTTTCTCTGTGTGACAAAATATAGATTCAAAAATATCATGTTGGAAAATGACTTTTCACCTACATGACTTTTCACATTCTGCTGAATATTAAGTTTGAGACTTTTCACCTCCTGCAGAATTGATGTGAGACTTAAATACGTATTAAGTGTGAGACTTTGTGATATCCCCGAAATAATTATGTGCATTTGGGCATTAATTATGTTTTTGTGATAAGTATGGTGTTAATTAAATTAGTATTGAATTAATTAATATGCTGAAATGTTTAGTCATGCGGTGGGAGTGACCTGATAATGCATTTCAGGGTGCATGTGATGCATGTTGGAAAATTGAGTTATGACATGATTTATTTGGAGTGGGTGTTAATTATTTTGCGTAAAGCGTGTTTTAATTTGGAGTTTTGGTGCATTCTTGAAAAATGCTTTTAAAATATCATGTTGGGGATATTTTATACATCATGCTAATTATGGGGTACCATGTTATTTTAAACCCCATTACCTCACTCCTCCATCACTCTTTATCAAACAACTCTCACAACCCTATCCCCAAACCCCATCTCGTTTCTTGCTTAGAGGAGGAAGAGAAATCCTTGCAAAATCTTCATTTGTTGGATTCTTGGTAGGATTTGAAGTCCAATAGAGGTATAGATTCCTCCTTGTTAATTTTATGAAGTTTGGTTTTGAAATGGGTTTGTATTTTGGGGAAATAAAATGGGTTTGTTTGGGTATATAGTGTTTTTGGTTGGGTGTTGGATTTTTGGTGTTGTTAAGGTGTATATTGAAGGTTTATGGTATTTTGATGTTGTTGGTTTAATGGTGTTCGAGTTGGTATGGATTGGGGAAGAAAAATGGTGGATTTTTGGGTTACAGGTTTGGATAAAAATCCTTTATGGCATCATCCCATTCCGAGGACTCACAGAAATACCTCGGCGATCGATCGCCCATTTTTTGGCGATCGATCGTGCTCAACCAGTAGCGGGCAGTAACGTTTGGCGATCGATCGGTGGGTCTCGCGATCGATCGCGCAAAACTTGGTGATCGATCGCCGAAGATAGAAATTTGTTGGCAATGGCAGTGTGATCTCGCCATCGATCGGGGCAATGTAGCGATCGATCGCGAGTCACAAAAAATGTGTATTTTGGTTATTTTTGCGGGATTTTTGGTATCGGACTATTATTGGCTTCTAATATTGGTTTGTGTGAATGTGTAGAACCATCCCAGGTGGCAACACAACCAAGGAGATAAAGTCCTACGACATCTCCACTTTTGGAACAAAGGTACGTAGTGAGACGTACGGGTATCGGACTTTAAAACGTATTTTTACGCATTGAATTTGGTTATGCATTATGGTTGTATACATTGATTTAATTATGCATTATGGTTGCATACATGGTCTTGATTATGCATCATGGTTGCATACATGGGTTGGTTATGCATTATGGTTGCATGTGTATATTGGATGGATTGGTGCATGTGCTGTGAGTCGAGGTTATATTCCAGTGATGAAGAATACTTGCCGCCTTCATGTCGAAGCGATGATAGAATACTTGCCGCTGTCATATTATAGCGATGAAGAATATTTGCCGCAAATATGTCGAAGCGAAGGATAATTCCGCTGTCATATTACTATTGCGAGGGATATTATGCCGCTAATATGACGAAGCGAGGGGTATTAATGCCGCTGTCATATTAACGCGAGGGGTATTATGCCACTGATATAATAAGACTGGAAATGGCCATTGGTATTCATGGAATGGATGCCTGTCATGACATACATTATTGGTATTATAATCTATTGATTATGATTGTGGTACATGGACAACCAAAGGGAGCATTTAAATGTTTTGGGGTTGTTCCTGTAGGTACTTTTTGGCATGAAGGGCTATAGACCGGGTTGATGCTGTGAGTTTGTGAGGAGCGCTATTAGTATAGGATGACAGGATTCTTTTGTATAGTCTATACTCTAAAAGTAGTGTAAAACTATAGTATTAACATTCATTAGTGGGAATGTAATTAATCCTTTTTAGAATTTTATTTTTGGTACTGTAATCCTAATAGCTCGGGGCATCAACACAAACTTCATACTCTGTTAGATGTATGTTTAGCTCTTCTTATGCTTTTAATCTGCACTTAAGGTAACAGGGTCCTTACAGACTTAATATCTGATGTTAAGTGTTGAGACTTTTTATCTACCCCACTAAGCATTATACTTAATTTCTGAGACCTTTGGGAGGCTGCTGCTCAGCTATATAAGCTGCTCCAGCTCTATTGTTTCATCAATCAGAAATTATTCTTCATTCATACATTTCATATTGTTTAAGAGTATTGCACACTACTAGTGTTCGAAAGAGTGCTCGGAATTCTACTTCAATCCGAGCAGAGGTAATTAGGGGTGGTACCTTGGAACTCACTTGTCCAGGAGGCCAGAAGCTTAGGCAGGTAAATTTGAGTTTACAGGCACACAGCTTGCTGTGGCATCGTCCAGGATCGTTTCCAGATTCTTGTTGTTAAGTCTTCAATTTATCGCTGCTGTTGTAAGTCTACTGTTTTTGTAGTTCGATTCATTTGTTGCTGTAAGTATACTGTTTCTATATACTATATAATTTATTTTCCATCATAATTGTTTAAACTTATTCGATCCTCCTATTTAAATAAACAATAACAACAAATATCATGTTGGTTTATAGGATCAAACGCTTGCAGGTTTACCAAAAGTTACAGCTAGTGTTGAAAGATTTAATAAGCGAAGGGTAGTTTGTCAACTTAACAAACCTATACCCCGTGTTGCTCTTATATACATATGAAGAGATAAGGATAATACATTTGAATGATCTATGAGATAATGCAATTAGAATTTAAACTACAGATAACAAATGTAAATAAGATAAGGATTGAAGATTATGTAGTTGCTGGATCTTCGGGATCTTCAGAGATTGAGCGATCTTCGGAATCTTCAGAGATTGAGTTTATCTTCTGTTTAACATCCACATGCAAGCTGAAGGGGGGGAGAACCACATTTGTTAGTATCGGGCGGTAGTGTTTAAGGGGGGGGGGGGGGGGTGAATGAACACTCCTCTAAAATTTAATTCTTATTGATTTCACTCAGGTTAGTAAATGAAATCTGTTACTTAACCAGTACTTAAGCAGAACTGACCACTGAAATGAAAGTGTGGAAACGTTCTGTTCTTAGCTAGTAAGAACTATTGATGGCTATGCAATGTAAGATAGTACGAAATGTAAGTAGACGAGATATGTTTCTTGAAGTTCGAAGACAAATCCTTCTACGTCTCCCATTCTTCCAATCAAGGAAGGATTCACTAGAAAACTTTGAGTAACACAACTTTTTGTACAACCCTGATTCAGCTGGATTTACCCCACTACCAGACTGAAACTCCTAGTCTCTCAATCTGTTCAGACACAATCTGTCTTACAGTTACAAAGGAATCACTCTTCTATCTTAGAACAAAATACAATTGAAAGAGTGGTTTAATCTAAGCACAAATGATCCTTAAGTGATCAAATAAAACGATAAGCAGTACTTCTAATTTGAGCAAATCGATAAGTTGAAATCTTTCGATGATAGCATTCTGCTCAACTAAATGCTTGATAAAGTTGAATGATCTTTTATGCATTTTGAATCTCTTGTGTCTTGTCCTCTGCTTGAGATTTTGAAGGCGACACCTATATATAATCGTCTCTGCCAACGACAATATTTCATTTTGTGTGCAACTCTATATTATGGTCAGTATCTGAACAAGCTCCAGTCTTCTTCTTTAGATACTTTCCCTTCTGGTCTGTTCTTTCGGCGCTTGTCAGATAGACTCTCCTTTGTCTATTTACCATTTAAGGTAATTTCAGTCCTTGGTCTTGTTCAGCATTAAATGCACCATTAAATGCTTCAATAAATAACCGTTAATTATTCAAACTGAACAACAAAGCTTACTAACTTCGTCTGTTCTGATCTGATCTGTATCGAGCTGGTCTGGTCTGATCTTGTTGATCGATCTGGATCTGCGTCGATCTGGTCAGTTTGGTTTACATCGATCTGATCTGTTTTGAGATAGACTTTATTGGTCTGATCTGTTTTGTCATAGGCTCGATCGGTCAGGTCTGTTTTGTCATCTTTAAAATCCGGAACTAACACACCTGCAGCTTGTCTCTAAGAAGGCAAAAGTGAGCAGTACTGAGCCCTTTGATGAATATGTCTGCTCTATTATCGAATGAGCAAGTGAACTGGAGTGTGATGTCTTTATTTGCAACCTTTTCACGAATGAAGTGAAAATCAACTTCGATATGCTTAGTTCGAGCATGGAAGACTGGATTTGAGGCAAGAGCTAATGCACCAACATTGTCACATTGAATAATGGGGGAAGTAACAAGGAGAATACGCAGATTTTTAAATAACATGCGAAACCAGTAAAGCTCTGCAGTGGTGAGTGCTAAGGCTCTATACTCAGCTTCCGTGCTAGATCGAGCTACCACTGATTGTTTCTTAGATGACCACGATATCAAGCAAGACCCAAGGAAGACACCAAAACTAGTTGTGGAGCGACGATCATTAGGACGGCCCACACAATCAGAATCACAGTAGGCTTGAAGAGACATAGTGTCTTTGGTGTACCAGAGGCCCTGATCAAGTGTACCCTTGAGGTAGCGAAGAACACGTTTTGCTGCAGTCCAGTGAGATAAGTTTGGGCAGTGCATATGTTGACATAATTGGTTTACAGAGAACGCAATATCTGGACGAGTCAAGGTGCCATATTGAAGTGCACCAACAGTTTGGCGATATTCAGTGACTTGTGCGGCTGTCATAGGTTCACCATCATTTGCCAATAATCGGGGACCCAAAGGGCATGGAGAAGGATAAGGTTTGGCCCCCAACATCTTCGTGCGATGAAGTAAATCCCCAATATACTTGGTCTGTCGAAGATGTCCGAAAGAGTCACGGAGAGCTTGAATGCAAAGGAAGTAGTTAAGGTTTCCAAGATTCTTCGTCTTAAACTCCTGTTGTAGCTCGGTAATAAGAGATGAAACGTGAGAAGAATGTGTCCCTGTTAGGAGAATATCATCCACATAAATAAGAAGATAAATGTGGACAGTGTCCTGATGATAACCAAATAGAGATGAATCCACTGGTGAGGCATGAAAGCCAAAGTCAAGAAGTGCCTGTGATAGTCGCATATACCAAGCCCGAGGTGCCTGTTTAAGTCCATAAAGGGACTTGTTTAGCTTGCAAACAGAGTTTGGATGATCAAGATGAACAAAGCCCTGTGGTTGTTCCATGTACACAACTTCCTCCAAGATCCCATGCAAGAATGCATTTGAAACATCTAATTGGTGATTGGCCAGTTAAATTGTACAGCTAGAGCCAAAACAATTCGAATGGTGGCAGGTTTAATAACTGGACTAAAAGTTTCAGAATAATCAATACCACTCTCTTGTTCATAGCCTTTTGCTATAAGTCTGGCATTGAGGCAATCTACCTTACCAGTGGATGTCTCTTTGACCTTGTAAACCCATTTGTTGGAAATAACATTGTGATTCAAAGGTCTTGAGCATAGAGTCCAAGTGTTATTTGCAATTATAGCCTCATATTCTTCTTGCATAGCTTTAGACCATTCGGGAAATGAAGAGCTTGTTTGTAAGAGGGGGGTTCAAGTGGCATCATAACACTGGTAAGTGCAGTAGGTGGATGTTTGGTGGAGTAAAAAGTTTGGAAATCTGAGAAATTACGTGGCTTGAGGGAACCAGTTTTGGAACGAGTAACCATATGGTGAGAATGTGATGCATCTGGTGGTGAGGCTGAGGGTGTAGGTTCTAATGTAGTAAGTTGTGGTGATGGAGGTAAATCTGGAGATGCATCAGTATATAGGATAGGTTCAAGATTCAAATTTGAGATAAAAATGAGTAGAGGTACCAGTAGAACATAGCACGTTGTTGGAAGAGTGGGTAGACTTCAGGTCCTCTTTTGCAGGGAAGGTATGCTCATAAAACCACATGCCTAGAGAGTTAAAACTGGTGTTGGTAATCTGTTTATCAAGAAAGCAGCGGTTAAGAAGGCTTCAACCCAATATGTGGTTGGCAAGTGGGATTGAGCCAATAAGGATAGCCCCATTTCGGTTACATGTCTATGTTTTCGTTCAGCAATTCCATTTTGCTGTGGACATGTTACACGATGATGGATACCATTGTTGGCAAGAAATGATTGGAAGTGATTTTACATGTATTCTCCCCCACCATCAGTTTGAATTTGTTTAATCTTTCTTGAAAACTGATTTTCAACAAGAATTTTGAATTTTAAGAAGCAGGGGTAAAAATCCGATTTACTTGGAATAGGATAAAGCCAGGAAAAGCGGGAGAAGTCATCAATAAAAATCAAATAATAGTAGCAACCACTTAAAAGATTTAGTAGAGCATGACCACACATCTGAGTGAATAAGATCTAACGGAAAACATGAAATACGATTAGAACTAGTAAATGGAAGTTGTTGACATTTGCCAAGAAGACATGGTTCACAAACACCATTTTTATTTAAAGAACCTTTAAATGGAAGAGAATGTTTACTTAAAATATCAGAAACAATCGAAAAAGAAGCATGTCCTAATCTAGAATGCCAAATAGAGAGTGATGCGCTGACTCCTACAATTGCTGCCATAGCAAGTGGCTTATTTAGAGCAATCTTATGCAAAGTCATATGATAGAGACCACCACTACTCTTGCCTTCCAACAGTGTCTGTCCCGTGCGGTTGTCCTTAACAAAATAATGAGTGCCGGTTAGAATAAAGAAACAATCATTATCAATGCAAAATTGATTAACAGACAACAAGTTGGCAGAAGCTCGAGGACAATGTAGAACATTGTCGAGTTGAAAATGAGCATTTGGGGTATTAAAACGGAGTATACCAGTATTGTGAATACTCAAACCTTGTCCATTACCAACAACTACACTTTCTTGTCCAGTATAAGGTTGTTGGATGGTAAGCTGCTCCAGATCGGCTGTAATGTGTTGATTGGCACCACTGTCAGCGAACCATGTGTCATTTGTATTCGTGGCATTGGACTGTGCAACCATGGCTGCTAGCTTAGCAGGAGGATGTCGACCTTGATACGCATAATCCATTCTGTGGAAGCAGTCAAGGGCCTTGTGATTTGATCTGCCACAAATTTGGCAAGGTGATCTGGGACTTGAGTATGGTTGTTGTGGCTTAGGAAAGGTATATGATTCTGGATTTTGGTTAGGCGAGTAATTATTGGATTGTTTGGGGGCATTCTAAGGGTTGGATGGAAATTGATTAGTGATAAGTGTATTTTATACACTTATATTTCCTCTTATTTTGCATGGTTTAGTGTTAGTTTTCGATCAGAATTACACTTTTGGTTTTGTTCTGTGTTGTTTTGCAGGAATCCAAGGAATTAAGCATTTTATTATTAAAAGATGATGAGAAATGCATAAATGTGACAATAATTCAAATTGGGACTCAACGGTGAAATAATCATGTAACGGGACATGTCAAATGGCAAGATTATACTATATTATATTATATTATATTATAATATAATATAATATATATACATGAGATTTGGGAATAATTATAAAAGGGAAGATGGGATTCACGTACAAGGGAAAGAAAGGAAAGACAATCACGTATATACGTGAGAGAAGAAGGCTGGAGACGGATGGATTTAAAATAAGAAAAGACAGGGGAGTAAAAGGAAAGAAGGAATTCGTATCGTGGTAGTTATATTGTTCGGAAGGCCTATAACTCCATAGAAGTCGTCATAGGAATTACTGCGCTTTTACAATTGTCTGATAATTCATCTTAGATAGGGATATCAAGATTAATGTTAGATAATTACTTCTGCTTAACACCCGGGAGGGGGAGTAGAAACAAATAAGAATTCTCGGCTAGTAAACTAGGAAAACACGACATAGTGGATAGTTGAGTGAAGTCGAACCTCTAGAATCCGTTCTCATTGATTTTCTCCACTTAAATTACCATCTTGTTAATCTTTTATTCTATTTTCGTAGATTAGTTTAATAAATATTGCTCTCGATTATCTAAATAAAGTCGAGACTATTCTAATTACAGTACTTGGTGTAACTTAATTTTCAATCCCTGTGGGTTCGACATCCGTACTTTCAAATTCCTATACTAAAACTTGACACCGTACACTTGCGGTACGTTTCACACGCATCAATTAGGCTTGTGTGGATACTTAGGCTTGCAGTTAGAAGACTGTTGGTATTGTTTGGGAGCATATAGAGCAAAGTTATTGGTTTCTGGTGGAATTGAATGTGTATGAGCATCTAGGAGTGACTCATTGGATAGGAGTTCAGCTTGAAAATCCTCGAAGGAAATGAGATTATTTCGAAATGCAAGATATAGGTAGGTAACAAATGGGTGAAAGGATGGATTCAAACCACTTACAATGTGAGTAATTAAGTCATCATCATCAACCATTTTTCCCACAGCATGGAGTTGAGCCACTGACTCCTTCGCTTCATCGAGATAAGTAGAACATGATTTGGATCCCTGGTTTAATGTTTGAAGAAGCCTCTTCAACCTACTTACTCGAGATCTGGAATGAGAGGCAAACTTGTTGGAGAGAGTAAGCCAAGCAGTACGAGCAGAGGTGATGCCATAGATGGAAGGTGCCACTGTCGCAGATAGAGTTGCATTAATCCAACCTAAAACAAACTGTTCCTTTTTAAGCCAAAGTTGAAAGACAGGATTAACAGAGGTTGTCACATTTCCTTGATCATCAGTCAAGAATTGTGGAGGGCAAGGGTCGTTATCATCCACTAGCCCAATCAGATCATTACTCTTCAAAATAGGGACAATTTGAGAAGTCCACATGAGATAATTCGATCCATCTAACTTAACCGAAACAAGTTGGCTAAGGTTAGGAGCAATAAAGTTGACAGATGAGGAAGTCATAGGAAAAATTATGATGAAATGAGTGAGCAGTAAAGCTCTGATACCATGAAAGATTTAATAAGCGAAGGGTAGTTTGTCAACTTAACAAACCTATACCCTGTGTTGCTCTTATATACATATGAAGAGTAAAGGATAATACATTTGAATGATCTATGAGATAATGCAATTAGAATTTAAACTACAACTAACAAATGTAAATAAGATAAGGATTGAAGATTATGTAGTTGCTGGATCTTCGGGATCTTCAGAGATTGAGTGATCTTCGGAATCTTCAGAGATTGAGTTTATCTTCTGTTTAACAGTGGTAACGGTGCAATTATAATATTTAAACCATATAGCAGCTGGAGCATCAACCTTCGATCGCTCTCCAAGCAGGACAATTATTGCACTCCAACAATCCCCCTCCTAATATATGCACTACATTGCAAAGCATGAGAATATAACATGTGACATTGGTTCTGATACCAATTGTAAGATCAAACGCTTGCTACTTTACCAAAAGTTATAGCTGGTGGTAACAGTGCAAATCCAATAATTAAAGTGTATAGCAGCTCAAGCATCACGCTTCGATCGCACTCCAAACATGGACAATTATTGCACTCCAACGTGGTTAATGACTTAAATTGACAACTGGCAGAGTAACTAGAAAATATTTATTGACAATTCAAAAGTTACAATCTTTTTTGACTTCTTTGAGTAACAATTTTTTCCATGGATAGTTTATAGGAAGAGACGATGATTTTGTTCGATCCTGCCTTCGCTGCAAGTCTAATGGCTGAAACATGAGCCACATATTCTCAGGGTCGAACTAACCAAATAAGATTGCTTGAATGAAGAATAGTTGAGCTGAAGACATTTATATGAATGCTCGTGATTGGAAAGAAAACAAAATCTGATGATTATTTATGAAAACCAAGTTGTGATTCAAGTTATGATTAATTCATCATGGTCAAATATTTAATGTACTTCTACTATTGTTTGTGCACACTTTTGGAAAAGTGTTCAATTTAAGAACATTGCAACCTTTGATAAATAAAAATAAAACGTAAAAAAACGAAGGTTGACAACCTTATTTAATTAAAATGCACACAAATATTGAAATGATTAATTAAATCTCCAAATAACGAATTTGAGGTGATTGATGTGACAATATTGGTAAATTATTGCTGTCTCTTCATAACTCTGCAACAAATAGACATCAATAACAATAATAATAGTCAAACCTATAGGATTACATGCCAGTAAAAAACGCTCCCATTTTTGTATATTTGGTCTTACAAATATCAACACACATATAAATATATATATATACATATACATATATATTTATGCATCTTGGTCTTAACAAACACCCGATTTATATAAATATTTTCCAGTAAAAGGGAAAAAATTACGATAACGGGATAGAAAAACATATCTACAAATCTTACTAAATTATTCAATAGTTCTTTTAGTTAAAATTGGATTTCCAATATATATAAACTGATCAATTTTTTGGGTCTAACTCAATTTAATCAAACTTTCATGTAAAGTTGGATTTCAAACATAATACTATGTGAGGCAAATTAGTAATTACATCAAGAATCGAACTCGAGTCAATCTCATTTTGGGTAAGGGTAACGACCATTATGACATAAGCCCACTAGAAGTACCAAAATTTAAAAGACCGTCTCTTTGGATCATAGTGTCTTCCAAAATTATCAGGCTACAATTAATCGTGGATCAAATATTGGATGCATACCAATTTTCTTCCCGATTTCTATAACAAATAAGGTATAAACATACTCTATCACAAAGCCAATGAATAGCTCTATCTTTTATGCTTTATTAGACATTTCCCCACTATTTTTTAATTTAAAATTATTGTTCTACGAAACACGACCGATGAGATTTTTCAAGGTATTTGTAAGCACCAATCAAGTGTTAAGTCTTAGTGGGTTGAGGGTACTAGGCGACCAAACCCGGCCCTCAAATTGGTGAGTTGGGCTTGAATTTTCTACCGATCTGGAGGCAGGCCAAAATGGGTTAGCTCGTTCTGGTGATGGGTTGGGGCAAGTTGGGTCGGGTTGGCCCGCTATTAATCAGTAAATTAATTTACAATAATATTTGGATTAATTATTTAAAATATGATTTATTGATAATTATTTAATAATCATAATTCACTAAATCTACTAAATATTTATATTTTTTAATTTTTGGCTGGTTGACACGTTTGGTTACGGGTTGGATGGGTCAGTTCAGACTTGTTCGATTTGGCAGCTATAATTGTGATGATAGTCCTGTTAAAAGTAATCACATTATGAAATGGTAATCAACACACTAACAAGCTTAACAATATCTTATTTTCCAGAAAATGATCTCTTGGTTTAATATTATGGCGTCACTTCTCCCTGTAAAACGGGAGAGGGCAAGTGTTCTAAACCAATTAAGCTTATTTCTCCATGCTTGAGGAAAATATCTTACTTTCCTATGCAAATTCTGAATATTGCAAGAATACGAGAAAAATATAAATTTAAAGTCTGAAAAAATATTATGATTTAGATTTTGGAATTTCTCATTCGTAATGAGTGGAGCTATACTTGATTTGTCAACACATGTGATAAAAAAAGTATCCGCGAAACCATATTCCAGTATTTGATGACCGCCGGTATATATAGTTTACTTCTGTTGCGTAACATGCAACAATTGATACTAAATTGCACGAAAACAAAATAAGAATCAACACAAAGATTTAACGTGGTTGAATTCACGAGGGGTAAACGGCGACTTGTTTTATTAATATTGAATATTAGAGTAAACTTAAACTTACGAACGAAAATACAAACATACCCCCGAATCATAATATTTGATCCCTCTATTAGACAAAAAACTGTACTAAAATACATTGTCAAATAATTTTATTTTAGTTTTACCACGAATCGATTGAACTTATTATTACCTTTTATTATTCGTACATGGAGGGAAAATGCAATTTTTTTTTTATATTCATATTTCACAAAAGGGCATCCTGGATTCTATATACGAATAGATAAATAAATAGTTAGATTCATTATTTTTCTGCAGATAGTATTGGTATCCACCCCATATGTCCATGTTTTGTACATAGTAATAAAATAAAATAAAAATGCCTTCCGAGAGATGACTGAATGGTTGACAACCCTGGTCTTGAAAACTGGTATAGTCTTGAACAAACGACTATCGAGGTTTGAATCCCCCTCTTTTTTTGTGCTCATTGTTTATGTTTATTTATATTGGTTTTGACTGGATTGGTATGCGGAAAAAAAGAGGAATGGCTCGGCTATCCCACCTAGCCAAGTCATAAAAAAATAGAACACCTAGCCAAGCCATAAAAAAATAGAAATAATTGAGGGATTGATCATGATCTCATTATAACTGACAAATATATCAAACCAAATAGATTGGTTAATTTCATTTAATAATTGAGGTGGTTGCTACACCATAAGGACCACACCACCCACCACTATGCTGTTGGGTTTGTGGTATGGTTCTATCGCATTGCCCATGTCTGTAGATCATAATTCAACCTTGAGGAGGCTCTTTCATACACCGAAAAGCAATACCATGTCTTTTTATAACATAATGGAAGAGTAATTTCATGTTGGCTATATAATACAAATGTGTGTGAAATTAGTCCAATCTTTTGGCAGTTGAAGTTTCTTTGTGTCTAATTACAATCGAAATATCTACTATTTCCATTTCCTAACTCGGGAAAATTTTGACTGGTTATGAAAGATTTGCCTCCATAATACTTCTACTATTTCCATTTCCTAACTCGGAAAATTTTGAGAATTTATTTCCCTACTTTTTCAAATTCATTACAAGATTTTTTTTTATAAAATGATATACTTAAAGCCAGAGATGTTAATAACTTCGCATCTCCAGGAATTAATACATAATCCCTGCCCTGGATAGATTAAACAATCTACACATAATTCTCAATTATCATGAAATAAAAAAACGGCATTTACCATATGAACATCAGAAATATATAAGCCCATCAGTTCAGAAGCAGCTTTCAACACCCCCAAAGAACTCAATATGAAGAGTCGTCGTCTCGAGGGCGAACGTTCCGAACACCCTAAGGAAGAGGAAGAGGGAGAGGGAGAGGGAGAGGACTTCATGTTGATTGACAGATACTGAGAAGTGAGCACTGCTAGGCATTTTCAACTCACTAAAATGCCAAGCTATATCATATACAATATATATATATATATATATATTGCATTTTGGCTACTCCAAGCTCAAGAAGACCAAAAATTATAATAAAATAATGATGCCCTGAAAGTTAAAGTTTGAGAATGATGGGAAATGAAGAATTAAAATATATGTGTTGATGAATTATCGAATTTTGTTTGCTAAATTGAATTACTTAGGTTGTCATTATGACCTCAGATTCTAGCTTTTTCTGCGTGTCTTAGAGTTGATTTTGATAAAGTAAATTAAAGCGGTGGTCATTATGGTTATCTGATAATTAACCACAGGATTTACCACTGTAAGTGGAATCTAAATCAAACCAAATATAGCAATCTTAATTGTGTGCTTTTTCTTTATTAATAATCATCAGTTAGTAATATTATCAGGGGCAGAGCCAGGGGTGCGCAGGCCGCCGCACCCCAGCTACAGTGTTTTCAAATATATGGCATGTTATTTATACAAAAAAGAAGTTGTGGATTGGTGGTCTAAGTGGTGCAGGTTCGATTCCTTCACAACACAAATCTCATTTTCGAATGCAGCTTCTTTTCTTTTGTCTTTTATTTATTTATCTTTTATCCATTTGTTCAAATCTAACCGCTTATTTTTTATTTTTTTGGTTCTGCCCATGCTACTATATGTGGTTCAAACTCAAAAATAATTGACGGTAAGTAAAATAACTCATATATAGGATAACTATCAACAGTTACTATAAGCTATGTATTAGAAAAAAATTATCGCACTGAGTTTGAATGATAAGTAAGCATGAGTTTATTGGTCTACGCTGCTTCGTGCAGTCAAATGCCCAACATAGGTAGAGGGCCCCACTAAAATCGTAAATAATTAATGAAGCATAATTAACTGATCTTTTTCGGATGGCATTAAATATGGAATTATATAAATAAAATATACATGGTGGAGAACGAGATTGAAGATAATGGAGCCCAAGTGTCTAAATCATATAACTTGGTTTTACAATATATTTGATAAAATTATTCATGGGTGAGTTTGTTAAAAAAAATAAATTTTGTGGGACTAATATTGATTTGTTTGTTGGTTTATGGTGTCATTTCTTTAGATGTAATTGATCATTGCCGAGTTTATTGTAAAAAGGTTGGAGTACTTCTTGTGCATCTTTATATAAAAATTTTGCCGTATTCATTGGCATAAAGTGACTCGACCTCTTTTCGGACCTTGCGCATAGCCGTAGCTTCATGCACCGAAGTTTGCCCTTCTATCCAAAAAAAAAATAGATACTTCTATTTATGAGACTATTTTGTAATTTGCCTAAGGAAATTGTGTAACGTATTAAATATGTTTATATATATATATATATGTCGTGTTATATCTTCATAAAAAAAATAAGGATTAGTTCAATAATTCGAAGTGATGAATAATAAGTTCGATGAAATAATGCATTGCCATAAGTTAGGTAAGACGACGAGAATGATTCATGTGCTAAACTGCGTAATATGTTCCAGTAGATAAAATTAATTTATTTTTTTAAAATTTTTGCCATTTATATAATTTATTCATTTAAAAAACTAAGCGCTGTTCCTTTAAATCTTAGACAATGTTTGGTCATGTTTTCAAACAATGTGGAAAAATGAAAAATTCAAGCAGAATTTCCAACAGCTTGAGCAGGCAGAAGATGAGCATAATAAGACGCAACGAGAGAGGTTATCCGATTTTATTTCCCTGAAAGCGAACATAAAGAAAAAGGAGTAGTAAGATTAAGATCAAATATACTATGAAGAGAGACAGGGGTAACTCCTTCAAGAAACCTGTTGTGGAATGCGAAAACATAGATGTTTAGCATACCTGTTAAATTGGCGAGTGATGATAAGTGTTGAGAGTTGTCTAACATTGAGAATTGCAAGTTATTTTACCTCTTTATAATATATATGAGTTAATACACTCATCAAAAATTTGTTTTGAGTTGGAACCTTATGTATTCTTAGTATGGTATCAGAGCAGACTTTTCATGTGATAAGTTATTCCACTCGCATGCTCATCATCACCCCATTTACCAATCCATGTGTTTGACTTATATAATGTCACATGCAAGGGAGCATGTTGAGAGTTGTCTCACATTGAGAATTTACAAGCTATATTAGCTCTTTATAAGATATATGAGTTACTTTACTCATCACCTATTTGTTTTGAGTTGGAACTACAAAGAAAATTTCTTGAGACTGAGATGATGGAGAATACTATGTTATCATGCAACAAATCTTCCAAATTTAAAAAAAGAAGAAGAAAAAGAAGAAAACTTTGTGTCTTCAGAAGCTAATTTGGAGCTAAATAAGGAAAACAACGGAGTGGAATTGGAAAATCATTGTGTTGGCACAAGCATGAAGGGATTGGTCGACGAAATATAAACCAAAGACTGAATGTTGATATACCCCAAAACAATAAATTTTTATTACCACGAAACATATTGGCAGCCCCTGATCATTTGATTGGACTGAAATTGGGGACTGAAGGCCATCTGCACAAGCAATGTCAACAAGGTGAATGGAGGATTAGAAGTTGGAAAAGAATTTCCTAAAGATACGAGTATGCTTGAATGCTCTACATGTGCTGAACAAATAATCACGCCAATTTTGAGGTGAGAAAAATGATTATTACTGATACCAAGTTGTCAACCTATGTATTATGTGGTTATTTCTAAAACACCTCTCTATTGTGTGTTTTCTATTTATGTCCGCAGTGGAAGTTTTAACATATCTAGAAAAAGAGACGACATTCTTCATGGACTCAAACGTCACATATCTAGCAAAGCTTGCCAGAAAGTGTACGGGGAAATAAGTTTTTTTTCAACCGGATCTTCACCTGAAAATGCTTCCACATTCTGATGTATGGCCTAAAAGTTTCAAGTTATCAGATCCAAGTTACGAAAACATCGCACTCTTTTTATTTCCATCCAAGATAATGTGATTTTTCGGAAATTAGTCTATGCTCTATGTTAGCATAAATGCCCAGCAATCCAAATATTGGCCCGATGGGCTTTATGGACACCAGCCCAATTAGCTGACTCATTTCAACTATAAATATATGTTCATTCTCTAGGGTAAATGATCCCACACATGCACTCTATCTCATAGAAAAGCCGACATCACACTAGCACTGGTGCTGGGCTTGTAGATCTGGTCAAGTTGATTGGACTCGATGGATAACCTCTTTCAAATTTACGTCGGTGAACAGTAATAGCTTTTCGTGCATTATTTTTTGATAATTGCATGTTTATATATGAATCAGGCGCGGTCGTCTGTCCCCAGGTCTAGATCTGTTTACTGTTTTATTTCTGTTGTGTTGGATCTGACGCCGGAGATGGAAACCCAACACTCAACTCTTTCTTTCCGTTCTAATTTACGTACTTTTTAACCAATTTAGTTTTATATTTTCCTATGACAGTGAACCGGCATATGATCAATTGATTGATGAAATGAGCGCTAAAGACCTCCCTTTAAAAGGCATTGTGTAGAATGTCGAGATCTTGATTTTTTTTAACATAAAATATATTAAAAACTTAGGCCATAAATGCAATTATGGCAGATGGCATATAACCAAAACTAAGAAAAACCACTAGAAATCTAAATAGAGAAATAATTTAATCCAAATACATCACTCGGCTCCATCTAGTACCGAGGGTATTAGGTGGATTGGAAGAGTGAATCATTACGAAATCAACAAACTTTGAACGGTAAAGGACATAAAGCCCCAAAGCCAAACTCGATCCCCTCAAGCCATAAATCCCAGAGTAGGGACAAGTAAGCGGATTGCCTTCGAAAACAAGTGAAGGAACACATGGGGATAAATGAGGAGCATAAACTGAGAAAGATTCCATAAACGCATAAGCACTCGCATCCCAAACCCGAACAAGAATCCAAACCACTGGGAGCGCATGAAACCTACAAGCTCCCTAGGCAAAATCTTACGTTCCTTCAGCAATGACACAGAAAGAAAGAGTCGCCACCAAACGGATAAAACAGTAGTACAGCGCAAAAAAGAACTAGACACCAACCGACAATTGCATAGATAATATAAGCTACTAATAAACACTGAGCCTATATTAACAGATAGTAAACACAAATAAAACAGTAGTAAATAGGGGGAGCTTGTACGACTGGGCAGTCACACACAAAATAATGCCCGAGAAGTTCCCAAGTTCTGGGCATGCCAACCAAAGGGTCTCATGCTACGAGACGGGTTGCTAGGCAACCACCGCCAAAGCTAGAAAAAATCCCAAATCCGGACCAATGACATCCACATGGACCAAACGTCCGACCACCATGACTTGTGCAGGCCGCAGCCGCTGGAACCACTCGCGCTCCCAACACCCCCGGGAAGCTCAACCACACCAACTAGCCCACCTCCAGAGCCTTCGACCAACCTATTGACAAGGCCAAACCTTCCGCCAAAATCGTACCCGGATCCAAGACCCATACTAAGACCACCAACACCGCAACCTTCAAGCGCGCCAAGGCCGACACCTCCGCCAACATCACCGCCGAGACGACCCCCACCAAAACCTCCCCGAGCACAAGGGAACCCGGCGCCCAGCAAAGAAGAACCGCCTAGTAGCTCCACCAAACAGGGACAAGGAGGAACTTGTCTGCACGGCCAAAGCCACCCTGAAGAAACCCCAAAAAGTAACCCAACTGAAACCCACCAAGATACCTGCACAACCAGCCTTCCCATAGGACCGCACGGTCGCACCATCGACACACCAGATACGGACGAAGGCGGTGGCTGGACAAACAAGAAGCCACACTACGGTGGAGAGAAAAAACGAACGCAGAAAACTACTTAGAGAGCATTTTCACTGAGATCTTGATTTTTACTTCCATGGTTTCGCAACTAACGTACTGGAGTAAGTTTGATTCCAATCCAACAAAAGTCACCGTACTTCATTATTATAGCGTGTAATCTATTTAAAATATATATAGTTTATCTTAATCCAAACAACAACGATTCCAAAAATCAAAAGAAATGATTTTATTAGAGCAATAACAGTTGTTGCGAGCATAATTTTTATGAATTTAAAATGAAAATTGTTCCGACAGCAATATTAATTGCTCTGACAATATCATAACACAAAATAAAATGAAATGGAGGAATAAATGTAAAGCTTGTTAAATATGAATCAGGTCCAACGTGAACTAAATTTTTTTTAATAAAAGTTAAACAAACAAATGTGATTTGTTATTAGTGTGCCGCTCAATAACTTATACATACTTATGTGTTAATATGACTGCCTAAAGATTCTCTTACAATAATGATATTCCAAAATATAAATAAATATGTTTACGATAATTATCAAAATCACTATTTCTCTAATTGTATTTTACGATCTTTTTTTTTCAAATGAGACGAAAACAGAAGAAAATTCCAAGTGGTGATGTACAAATTCTACAAGCGGGAGGCTACATGACAAAATTGATACCGTAAAAGGAAAAATATTTGCATGAATCAAGTTTTGGTCTCATTTATAGAATAATTCATGTTATTTTTTTTATTTTTATTTAAAATATATTATATTTTAATATCAAATTGGTGTATAAGAATGGCTCAAACCAAATATATACGAATAATTCCCACCATAAGCAGAAAGAGGCTACGAGACAAAAATGATACCATAAGCTATGATGACTATGCAAAGACATAAAAACAAGTATTTAAGCCAAAATGAAACCATAATAGTTACATCAAATCAAATGCCCCACATATTAAACTTCACCTGTAACAATTAAATATTGCATTTCAAATGTCGACCGATGGAATTCCAATTCTATCCCTTGTTCTATATCCTCAACGTAGAAGGTTCACCCAGTACTAAGTTATTTTTATTTCTGTGATTAATATTAATTCTTGTATGTATATATGGAGTTAAAGGTCAAACAAAGTATTGAAAAGATGTAAGGTATTAGGAGAAGGCATGTTGATTTGAGGTGAAAATAAAGTTGAAGGACTAGGGAGGAGGAAAGTATTATCAAAATAGTTTCTGTTACTGTGTAAAGCAGGACTGAAATCAGGAAAAAAGCTTAAGGGATTTGAATCAGATGGAGGGGAGAAGAAATTTGGTGGGATTGGAGGAAGAGTATTTGGATTAGGGGACAAGATTCCTGGAAATTGTCCAGTCCTATGGATATCTGATCCTATGTCTATCCCTTCAATCGATCCCACAACCCAATCAACAACCTCTGCTTTTCTTCCTTCTTGTGACCTGGTCTTTTCAATGGAAGCAAAACGAGCCGCCGGGGAAATTGCGCCGGAATTATCTTGAAACTGGAAAGAGGAAGAAGCTAATGAAGGAGAATTAATTGTTGCGTTTGGACCGGTCAAACGTTGTACCAGGGACATGAACTCATTAGGGTTTGCATGGATTATCTTGGGGGAGACTGTGTATATAATCACAGGCGGACGCGGTGGCGCTTGGGGGTAGTGATTCTGAGCCCCCGCTGCTGCTGGAGGCGGCGCTACTGGTGGTTTCCGGATCTTGTGGGAGTCTTTACGTACTTTCAGAGGCGTTGGTCGGGGTCCCTGTATTTCACGTCTCGGAGAACGGACAAAAGGGATATCCGGCCTGTCCATGGCGGAGACGGCGGCTGAATCGGTGGAGGTGGTAGAAGGTCAATGAATTGGAAGCGGTGGTGGTTTATAGACTTCAGGTGAAGATAATAAATTGTATTATTTTGATCATGTTAAAAGAAGGAAAAATGTGTACATATACATGGGGCAAGGGTGGTACTTGGTCAATTTTGTAAAAAAATTATAAAACATATTTAGATAATTGGAAAATGTAGTGTTATTGTATATAATAATAAACAATTTATTACGCTTTGAGGGAATGCTGCCGCTTTCGTGGTGTACTGAATAATCAATGTTTGAACTTGTCAACATGAGGCGTGTGTATTTATGTATGTATACGTCACGTAGGAACAATCCAACACTCTACATAGAATCCATATGGAGGGATACGATATACCAATGCACTGTCCACGAGATACCATCAAAAAATTCTAGGATTGCTAAAAGCTAGGCATTTGAAATAAGAAAACACCTGATTGGCTGCACTCAATAAATGATACTATACTTCACGTGCGTTCATGTGACCTTGGAGATCATGGGTTTGAGTCGCGAAAACAATCTCTTGTATTGCAATGGAAGGTTACGTACATATTAGGCTCAAAGTTACCCGACCCCTCCCCAAACCCCATGCTTAGCAGGAGTGCGAGCTTTGTACACCAAAGTTTGTCTTTTTACTATTTTATAAAAAAAAATGATAATATAAAATTACATTGGTTCTTTTGTGGGAAAGATATAAAAAATTAACCTCCGTTGGAAGCTCAATTTGAATGATATTTTTTTAAAAAATTCATTTAGTTTTACTTTTTTTTACCCGATTAAAACATTTTTTTTAAACGTCATTTCCTCAGATTCATCTAAGACACTAAAATTGTTTCAAAAAGGAAAATCGACAAGCCACCGGATACGATATGCTAAATAAAGTCAATGTTTGAATTCCCTTTAAACAAATAAATAAAAACACTAGCTTCTCGTAGCTCCAAAATTAGGGTTTCAATCGTCAATGAACAAACAAAAGTTAGAAATTCGCTACGGATAAGCTGCAAAACCAACATATTTTACAAGTTAGAAATATGTGTATTAGTATATGACATTTTTGACAGTTCACTAAACACCAAGACAAATGTTCTAAGTGCAGGAGACACAATTTTCACAACTGATCCATTGGAAAATAATCCTGAAATTTGACGGAAGATTGATTCATCACGAAACACAATAAAGATTTATTAAAAATGCATGGATTGTTTATTCTGTGAAACTTACTTAGGAAATTTTTATGAATTTTTTTTTTTTGAAGACAATGGAGAAGGTGAAATATTAGAATATAGAGGAGAATGGAGACGGGTGGGTTGGATCGAAGTTCAGGTTCATACATTTTAGTGGTTTTATAATATATTTACATTTTAGTTTTATAATATATTTACATTGTGTCTAGAAACCTTTTGTAAGGTTGATCAGTCGAGTGTTGCATATAAAGCGGACTTACTCCAATCTAATTTTTGATTTGATTACGCTTTTTAAATAGAAAAGTAATTTACACTATTTGCTTTATTATGAGAAATTCTATTCTAATATTTAATCTATTAGGATTAAAATAGGGTTTATTTATAAAAGATAAAATATGTAAAGGAGAATATAAATATGTAAGAGTCATCTCAAATGATGCCACGATCATGTTTTAATGGCTTTTCTATTGCGAAATGTTCTTGGCTACCCCATGTGCTAGATTTAACCATCCAACATAACGTATATTGTGAATATACCATCATGTTGGATGGTTGAATCTCCCCACGATCATCCAAATATACCACATATTGGATGATTGAATCTACGACACTATCTCATGGGTAGCAAGGAGTACAAAATAATAACATCTCATAATTCAATTAGTACGAATTTTATGTCCAGATTTTTAAAAGGGCAAACTCACTTAAAATCCCCAAAGCTAAACTTTTTTCTAAGTTCAGTCCCCATGTCAGTAATTTTCTGTTTTAACTCCATACTATCACATTTATTTTGGTTTGAACTCCCTATGGCACACAAAATTACTAACATACCCTTAAAAGAAACAAAAACCACAAAAAAACCTATCATCTTCCCTCCAATTTCCTCCATCCAGCATGTTCATGTTCCATGGAAAAAAGCAGGCTTGCAGTGCCGGTAATGGAGGAATCATGCTGCCACCGGAGCAGTTGCCGAAATTAAATGTCCAGCTATAGCGCCTACACAAACCCTTTTAGCCGATTCTTAAACTGTCGATTTCTCGGGCATCGAAGCTCTGATTTTAAATTCCTTACAGATCCAACCACTTAATCTCATGGGTAATCCAATTGTTCCATCAGTTTCTGGAAATGATTTTCGTAATTACACATTTGAGCCGCCCCCTTTCTCGTTCTCGCCTCTTATTCATGCTGAATGGAAATATCTCGGGAATTGGTATTATTCAACACTTTTCAGTATTAACTATGTACAAAGTTGGTATTAAATTCATTTAAAAACGAAATTAACGTAGTACAAAGTTGGTATTAAAATATAATTATACATAAAAAATGTAATTGTGCAAATTAAAACTATTTTATTTTTTGGCTTGAAATTGGTATTATTCAACACTTATCCAGTATTAACTTTATACAAAGTTAGTATTAAATCAATTTAAAATCGGTATTATCATAGTACAAAGTTGGTATTAAAATATAATAATAAATAAAAAAATATGTAATTGTGCAAATTAAAACTATTTTATTTTTTGGTTTGAAATTGGTATTATTCAACACTTATCCAGTATTAACTTTGTAAAAAGTTGATATTAAATCCATTTAAAATCGGTATTATCGTAGTATAAAGTTTGTATTAAAATATAATAATACATAAAAACATGTATTTGTGCAAATTAAAACTATTTTATTTTTTATTTAAAATTGGTATTATTCAACACTTTTTCAGTATTAACTTTGTACAAAGTTGGTATTAAATCCATTTAAAATCGGTATTAACGTAGTACAAAGTTGGTATTAAAATATAATAATTCATAAAAATATGTACTTGTGCAAATTAAAAGTATTTTATTTTTTTATTTGAAATTGGTATGATTCAACACTTTTCCAGTATTAGCTATGTGTAAAATTGTTATTAAAAATATAATAATACATAAAAACATGTACTTGTGTTAATTAAAACTATTTTATTTTTTGGTTTGAAATTGGTATTATTCAGAACTTTTCAAGTGGTAACTATGTACAAAGTTGGTATTAAATCCATTTAAAATTGGTATTAACGTTGAACAAAGTTGATATTAAAATGTAATAATGAATAAAAACATGTAATTGTGCACATTCAAACTATTTTATTTTTTGGATTGAAATCGGTATTATTCAACACTTTTTTCAGTATTAACTATGTACAAAGTTGGTATTAAACTATTTTATTTTTTGGATTGAAATTGGTATTATTCAACACTTTTTTATGTATAATTATATTTTAATACCAACTTTGTACTACGTTAATACCGATTCTAAATAGATTTAATACCAACTTTGTACATAGTTAATAATGAGAAAGTGTTGAATAATACCAATTTCAAACCAAAAAATAAAATAGTTTTAACTTGAACAATCACATATTTTTTATGTATTATTATATTTTAATACCAACTTTATACTACGTTAATACCGATTTTAAATGGATTTACTACAAACTTTGTACATAGATAATACTAGAAAAGTGTTGAATAATACCAATTTCAAACCAAAAAAAGCTTTAATTTGCACAATTACATTTTTTATGTATAATTATATTTTAATATCAACTTTGTACTACGTTAATACCGATTTAAATGGATTTAATACCAACTTTGCACATAGTTAATACTAAAAAAGTGTTGAATAATACCGAAAATAAAATAGTTTTTGCACAATTACATGTTTTTATGTATTATTACATTTTAATAACAACTTTGTACTACGTTGTTCTTACAAGAAAACCAATGATCAAGGCCAGCCCTTCTTTTTCGTACGACCGGAACCAATAAATCAAACGGATAAAGGTTGTTGAGCCTTAAACGCATGGTTGTGTTTAATGCTTTAATTTATCTTGAGTTTTGATGATCAACAAAACTTGTGTTTATTATACTAATGTGTCTACTTAGTGTGCAGATTTATTGGTTGAAAAGTGGATTGATTGAAGAAAATTAAGTGTGCAAATTCTGGTCTGGATCGCTTCAGGCGATGGTCACCAGGAAGGCATCGCCACGCACATCGACAGAGGCGACGCCGAGGCTCGCGTGCAGGGGGAGTTCGCCTGAGGCGTTGGACTGATCGCCTGAGGCGATGCGTTGAACGCCTGAGGCGATGGCAGATTTTTAGCAGCTGAGGCTACGGCATTGATTTATGAAATTGATCGCCTGAGGCGATGCGTGTATTATGGTGACCGTTGGGGCGCGGCGATGGTGATCGCCCGAGGCGATGTCCGAGGCGATCGATGAGTGATTTCAGCCTTATGTATAGCAATGGCTAGTAGGAGCCTTGGGGGGCTTTCTACACTATAAATATGGATGCTTTGGAGCATTTTGAAGATAAGAAACAAGCATACAAACTTCAACAAAGCTTTGCTTATTCAAATTTCATACAGCATTGCAATCTCCATACATTGTTGTTGTATTGGAGTTTGTGATTCTTTTGTTTTGTGAGAGTCTTGATTTCTTCGTGTTGTTACACCGTGAAGGTGTTTGTTGATTTATTTGTAAGGTCCTCCAACAGCGACGCAAGTTGGAAATTGTAAAGTCGTCAACAAGTAAAGTTGGTGCATGTGTTGTGGCTATCCTTGGAGCCTTTAAAGCCAATAAGACTCGTGAAGAGTGTTGGTAACTCGGGAAGAGTTTTGTGTGGCTATCCTTGGAGCCCTTAAGGCCAAGAAGACTCGTGAAGAGTGTGGTGCTCGTGAAGAGCTAGTTTACTCGGGAAGAGTTGTATTGTGGCTAACTTGGAGCCCTTAAGGCCAAGATCATTTTCGTTCTAGTGGAACCTCGGTTAAAGGTTTTCTAACCGGGAAGAGAAGACGTAGGCGATTCATCGCCGAACTTCTATAACAATTTCTCTTGTCTTTTATCGCTTTATTTAATTTACGCATTTATTTATTACTTCATTTTTATTTATTTATCGATTGACTTGAAGTCTTCCGCAGCGCAAACTCATTTTAAAAAGCTAAAGTAGCCAAGGAACCTCATTCACCACCCCTCTTCGATTCCAACAAGTGGTATCAGAGCCATTTGATTTTTGTTTTAAATCAAAAAATTTATATGGCTAATCTAGCAAATGAGATTGCTCAAGGTCAGTCGACCAATCGCCCTCCGCTCTTCACGGGAGATAACTACGGATATTGTAAAAATAGAATTTCTCTATACATCCAATCCGTAGATTATGACCTATGGAAGATTATTGTAAAAGGTCCACATATTCCTTTGAATGAAGTTGGGGGAATAAGTATTCCCAAATAAATGGACGACTTTACAAGAGTGAATATGATTTTAATTTCGCAAAATGCTAAAGCTATTAATATTTTACATTGTGCTTTAGATATGAAGGAGTACAACCGGATCTCGATGTGCTCAACCGCAAAGGAAATATGGGACAAATTGCAAATTTGTCATGAGGGCACAAATCAAGTGAAGGAGACAAAGATAGATCTACTACAACTCAAGTATGAGACATTTGAGATGGAGTTTGGAGAAGACGTTGACTCGATGTTTAGGAGGCTCACCCAAATCATTAACGAGCTTGCCCAACTTGGAGAGAAGTATCCTACAAAGCAAATATGGAGAAGAGCACTAAGAGCCTTTCCAAAGGAATGTGATGCAAAGATGATGGCCATCATCGAATCCAACAAAGGAGAAAGTGCATCATATGACCTTGATGAACTTCATGGTACCTTGGTGAACCATGAGCTTGAAGTGTCAACAAGGAATGGAATAAAAGAGGATGAGAGATCCATAAGAAAGGGGATCGCCTTGGTCGGGAGGAAAGAGCAATCCGATGATGAAGAAGATGATGATGATGAAGAGATGATCTTGTTCACAAGAAAGTTCAAGAAATTCTTCAACAAACACAACAAGCCAAAGGCTTCCGGTGCTACCAAACATGATTCAAAACAAGAGGTAACTTGTTATAATTGTCAAGATAAAAGGTCATTATGCTAATAAATGTCCTAGGAAGAAAAATGAGGACAAAGGAAAGAAGAAAGCTCTTATAGCCACATGGAGTGATAGTGACTCCGATGAAGAAGGAACAAACATTTGTCTCATGGCCAAACATGACGCAAATGATGAAGAATATGAAAGCGACGATGAGGTACCATCTTTTGATGAATTACTAGATTCTTATCATGATCTTATTGATGTGCTTGGCAAAACCAAGATGAGTAACAAATTACTCAAACTTGAGGTAGCCAAGAAAGACGAAGAAAACAATTCATTGAAAAATGAATTAAATTCTTTGAAGATATCTTTTTGCAAATTTAGTGAGAGTAGTTTAAAGCTGAATGAATTGCTTGGCTTGCAACGTTGTAGTTTTGATAAAGCCGGACTAGGCTTTTCAAGCAAAACTAAAACTTTTTCAAGCTTGTTGGCTAAAGCCAAGCATAATTCTACTACTTGCACTTATTGTTGCAAAGATGGTCATACTAAGAATAAATGTAGGTATGCTAAAATCCAATACCAACCTAACAAAAGATGGAAATGGATTCCAAAGGCATTGATGAAAGCTAACCCACAAGGACCAAAAATCAAATGGATACCAAAGACCCTCCAATTGTTAATTTGTTTTGTAGGGACAACAAAGTAATGGATGATGAAGGGACTAGCACCTCAAGGGAGGAAACCATCTTATGCACAACTATAGAAGAAGCGCGAGGTATAGGACCAATGACAAGAACGTACTCTTGTCATCGAAGGTAAATTTATTTTGTGTATTCAAAAGAGCAATTCAAAATTTCATTGGCACAAATTAATTGTGACCAATACATAATGAAGCGCAATATTCATTGATAGTAAAATGCATTTCCCCTTAGCATGTGCACATATAAATTGTTTTGTTGCATGATTTATGCTTATTTCTTTATAGTAAGTATCTTGATATGCCTTGAATTCAAATTTGAATAATGCAATGTGAAAATGTGAAATTATGTGATTAAGCATGCTATAAATGTTTGGATTCTCAACTTTTGAAATAATGCTATCACGACCTTAATAATTTTATTATCTTATCAAATGATGCTTTGAGAATTTTAATGTCAATAGTGTAAGGCCCCAACACTTAAACTCGTCATTAGTTCATTTATGACGTCGTATGTGTATAAATTTTTCATTTTCTTTTCATTCTTTAAAAAGAATCATTACATGTTTCCCATGACATAACCAATGTTCAACAATATATGATCATTTCCACCAACAAATAGACTCAGGGGTTTCACCCAATACCACCCCCATTACACCACTCTTTACTTTGTGGGGTTTTATAAAAATTTGGGCAGAGTCTCCCCACAAACTGAGCTATCCGGAAATAAAAACACATCACATAATATAATTCCCGACCAGGGACAACGCAATATTAAACAGAATATAGAAACACAAGTAAATTCACAGCCAGGGAAGACATCACACTAACAAGACAATAAAAGTGGGTTTCAACACCCTTATACAGTCCATATACAGATACAAGTGCTCACAGAAGAGCAACGAATAACGGATACACATCCGGATGCAAAATTAGTATAAATACCAATCACTCGATCTCGTATATCGGCTCAATCTCATACTATGCTTCTGGAAGCATCATCCAACAAGGTTCGAGCCTAGTACGCCAAAGCAGCATCGTACCTGTTGTACCTGTTTCAACAGAAACAGCCCCCACACAGGGTGAGCACACTCCAACTCAATATTCGATCACAAATCAACATACGAAATCATAATGCAACAGTTTAGATTATTCAAACTCATAAAATATACTCCCTGTACAATTCCGAGTCTGTATAGCTTCCACACACTGTTCCTGTTTCAAACTCACGCACTTCATAATGTCAAGTTTAGTATTGTCACTGAAAATGTAATACTCAACAACACTTATGAATTCAATACAATGACAATATATTATTTATGCTCAAACATAAATAGTTCAACATCAATGTGAACCTGGTTATCCCAATGTAACCCTGGTTATCGCACCATCTCATTCTCGATACTTTCTCATATCGCTCATGCCCACGGCATCACTACTCAACAAGTAAAATTGGATCACGTACCACTACGTGTCCCCCATAACTCGTATATGAAACTCAATTAGTAAAGTCAAACATTTACCTGAATCATCATATTCAAAATTGCATGTATACATGAATGTATAGATACTAGATATACTTGCTCGTACGTCACCACGTACCTTATAGTAGACAGCATGGACAAGCTATCATCAACGTTCGAAGCCTCCTGTAGAGTCTATATCGAATATATTAGCTCATAATCCGAGCAATGAACATCCATCAAATAGTTCTTACCTTTCATTTCCATATCACAAATCAATAACTCAATATTATGAATCAAATCATAATCAATACTTTGGATGCACACATCCTCACATTAATCGTGATATAACATTGGTAATGCAAAACCCCATCATCTCCCACCATCCGCTACATCACACACATGATGCGGGATACACACACCCATACGTGCAAGATCACGCCTAACTCACATAGCAGTTCACTAGACACGCAAATTCAACAGAGGGAAAGAAAGTGCAAGGGTGTATGTATAATGATATACAACTAGTGTCTAACTAAGACAATCCAATTAAGCCAATCAACATGTTCCACAATTATTCAAACCCACACCGAGGTGATTCAAACCAAGACACGAAAGAAGGGATCCATGTAGACATAAGATTCTACTCTTTTAAATCTAATTCTCATAATCCCATCATAAAGTCATTTATTGATTAAATTCAACTTTAACAATTTAAAGATGTATTGAATTTCAATCTAAACTCATAATGCCCATTCAAGCATACACATCACCACAATCTTGTTCCATGTCATAACACCTTACACTACCATGCATCTAACCCATTTATTCCCACATTTAGTATAGTTTTTGGTTACACTTGAACTCCACTTAAACATTATATCAAACACTTTATGAGCATTATTTTCAAGTTGAAGTTGGCTTTTATAATCCACCAAGACAGCCCTAAAATCGAGTCATAGACACCCTCCACGATTAAAATATATAGTATCAAGTTTAACATCAATAAAATCACATTTTTATCAATTTCAACATCTATGATAAGATTAAAACAAGTATTCAAATTCTCATCTAATATCTTCATAACAAAGGTAATTAATCAAGACGTAACGATTTCCGGCAGCACTAAAATCTTTAACGCACACCCACTAACATGTGCTGGGACACCTTCACATATGAGCATACAACACTAACTCATACCAACACAAGCTGGAAAGTTCATATATATATATATGTGTATATATATAAAATACACACTAATATACACTGAAATACTCACAAATACATGTAATCAGCACACAAATACACACACTCATACACGCACAGCACACACTCACGCACACACACGCACACACTCAAACACACAATAGCAAACCCTTCGAAAAATGCCAGCAAAATCGAACCAAAGTTCATCAAAAATTCGAGGGATTTCAGGTGAATAACGACAGAGGGACGGCGAGAATTACCCACAAAAAAATTGGAAGAAAATCGTCCCCAAAACGGACGAATTCACGATTTTTACCGCTGCGCTTCTTGGCAAGATCCGGACGCAATCCTCGACGAAACTTCGCGTTCTTGGTATGGAAAGAAGCGCCTGGGAGAGACGAAGATGGCGACGGTTCGGACGCGCCGGAAGGAGCTTGGACGGCGGCGGGCGCGGCGGTTTAGTGGCGATGGGTCGAGCAGCAGCGAAGAGAAGAGGATCGCGTTTTCAGTGCGTGTTTTTACACATTTCAATGTGTGTCCGAAAATGCCAACATAACATGTTTATTTTTTTTGTATCCTAACCCGGTTTTGTACATCGAAGTGTCGCCGGTGCACTGATATATTATTTAGAGACAACGATTGGGATTTATACACACCCCAAAAACCCAAAACTTAAATTCTTCATTTTAATTAATTTATCTCTAAAATATTATCGGAGTATATTTTACAATCTCAAAATATTTTAGGATCTGATTAACTCGCCAGTTGACCTTCACTTGGTCAATTCCACTTCTAATTAATTCTAAAATTAATAATCACTAAAATCCAAATCATATTTAGTCCAACAAATGATTAATAATAATCTGGACATCACAAATAGGGCATGAGTGCATGACATATGCACACTTTAAAATACCTAGAATTCATTGTTGATTGCCTTAAACGCATGTTTGTATTCCTCTAAATGATTTAATCTTACGCTTGTTATGACTATTACATGCTTGATGAGGAACATGTGTAAATTGTTAAAATATGGCTATGTGTCAACATATACTTGTGATATGATTATTTGAATTTTGTACTTTTTGATCACAAAAGGGGGAGAATTTTGTGATAACTTGAAGTTTATTACATGCATAGTTTGAGGGGGAGAGTTTTTGTATGCATTGTTTGAGGGGGAGAGTTTTTGTATGCATGGTTTGAGGGGGAGAGCTTTTTATGGTTTACTTGGTAATCTTGTATGTGCTATGCAATTGTTAAGGGGGAGTCATGTTACTCACATTTCATGCATATTACATATTCAAGTTTATCAAGTTTTGTGATCATCAAAAAGGGGGAGATTGTTGAGCCTTAAACGCATGGTTGTGTTTAATGCTTTAATTTATCTCCGGATTATTTTGAGTTTTGATGATCAACAAAACTTGTGTTTATTATAATAATGTGTCTACTTAGTGTGCAGATTTATTGGTTGAAAAATGGATTGATTGAAGAAAATTAAGTGTGCAAATTATGGTCTGGATCGCTTCAGGCAATGGTGACCATCGCCCCAGGCGATGGTCACCAGGAAGGCATCGCCACGCACATCGACAGAGGCGACACCGAGGCTCGCGTGCAGGGGGAGTTCGCCCGAGGCGTTGGACTGATCGCCTGAGGCGATGCGGACTTCGCCTGAGGCGATGGAAGATTTTGAGCAGCTGAGGCTACGGCATTGATTTATGAAATTGATCGCCTGAGGCGATGCGTGTATTATGGTGACCGTTGGGGCGCGGCGATGGTGATCGCCCGAGGCGATGTCTGAGGCTATCGATGAGTGATTTCAGCCTTATGTATAGCAACGGCTAGTAGGAGTCTTGGGGGCCTTCTACACTATAAATATGGATGCTTTGGAGCATTTTGAAGATAAGAAACAAGCCTACAAACTTCAACAAAACTTTGCTTATTCAAATTTCATACAGCATTGCAATCTCCATACATTGTTGTTGTATTGGAGTTTGTGATTCTTTTGTTTTGTGAGAGTCTTGATTTCTTCGTGTTGTTACACCGTGAAGGTGTTTGTTGATTTATTTGTAAGGTCCTCCAACACCGACGCAAGTTGGAAATTGTAAAGTCGTCAACAAGTAAAGTTGGTGCATGTGTTGTGGCTATCCTTGGAGCCCTTAAAGCCAAGAAGACTCGTGAAGAGTGTTGGTAACTCGGGAAGAGTTTTGTGTGGCTATCCTTGGAGCCCTTAAGGCCAAGAAGACTCGTGAAGAGTGTGGTGCTCGTGAAGAGCTAGTTTACTCGGGAAGAGTTGTATTGTGGCTAACTTGGAGCCCTTAAAGCCAAGATCATTTTTGTTATAGTGGAACCTCAGTTAAATGTTTTCTAACCGGGAAGAGGAGACGTAGGCGATTTATCGCCGAACTTCTATAACAAATTCTCTTGTCTTTTATCGCTTTATTTAATTTACGCATTTATTTATTACTTCATTTTTATTTATTTATCGATTGACTTGAAGTCTTCCGCAGCGCAAACTCATTATTTTTGCAAACTCATTTTAAAAAGTTAAAGTAGCCAAGGAACCCCATTCACCCCCCTCTTCGGTTCCAACATACGTGAATACCGATTTTAAATGGATTTAATACCAACTTTGTAAATAGTTAATACTGAAAAAGTGTTGAATAATACCAATTTCAAACCAAAAAATAAAATAGTTTTAATTTGCACAATTACATGTTTTTATGTATTATTATGTTTTAATACCAATTTTGTATTACGTTAATACCGATTTAAATGGATTTAATACCAATTTTGTACATAATTACTGGTAAAGAGTTGAATAATACCAATTTCAAACCAAAAATAAAATAGTTTTAATTTGCACAATTACATATTTTTATGTATTATACCAATTTTGTAGTACGTTAATACCGATTTAAATGGATATAATATCAACTTTGTACATAGTAATAATGAAAAAACGTTAAATAATACCAATTTCAAACAAAAAAATAAAAGTTTTATTATATTTTAATACCAATTTTGTACTACATTAATACCGATTTAAATGGATTTAATACGAACTTTGTACATAGTTAATACTGAAAAAATGTTGGATAATACTAATTCCTGAAGCCACGTCACACAGAAAACCAATTAAATTTGTTTTTTTTAATGCAAAGGTATTTTGGCCACTTTATCTAGTTAGGGAGTTTACACAAATGAAACCTTGACAGTAAGGAGTCCAAACAATAATTTTCTAACATGATGACTGAACTTAATAAAAACTTTGACTTTGGAGATTTTAGGTGAATTTGTCCTTTTTAAAACCTGAGTTGAATAAAAGAGAGAATTTGTTATGCGTAGTTCTAATAAAAAAGTTAAAAGAACTAAGAATTAGATGATAAAATGGAAAAAAATGCTATTTTAAGATGACTTATATTTTTTAGAAGGAATCAACAAATATATAAAGTAGAGAAAGAGGGATCATTTTAGACTTAACTAAAAAAGCCTGTATCAGAAGACCACTTTATCTAATTTCCTTTAATGATTTAGCATATAGATTTATATGGATACCCATAACTGGAGACGTGATGCGAGCTGCCAAATTTTATTATTTAGCCATCAAAAATAAGTCAACCGGAAAATTTGTATCGAGTAAAAATTAGGGAAAATTTCGGGCCGGTACTACTTGATAAAAGATTTTTCGGCCCAGTCACCCCAAAAAAAATTCTTTCAACTAGGTCCAATTTTGGTCAAAATGACCAAAAGAGTCTTATGTCTTCCTTGGATCACCTCCTTCAACATCAAAACCCTAGTCTCCAACCCTCACATCAGCCACATGTCCCAACCACCAACGCCGTCGTCGGAAGTTGTCGCTCCTCCCATGGCGTCGGAGCTGCGCGCACTGGTCAAACGAAAACAAAAAGGTTGTGCAAGAAGACAAAATCATCACACTTCTATTTACCGATTGTGTTGATTTTGTTTTATATTTCTTATGAATTTCAATTTTTTTGTAATGTCTGTACGTAGATTTTTAATGTGAAACGTAACAGTATAATATATTTGAATTGTTCGATTTTGCACTGTCTTGCCATGCGACTTGTGGAGGAGAGAATTTCACATCCTGAGAAGTACAAGGATGAAGAGCCCAAGCCTGAATTGGAGGACTCAGTTTATACCATTACACTATATTTTCGGATAATGTGCTTGCAATCTCTGTGGTGGTTAACTCTGTTGTTAAGAATGCAGATGAGCCATGGAAACATGTTTTTCATATTGTTACCGATAGGATGAATTTTGCTGCAACAAAGGTTTGGTTTAAGATGCGGCCAATTCAAGGGGGGGGGGGGGTTGTTTGTAAAACTCAAAATTATAATGTATTTGAGATGTTCGATCAATTGTTTGAATGAAATTTTTGAGAATGTAATGATATTGAAACCATTAGTGCATGTAATTTACATGCACCGGCAGTTCATGAGTCTATCGGTGCATGTAATTTACATGCACCGATAGACTTAGTGGTGCATGTAATTTACATGCACCGGCAGTTCATGAGTCTATCGATGCATGTAATTCACATGCACCGATAGACTCATTGGTGCATGTAACTTACATGCATCTTTAGACTTAGGTTTTGCTTTCTTATTCAGTTTGTTATTTCACATCACAAGCCTTCTATTTCAGTTTGCTATTAAATTAAAAGAAATTAATGAGGAAAAATGTTACATATTCAAAATTATATATAAAAAGGCTATGTTTTTGGTTAAATATAGTATAAGTCTATAGGTGCATGTAATTTACATGCACCAAAATAGACTCAACGGTGCATGTAATTCACATGCACCGACTTGCTAAAATCTATCGATGCATGTAATTTACTCTCCGCGCTTGTACAAAAGAGTAAATGATACTAATTTGAGAAACAATGCAAATTTTGAGTCTACCGGTGCATGTAATTTACATGCATCGGCAGACTATATGTGCATGTAAATTACATGCACCGGTAAAATTTTGAGTCTACCGGTGCATGTAATTTACATGCACCGACAGACTATAGGTGCATCTCTTAAAATTATATTATTGTATTTGAAACATGGAAGGACTATTGTTTTACTTAATTTCATATATATGAAGTATAAAATTATATATTTCTTTGTTTTATATGTATAAAGCTTACACGCAATTTATATTTATTCATAAATATCAAATTGCATGCATTGATTACTGCTCAAATATATATTATATATGCATGCATTGACTACTGCTCAAATATATAGATAATCAATGCATGTAATTACATGCACCGGTAAACTAGGGGCGCATGTAATTTACATGCACCGTTATATGTTGCTTGCTTGTTGATCTTATAACAAATTAAAGATACAATATACTGGTGATGAAGACCTGAAAGGACCTTATTTACAAAAGAGTAAATGATACTAATTTGAGAAACAATGCAAATTTTGAGTCTACCGGTGCATGTAATTTACATGCACCGGCAGACTATAGGTGCATGTAAATTACATGCACCGGTAAAAATTTGAGTCTACCGGTGCATGTAATTTACATGCATCGGCAGACTATAGGTGCATGTAAATTACATGCACCGGTAGACTATCGATGCATGTAAATTACATGCACCGGTAGGCTAGTGGTGCATGTAATTACATGCACCGGTAAACTAGGATCCTTATTGGGATTGCATGTAATTATATTAATCATTATATATTAGTTGTGTTATATACATCCTGGAAGCTACCTCACTTACTAAAGATGATGTAGTATTATGAAAACAAAAATATGGAGCACATAGATGATCGAAGATTATGTTGTGGAACACCACCTGGTAACCACCTGTATCAGTCTTAAAATATGCACTCGGAATGATTAGTTAGATATGTTGACATATATATATATATATATATATATCCACAGATTGTGAGTGGAAGGCCCAAGCAGGCAATATCTGTGTTGCTTCATTCGACTGGAGCTACAAACCTTTGGAAGGAGATGATATGTTTATCTTTTTCAAATTTGCTACAAAAAAATTTGTTTATCTAAAAAGACCTTTTAGCAAACACATAATGTGCATCAAAATTGAAATAAAAGTTCAATGTTAATTAAATCCAAAAATACCATAAAAAACAGCAAACAAAATTGAAACGAAACATATGTTTTCTGTGGTTGGAGAAGGACATTTGGCGAAACGAAAAGGAGTCACCGTCGCATCCACCACAACGCCGCCACCGCTCCATACGCCTCGCATAACCACCATTGTTGATTTCCCAGAACACGCGACAATCACCAACTCTCACGACGAGGAAGATATAATTCATCTGTTATAAATTGGTTTTTAGAACAAGAGTGTTATAGGAATACCAAATGACTAATTAGATTAGGGTTTCATAAAAATGGACTTAGTTGAAAGAAGATTCCTACAAGATGTATTTAGTTGAAAATAAAATATTTTGCTAGATTTAGTTGAAACATACTTTCAAAAGTGATACCTATGTGTAATTTCCTCTAAAAATTATGCACTAATGAATGATTGGGCTTTTAATAATCTGACCCACAACCCGGACCCATTCAAATTGACCATATCCGAATGGATAAAGTAAAAGTCATGAAGTAAACCAGAATAGACAGATGTTGAGAAGTGAAGAGGTCAAAAACGGTCGTGAACGGGTTTGAAAGTTTGTAGTCAATGTGGAGTACCAAGTCATGGATCATAAATGCAATTTCTAAGGAAAAGACTCCTAGAAAAATATTTTTTTGCATGTTTTTTCAATTATAATGATCCTTTCGTATACGTGACCATGGCCAAAAACAACGTGCAACGATTGCTAAAATAACAAAAAAACTTAAACAGAATGAGTTTCAAATCACGTTGCATCAAGTAAATCGTCAAGGAACTCTTTTGTACAGATTTCACAACCCCAAGGGTGCGATAGAGCACCAGTTTCGGAGCATCGGAAGTAACTGCTCCAGTTCTTCTGATATTTTTATCAAAGCCAGTGTTTCTCAGGTGTCCGTCCAATAGAAAAACTGTGGTTTTCTGCTAATTACATCAATCTGGTTTCTTTAAGTTCAAGCAATTATCGGTAGCTTGGCTGAATAGGTCCCGGACCTGCTTTAGTTCCCTTTCTGCACACCAACGACATCATCAATATTACAAGTTTCAGTCGTATACGTTGTGATGGCTCAGATTATGCAACAAGCAAATGAACAGAATTTACAAAGTAAACTATGTAATCGCATCTTATCCTACTGAGATTGATGAAGTTCGCTCTTCAGTGAATTTTAAAGCGGACTGCTAACCGTTGGTGAGGTACTGAGTTTAAGACAAGGAATAAGACAGAACTGGAAAATTATGAATTTTTGCATATTTCACGAGAGATGCAACAAACAAACTTTCAAGTGGAATTATCTATAGATACTAGATGCATAGTTGAGAGCACGATATATATATATATATATATATATATATATATATATATATATATATATATATATATATATATATATATATATATGAATTTAAATTTTATGAATTAATACATAGTGTTCTAATAAATCGATATATAGTTTTGAATGTAAAATACTTGATGCATAGTAATATATATTATGAGAACATTAATATCACTTTATCGTACTTCCTTATTTTATCAATTAACAATAAATTTATGATTTTGTTTTAAAATTTTTATAAATCAATATATAGTGTTCGAAAAGAGAGTGAATATATATTTTCTATACACCCACGCCCACTATTGATGGTTCTTGAAAAAAAGAAACGAAACACTGGAGTTGCCATTATTCCTACTAAAAGCAGGAAAACCAAAACAAGACAAAAGTGATGTTAAATAGAGTGCCATAATTAGGAGTAGAAAAGCTTGCCTGCAGCTTCTAGATGCTTTTGAAGTTCTTGTCCAATTGCATCATTTTCAGCCTGCCAGCAATTCTTTTAATTAGATAGGCTTCATAGTGGGTACAAAGTGAACAGATTCCATGGCACAAAAGGGTGCTTCAACCTATAACTTAATACATACTGAAGAGTATATTCGCAAGCATTGACAAAGAGCAATTCGACAAAGGCTGATGGGTCAACCCCAAATTACGAATAGAAGGGACATTTATATGCATCTTAGTATTTAAGTAATGCCCTTACCCTTCAAAACTCGAGATGAATTAAAAATAATTCAATTAACAGCATGCATCTGGCATCAAATAGTACTCCACTGTTTCCAAAACAATGTAGGAGCTAAATGACAACACAGGAGATCTTCCACATGCTCATCAACGTAAATTATTTTATCAGAAATGCAGACAAAAAACTTCACACCTGGAGCTCAGCAATTCTTTTCAATTGAGCCTCTTCACCTCCCTCCGATAATGGAAGAGCGGAAACCAACGCATCAAACTGTAAAAAAGGAGACAACCAAAATTCACAGAGGACTTCTCATGGACAGGACCAAACAAATTTAAGAATCACTAAGCTATAAATAGAAATTGCTCAACAGAAAACTGTCAAAGAAATTGCTCTACAAGGACCACTGCTAGAAAATGTTTATGTGATGCTTAAGACTACTTCCAAAGAAAAAATTATTTTTGTACAGCACAGATTAAGAAGATGATCATATGAAGCATGAGTCAAACAGATGGTTAAAAGATCAAAAAATAGGTCTCAATCTTTTGCTAACAATTAATCAATAATGGAGACACAACAATCGAAGTCTTGGATGGTATCCACTTGCTAACTGGTAACCAGAACGTCATGTTTTACCCTTTTTAATGTTGCCTTAGTCATGCTATAGATAATTTTGATGGTGATGTCAAATATCAGGGAATTTGAGTTACTGTCGGAAGTGTTTACAAAAATTGTGGATTATTCGGGCACCTGGAAGCAGAGTCTCAGATCTTTTTTTTTAAGCAAGTGAACAAAATGAAACAAAATCTTTCTTCCAAAGGCGAGTTAGAATCACGGCAAACTTACGGATGAGGAATACCATAGCACACAAAGTTTCCATGTCAAAACCGTATTTAAGGTTTTCAAGATAAGTGCCAAAGAAAATAACTAGTGAAGGCAAATGATTGTTTGAAATAAAATCAAACATAATCGCATGAAAGATAAAACCGCCAATATTGGACCTGTTTGGCGGATTTCACTAGCTCAGAACTCAGAAGCTTGGGCTGCTCAGCGAGATTTGCAGCGTCATCCACAACATTAGAAATGGCAGGAAGTTCTGGATAATTAGGTGACAGCTGAACTGGAAGGGCATCTCTTTGGAGACCCCCAAATGTATTGAAAGCAAGAGAAGCTATTGTATTCACTTGTTCTTGTAATTGGGATATTATGTCCATTTCTTTTAGTCTGAAATGTTTACAATTTCAAAAAATATTGGAACAAAAATTGGATTGCGATGTACCCAAAAGGTTAGATATTAGATATACAAAAAAACAAAAAAAGAAAATATGAAAACGAGAAACATAACAAACAAGACTGTGAAAAGAAACTGATCGACACAACAATATCGGGGGGAAGTTCTTAAAAAGAATTTTCTTTTCCTGAGGAAGGGGGAACCATAAAACTAAAAAAAATAACAATAGTTATAAAAATACAGTACAAATAAATAAAAAAAACAAGTATAACCCACAATATTATCACTAGAACGACTGTACAAATAGACCAATATTTTGAATATTTACAAAATAGAGTCGGACTAAAAATGAATGTTGAGCCTCGGCGTAATTGTAAAGTTGTTATCGTGATCTGGAGTCACGAAAGCAATCTCTTTGTAGTGCAAGCGCAAGACTATGCACATTAGGCCCAAAGTGGACCAAGGGAGCTTCGTGCATTGAATTTGCCTTTTTTAGTCAGGCTAAAAAGACGGAATCTTGATATAAAGCCAGGAATTTGCAGAAAAATTTTTTCGAACCACATTTAGCATATGCGATGAACTAAAGTCCGAATGGTAGTCGGTTGTGCGAGTAAACAAGTGTGGTCATAGTTAACTCTTGCATTTTGTTGAATATACAGAACAACTGCACTGGAAAACACACTTTTCCACGAAAAAATGATAAAAATTCTTTTCCGACAGGCATTTTATCAAGCACTTTATAAGCATACCATGCACATTCCTATCGGGGATTTCGTCAAACCCTCTCAAGGCACCCATCTCATAAATATATCCTCGCACGTCCGTAAATCCAATTGCTTCAACAATGACAACCAACTTCCTAAGACGAACACAAGTCACCTCAATACCTAATCAAATTGAAATTTCCAAGAGATGAACATGATTACCTTGCAACGAGAATAAGAGATAATATCGATTCTCCACACTTCCTCTTTCTCTCTTGAAGCCCTTTTTTGCGCTACAAGACCTATTTCTGCATTACATTTCACAAGTAGGATCGTCACGTGCAGAATCTATGGAACCTCGCACGCATTTCGCGATTTAGGAGTGTTCTAATATTAGGGACCTTGGCCTGTTTTTGTCTCTTTGACCAGAATAACCCAAATACCAAAATCCAATTGGCCCATGTGGGCCTCAATTTTAGATTGCCCAAATCTTAACAAATGTAAATATTTTGTCCCTCGTTTTGAGAACATAAATATTTTTAAAAAAATAAAAGCAACATCTACTACACTAAGGAGACGTATCGATTTCGACGTATTTGAAGTCATGGATTCTAAATCCATGATTTCAAATATATTTGATTGTTTAAATGAATTTATGTTATGTGACTTTCAAATCCACCACTTTCTTAATTTATGTATATGTAATGGTAATTATGATGGATCTGAAATACACCCAAGATATGTGTCATTTCAAATCTATATTATATATTCAAATTAAATCTCTTCCTTCAAATCAAATGCTTCAATCCAAACGAAAGAATCGAGGACGGCATTGGCCATGAAATGGAGCTACATCAACTTGTACTTTTTGACTATATATTTTTATTTATTTATTTTTCGACTGTTTGACTTGTGGTTCGGTTCACCAGCTACTGAAACCAAGAAATAGGACTTACAATCTTGATTCATTTCAATTTAATAAGGATATTAAATAATTAATTTGTGAATTTTAAGAAGTCAAATCCAAGGAAACGATGGCACACGTGGAATAGTTAATTTGTCGCCAAGTTAATTTGTATCATATTTTTCAGACTTGTCCTTTTTGATATTATAAATTTATAATACATAATATGTAGAGAGGGTAAGAGGAAACCATCGATCACGCCAAAGAATTGCAATCAAGAAATGTGAGATTGCCCAAAAGGAAACACTTTGCAACAATCTCGCCTATGATGTGTGAATTGATAATTAGTGTGGGCTTTGCATCACATGCCTCGCCAACCGCCCGAAAATATTAGTATATATCCGATTTGAACCCTTCTTATACATCAACTCAAAATTAAAACACATCACATTTTAAATAAAATAATAATAAACTAACATACAAATCAATTTAGACGAATCATTTAAGTTGGTCTATAGGTAGAACCCACACCAGGTTCATACAAGTATTTTGCCCAACTGCTCACGCCCAGTCTACCAATTAACAATTACTTTGTCCACTGCCTCACACTACTTGTATTGCCACAAATCTGATTAGAATCGCGTTGCATCATTGCAAAATTTACACACCACCAACTTCTATATGATATAAGACACCACATCAATATACATCATCCCCCTCCTATCTCAATCAACCACACCATATTACCTAAAATCTCAATCTCCTTATATTTAATTTCTTCTTGGAAATAAAAGTACTGCAACATGTTCACTAGCACAACCCATAGTGCGTACTCGATTGAGCAGTGCCCACAAAAATGGCCATTTCTCATGGATACACCGCCGAAATGGAAGTCCAACAAGCTCGAACTAGCACCAAATTGCCCTAGATGTGCCTCATCCAACACTAAATTTTGCTACTACAACAACTATAGCTTGTCACAGCCTAGGTATTTCTGCAAGGCGTGCCGAACGTACTGGACTAAGGGGGGCTCGTTGCGGAACGTCCCCATCGGGGGTGGTTGTCGCAAGTCACGTCGTGCCAGAGCATCCAGATTGGAAAGAGGGGCGAGGCCAACCCGTATCCCGGAATCCACAAACGAAACGATCGACTTGGCCATGGTGTTTGCGAAGTTCTTGAATAGGGATGTGGAGAATCATGATCAAGAGTCTTGAAGCCAAGCATGTTCATTAGACAATATTGATAGTCAAGTTGAGGGTTTTAGCACTACGTTGGATCGGAATGGACAGCCGTTGGGTTTTGTTGATGCGGGTGATGATCGTGATCCGGATCAATTACAACAAGTGATTCCTCAAGCATCAACATTTGAAGGTATACCAGGGGAAGAACTAGCTGGATTTAGTATGGCCTGATTACATAAAATTGGCAAATTTTGCATCACAAGAATCGACAGTGCAGATTCAAGATTCTGGGATATTTTCAGCTGATGATGAGTTAAGAATATCTGAAAATCTTGTACACTATAATTGTTGTCCATTTGATCTATCTGGCTATGAAACTCTTTCAAGACCTTGATATTTTCATTGTTTAGCCATTTTTTATTTTTATCTTATTTTAATTAAAGGGGAGTAATTCTTGGAAGTTAAATGTCATAATTCTGGGAAGTGACTTGTGCTAGTATGTGACGATGACAATATATGATATATACACACTGAGCAAAGTAGTAAAAATTTTATTGGTGAAATTAAATTACTTCTTCCAATCTTTTTTTTTGAATTTAATAGTGAGTTGAGCTTGGTGACAGTTGTTTAGTCACAATTATTGTTTATTGTGTGTTTTGACATTTAAATATTCTTCACAATATATCAATTATTATTATTGGTAATCCTTTTACACCAAATGGTATTGCATGTCTTACACAATTATTTTGATGTTCATCCACCACCTGCTGTCGTTAAATTGTTAGGGTTGAATCATGAAGAAGTTCTCAAGGATCATTAAAAAGGGGCTATGTGATCTATCCATTTTCAGGTAAGAAGTTTGTATATATTTTACTCGTTGCTAGGTCATACGGTAGTTCTAATTCAAAAAGAAACTATACTGTCTGGTACAAATGATGAGATTCATCATACTCTTATCAAATATACAAAACGGTGATGTCTCCGACGCATGCTTAAATCTTAATCATCCATCGCATTTAACATTGACTTATTAAAGATATTTTTGGGACAAATCTTGCAAAGTCATGATGGCTTTTATATATGGTTTTTTTTTTTCTTCCCTAAAAGCTTGCTTAACTAGAAAAGCAAAATTGAAAATGATATCCGGATATCATGTCTAGTACGATCTCGGCCCTTACTCGAGCATAATCTCACCCAGAAGGGCTCAATCCGAAAGGAATATTCCCAGGAGGGGTATTTGACCACTTCTGAGCGCAGCACGGTATTATATTAGCAGGTCAGTGTATATTATTTACAAGAGTGATCAGCTCGGTATTCATAGGCTAGGCCAGTTGCGTTTCCCATCAGTATGCTCAGCTCGGGAAAGGTCTTCAGCCCTGCTGGATTGAACCAGGTAGCACGGGCTATACTCCCAACCTTAAACAGCTGTCTTGGTTTCCCCTTCAGAGTTCAGGGAGGTACTTTGGACACAAGTGCGGTCCTCCACGCGGGAAACATCTAACTGAATTTTGTCTCATTAGGGGACCACTTGCCACGAGGACCAATCATATGGTGACTAGTATAGGGAATATTTTCTGGTATAAAAATCCCTCAAGTAGTGCGCCCTATACAGGTACAGTGTTTGTCGGTGGCCTCCCATAGGTCCCAGCCAAACACGATAGGGTATTCTTTCTCACCGCCCCATATATATATGGGGTCGTCAGGTTAAGAAAAGGAGCTTTTCCCCCGCAAATTTCTAGCTAAATGTTTATTTCCATATTACATAAAAAAGAACCCTGATTTGATCGTCGGAAAGACCCATCGGAGATCACTCTCTGGTCTTCTTCCAACCTTTTCTTTTCAGGACCGCTCACTTCCAATAAGGGAGGAGCTATTGTTAACCAAGATAACCCACTACCAAAATCCGAGTTAACAATTGGCGCCGTCTGTGGGAATAAGAGTATAAGACGTTGATAAGAATGGTAAACACGCGGAGAACGAATCAGGAGGCAAATAATGAACAACGGGCACCATAGGTGAATCGAGAAGGGCCACCACCTACAGCAGGCATAACAGTGGGTGCATTGACTTTCGAGCAGCTCACACGCCTCATCTCAATAACGGTGGAAAAAGCAATGAAGCGAGCTATGGATCAATCTGAGAGCGGCCGAGGGGATAGTATTCGGGAAAATGAACAACCCGAACAGGTAGCCACATCACACCCGCCGCCCACTGGAGGCTTCAACCTCGAAGTCGAGGTGGAGGAGTTAAGAAGGGAGGTCAGGGTAATGAAGAAGGGGATTGGAGGGCACAGTACTCTGAAAAAAGGGTAGTCCCTTCTCCCAGGAGATAGTGGAGGAGAAGCTCCCAAGTAACTTCCGGCCCCCGAATGCTGGGGAATATGACGGAAGCACGGATCCGGAGGAACACTTGGGCAGATTTGAAAACGCTGCCATGCTGCATTGCTATTCAGACCGTTTAAAGTGCAAGGTTTTCGTTACGACCTTGGTAAGATCAGCCCAGCAGTGGTTCAATCAACTCGAACCTTCTTCGATAACCTCTTTCTCGGAGTTCAGCTCGGCTTTCCTTCACCAATTCACCAGCAGCAAACGTTATAAGAAAACCTCGTTGAGCCTGTTTGAAATGAGACAGACAGAGGGCGAACCCCTTAGAGAATATATTCGGCGCTTTAATGTAGTCAGTCTGGAGGTACCTGCCTGCCCAGCAGAGATTTTGATCAGCGCCTTTACTCAGGGCTTGAAGGCAGGAGAGTTTTTCCGTTCTTTGATAAAAAGATCTCCTCCTACCTATGATGATCTCCTGACACGAGCTGAGAGGTATATTAATGTAGAAGAGGCCCAGAGTACAAAAATAAAAGAAGGTGCAAAAACTGGTGATAAGCAGTTCAGATCTGAAGGAAAAAGGCCCGCGGAGGATACCAAACTCGGACATTTCTCTCAGTTTACGCCCCTAAAAGTCGCTAAAGATGGAGCTGTCAGGATTTGTGAGGAGCAAGACCCTCGAAGATCTCCGCGGACCGAGGACGAACCGAGCAAGGGGGTGGAGAATAAGTATTGTGATTTCCATCAGATCGCTGGGCACAGCACTCGAGAATGTCGTAATCTGGATAGTGGACAGGAACTGGCCAGGCGGAATGACCCTCGATATAGTCAGGGTATACCTCAACCAAACGTTCCCTATGGTCCTTCACGAGAGAGGGGCCGAGGTCCATACCGAGGAAGGGGCAGAGATGGGCGTGCTAATTTTCGCGGCTCCTTTCAGGGCCGGGGACGTGGGCGGAGGCCAGTAAGGAGCCAAGAAGAGCAGGAGCTACCTAGGAATAACCCGCTCCCCCGAGGTTTTATCAACATGATCTCGGGGGGAGCTACTGATGGTGATTCTAATAGGGCTCGGAAGGCTATGAGTAGGAGAGAAATACTGAGCATAGGAAAGGTTGTCAATATTGAGGAGGAGGTAGTGATTAGCTTCGGTCCTAAGGATGTGGAAGGCGTGCAAACGCCTCACAATGATGCCCTCGTGATAAGGGTGACCGTAGCAAATTATGAAGTCGGAAGAGTCTTTGTGGATTCAGGGAGCTCTGTGAACGTATTATTCCAGGAGGCTTTCCAGCAGATGGAGTTAGGTGAGTATACTCTTGAGCAAATCTCTACTCCTCTCTTTGGTTTTGCAGGACATGCAGTGTACCCTCTAGGGCAGATCATCCTGCCCCTCTCCATGGGCCAAGGGGAGAGCCGGAAGACTCGTTTAACATGTTTTACTATCGTAGAAGCCCCGTCCTCCTATAACGTCATTTTAGGAAGGCCCGCGATGAATGAATTCAGGGCTATAGCTTCAACTTTCCACCAAAAAATCAAGTTCCCTGTTGGGATAAGGGTGGGAGAAGTAAAGGGAGACCAGCCCTCATCCAAGCGGTGTTACACTAGCACAGTAAGGGTGGAAGTGAAGAGGTCAAAAAGGATGGACGGCAGTGGTCCGAAGGATCAAGGGGTTCACCTCATACAAAGGTCTCGAGAAGGGCAGGAAGTACACGCATTGTTGGAAGGAGAGGATGAGGTGGTTTTGGTCCCAGGACAACCTGAAAAAAAGATAAGGGTGGCCTCGGACCTCAGCTGGGACCTGAAACAAGATCTGTTGAGGTGCCTGTCAAAGTACGCGGATGTGTTCGCATGGTATTCTGTTGAATTGATTGGGATTTGCCCGAAAGTTGCACAGCATCGGCTGAGTGTCGATCCGAAGGTTAAAATAATCAAACAAAAGAAGAGACATTTCGGACCGGAAAAAGACAAAGTCATAAGCCAGGAAGTTCGAACTTTGTTAAGAGCAGGGCAAATAAGGGAAGTCCAGTTCCCGACTTGGCTCTCCAACGTAGTCCTGGTGCCAAAGTCGTCCGGGAAATGGAGGATGTGCGTTGATTTCAGGGATCTAAATAAAGCTTGCCCCAAAGATTGCTACCCTTTGCCCCACATTGATCAGCTCGTAGATTCCACGTCAGGTTATGAGTTATTGTGCTTTATGGATGCTTATCAGGGGTATCATCAGATCCCTTGGCCAAGGAGGATCAGGACAAAGTCAGCTTCGTCACCTCAGAAGGAACATACTGCTACGTGGTCATGCCCTTCGGCCTTAAAAACGCCGGGGCCACGTACCAAAGATTGATGGATAAAGTATTTGAAGGACAGACGGGAGGAATATTGAGGTATACGTCGATGATATATTGGTAAAATCCAAGGTTAGCTCAGATCTCGTACCTGACCTGGAGGAAACCTTTGTTACCCTGAAGAAGTTTGGGCTGAAGTTGAATCCTGCTAAATGTATGTTTGGGGTGAAGAGCGGGAAGTTTTTGGGTTTCGTAGTGACAGATAGAGGAATCGAAGTCAATCCCGAGAAGGTAAGGGCAGTGCAGGATATGGTTTCTCCCAAAAGCATAAGAGAAGTCCAGAAGCTGACCGGTCGAATTGCCTCCTTAGCACGGTTATTTCCCGGTCAGCACATAGAAGCTATCCTTTCTTTCAAGTGTTGAGAAAAGCATGGAATTTCGAGTGGAACGAGGATTGTGAGAGGGCCTTTGCTGATTTGAAGAGACACCTGACCGAGTTGCCGGTATTGGTCAAGCCAGGTCACGGAGAAAAATTATGGGTATATCTTTCGTCCACTGAGCATGTCGTTAGCTCGGTATTGATTAAACAGGAGGGACCGGACCAAAAACCAGTTTATTATGTCAGTCACGCTCTCCGGGGTGCCGAGCTCAGATATCCTGAGGTAGAGAAGCTAGCATTGGCTCTAGTTATAACTGCAAGGAAATTGAGGCCGTACTTTTTATCCCACCCTATCACGGTACTAACCAATAGTCAAATCGGGAGAATCATGACGCAGCCCGATATATCAGGCAGATTGGTCAAATGGACTATTGAGCTGGGAGAATATGATATCTCCTACCAGCCCAGGGCGTCTATCAAAGGTCAAGCCTTATCCGATTTTTTTGCAGAAATGATTGGATCCGATCCGGAAGAGGCATGGAGCGTGTATGTGGACGGAGCCTCGAACAGCGAGGGATGCGGTGTTGGAATAGTATTGATCTCACCAATGGGCGAAAAAATAAAAGCTATGATCAAGTTAGATTTCCGGGTATCCAACAATGAGGCAGAGTACGAGGCAATATTAACTGGGCTCAAATTAGCTCGGGAGGTAGGTGCGTGTAGGGTGGTCCTTTATTCAGACTCCCAATTAGCGGCCCAGCAGGTAAAGGGAAATTTTGAGGTAAAAAGCGAGAAATTGATGGAGTATCTGAAGGCAGTCCATGAAATGTCTGAGAATTTCTCTGAATGGAATATAGTACAGATACCTAGGGAGGAGAATCAAGAAGCCGATCAGCTAGCAAAATGGGCCACGTCCTTAGGACCCATGTGTCAAAGAGAGGTCATTTGCCAAACCGAATTATTGCCATCAACTCAGCTGGCATCCGAACCTCCTAGTACGGAAAGTTGGATGACCCCCCTCATAAAATACCTGAGGAATACCGAGCTGCCTTCTGATAAAAGGGAAGCAAGAAAGATAGAGAGACAGTCTTTTAGGTTTGCTCTAGTTCGGGATGATTTGTACAAGAGGTCTTTTGCAGGGCCTTTGCTCAGGTGCCTAAAGGAGGAAGAGGCTAAATATGTGCTCCACGAGATACATGAGGGTTGTTGCGGGGATCATTTAGGGAGCCTAGCCTTGGCACAAAAAACCATACTAGCAGGATACTTTTGGCCAACGCTGAGGAAGGATGCAGTGAAGGTCGTGGCTACTTGTGAAGGCTGCCAGAGGCATGGACGAATCCAACGACAGCCGGCTCAATTCATGAAGTCTGTAATATCAGCCTGCCCGTTCGACCAGTGGGGAATGGATATCGTGGGACCCTTCACCATCGCCCCAAGACAGAAGAAGTTCCTGATAGTAGCCGTGGACTATTTCTCAAAGTGGGCTGAGGCCGAGGCTTTAGCCCGGATTACCGAGGAGGATGTGCTGAACTTCTTATGGAGGAATATTGTGTGTCGATTTGGGGTACCAAGGAAGTTGATTTCCGATAATGGGAGACAATTCCAGGGACGAAAGGTGACCACCTGGTGCCAGGAAATGAAGATCGTACAGGCCTTTACTTCCGTGGCCTACCCTCAGAGTAATGGGCAGGCGGAGGTCACCAACCGATCTATAGTACAAGCATTAAAAGCAAGGCTGTATGGGGTAGGAAAAGACTGGGTTGAAGAGCTTCCCAGTGTACTGTGGGCTTATAGAACTACGCCTCGAACTCCTACGGGGGAGACACCTTTCAGCATGGTTTATGGTTCCGAAGCAGTCTTGCCCGCAGAAATAGGAGCGACCTCAGCAAGAGTCCAAGCTTATGACAACAACAATGATGAACGCCGAGCTCTAGATCTGGATATGATTTGCGAAAAAAGGGAGAGGGCCGTGATCAGGATGGAGTCTTATAGAAATAAGGTCATCAAAGCCTATAACAAACGAGTGATGCCTCGGAGTTTTCAGGTTGGAGACCTGGTACTCAAAAAGGTCCAGTCAGTAGAAGTTAGAAAACTTGATCCTAAATGGGAAGGACCTTACAAAGTTATTCAGAAAGTGGGCTCTGGAGCATACTACCTGGAAGACGCAGAGGGAAAAAAAGCTAAAAAGACCCTGGAATGCATTTCATCTTAGAAAATATTATTCCTAGGTGTATATTTCTACAATGTATAAGCTCAGGAAATCAAGTTTTTAAATGAAGTTGTACTCAAAAATACGGTTCAGTATGCTGACTATAAAAGTTAAGGTCCGCCCTGACTATGAAAGTTAAGGTCCGCCCTGACTATGAAAGTTAAGGTCCGCCCTGACTACTATGAAAGTTAAGGTCCGCCCTGACTATGAAAGTTAAGGTCCGCCCTGACTACTATAAAAGTTAAGGTCCGCCCTGACTATGAAAGTTAAGGTCCGCCCTGACTGCTATGAAAGTTAAGGTCCGCCCTGACTACTATAAAAGTTAAGGTCCGCCCTGACTATGAAAGTTAAGGTCCGCCCTGACTACTATAAAAGTTAAGGTCCGCCCTGACTATGAAAGTTTAGGTCCGCCCTGACTACTATAAAAAGTTAAGGTCCGCCCTGACTATGATAGTTAAGGTCCGCCCTGACTACTATGAAAGTAAAGGCCCGCCCTTACTATTTTGATGAGCCCTGATCCTTCCCAACATTAATTACCATGAACTAAGCTCAGATCAAACAAAGGTTTTCCGTTTATAAGTAGCCCCGACAGGTCAGTATTGTTTTATACTTGTGATTCTTCAGTCATTACTTTAGTAAAATTTTATTTCCGGTTAGTAAACCAGTTAAGGGAAACATGTCTACAATTCAAAATTTCCATTAAGTAAAAAGGCGCTGATTACAAAGTGGACATTCCTCCGAAAATAAATATTCAAAAAAAAGGTGGGGAGGGGGCAGTGACTGTGTAAAGAGCCTGGTCAGACATCCCGATCTATAAAGTCAGGGGGAATGTTATTCACAATGGTCTGTAGATCTAGGAAGTCATCCGGGTCTTTATCCTCTGGAGGGAATCCATGAGCCCTGAACTGATCCTTGCAGCCCTCAAAGCCGAGATCTAGAAATCGAAATGCCTTTGCTGCAAGGAGCCCCTTGAACTCCTCTGATTTCAGAAAAGCCTCCTTTCGACCGACTTCTCCGGCGACATAGGCTTCCAGCTCAGAACGAGCATTGTTCAGTTCGGCAGACGATTCGGTGAGGGCAGTCTCTTTCGCTTCAATAACAGATCGCAGTCGATTGACCTCAGCCCGGTATTTTGACAGCTCTACCTCTACAGTCGTTTGCCTGGCGTTGGCTTCCTTTGACTCAGCTACTGCAGCCTCAGCCCTATGTACAGCATCTCGGGCTTTCTTCCTGGCATCCGATGAAGATTGGCCATAGTTGGATCCCCTCCTAACGCTTTCGTGTAACATCAGTAAGCCCCTGATAAAGATAACCTAGTAAGAAGATATTTATAAGGGAGCAGGTAAGAACAGTAAGAATGGATACCGATAGAGCTCGGGACAGCCCTTCTTGGGCCAGAGGCCTCCACTTCATCCCCGCCATGGCTTGTTAATCTGCGCCGGAAGTAATGCATTCCAAGATCTCAGCCGGTAGTCCTGAGGGGGCTCCAGTGATCAAGCTGGTGGACTGTGTATACTCCACGGGAAGTCCAGGAGAACCAGGCCCGGCAGTCCGAGCCGACTGCGGGCTTTGAATAGAATCCCGGGATGTTTCAGCCTGTGGTCCTGGAGAGGTGGCCACCTCTTCCCGGGTCGAAGGACCAGGGATGTTCTCACCCCTTTTCCTTTTGAGCAGTGAGTTACCCCCACCCGCTCTCTTCCGATTGAAGAATAACTATCGGGGCAGCCTGGGGAGCAGGAGGCGGCGAGGAAGCTCGTCTTTCAATGCGGGATTTTGGAACCGCCTTTCCTTTCCCTTTTTTCTGGGCAACCATGGCCGAGAGCATTTGGTTAAACGACATTTTACCTATATGGAAAAGAAAGACAGGTGAGTAGCCAGTTATAAGAAAATAAAGGCAGGTTAACTAAGGACGCACCAGGAGGAGGACTAGCTGGGTAAGAGCTCAGCCTGTATCGCCTGAGTACGTCCTCCCGGATTAGTATAGTTGTATCAAGTTGTCGGCGCCCAATGGTTGACATAACCTTCTGATAGAATATGTCTTCTTTGTACCGATACGGAAGGGGACGACCCGGAGGGAGAGAGTCTCTCCAGGCCATTGGGCAAGACCAAGGTCTGGGCGGCTTGACAAAGAAAAATGTTTCCTTCCACCCTTTGTGAGAGCTCGGGATTTTTTCCAAAAATTTACACGAAGGCCTGGAACCAAAATAGAATAGACCAGGGAAAGTGGTGTTTTTGACACTAAAGAAGTAGGAAGAGGCGGAGAGAAGGGGAGGTTGAGAGATTGGAACAAGGCGACTACAGCTGCCATGATCTGGTAGGAATTGGGGCTGAGTTGGCTGAGGGAAACACAGAAAAAGGTGGAAACTTCTTGATACAAAGCAGGAATGGGGAAGCGTAGTCCACTCCTGATCTGCTCAACAAAGAAAGGAAAAAACCCCGGAGGGGGCAAATGGGGACGGTCACCCGATCTTGGTATTTGAATCTCGTGGTCGGGAGGAATGACATGACGACGGAGAAGAGTCTCCGCCTCAGATAAAACCCGAGAGCTAAGAACCTCGTACCATGGTAGCCCAGCCCGCACTAGATCTCGAGGATCAACCTCGAAGTTCTGGGGGGAGGGATCATGGGTAAAAATAGGGGGGACTTGAAGAAGAGGAACGGCAGTAGTAATTGGCTCTGCCTGGCCACTAAGGGTCGGAGAGCTCGACAGCCCCGACCCCGAGGCATCGGCGGCCGATCCCTTAAGGGCAGCCCCGGAAGTTGACGATGTTGAGGCAGACATGAAAAAGTAGATATAATAAAAGCAAGGGCGAAAAACTTACAGAAAAAGCTGGGCAGGCGGAGCGGAAGGAGGCGAAGAAAGAAGAAGTGGTGCGAATGAGAAGTGAGGTTTAATTTATAGGCGCCCGGAAGGTTGGGCCGTTAGGGCCAGGCCCATTTCAATGGCCAAGATCAAGGGAGTTCAAACGTCTCAATTGTGGATGATGACGCGTGGCAGCCGCATCGATTAGCCATACATCAACGGTCACATCTGACTGACACCCTGTCTTGTCAAGGGTTAGAAATTTGAATTTGATAGCTCGGTTCAGGCCTCGGTCTAAGTATAGTCGAGAACAGCGTTACTCTAGCTCGACTAAGAGGGGATACTCATGATATCCGGATATCATGTCCAGTACGATCTCGGCCCTTACTCGAGCATAATCTCACCCAGAAGGGCTCAATCCGAAAGGAATATTCACAGGAGGGGTATTTGACCACTTCTGAGCGCAGCACGGTATTATATTAGCAGGTCAGTGTATATTATTTACAAGAGTGATCAGCTCGGTATTCATAGGCTAGGCCAGTTGCGTTTCCCATCAGTATGCTCAGCTCGGGAAAGGTCTTCAGCCCTGCTGGATTGAACCAGGTAGCACGGGCTATACTCCCAACCTTAAACAGCTGTCTTGGTTTCCCCTTCAGAGTTCAGGGAGGTACTTTGGACACAAGTGCGGTCCTCCACGCGGGAAACATCTAACTGAATTTTGTCTCATTAGGGGACCACTTGCCACGAGGACCAATCATATGGTGACTAGTATAGGGAATATTTTCTGGTATAAAAATCCCTCAAGTAGTGCGCCCTATACAGGTACAGTGTTTGTCGGTGGCCTCACATAGGTCCCAGCCAAACACGATAGGGTATTCTTTCTCACCGCCCCATATATATATGGGGTCGTCAGGTTAAGAAAATGAGCTTTTCCCCCGCAAATTTCTAGCTAAATGTTTATTTCCATATTACATAAAAAAGAACCCTGATTTGATCGTCGGAAAGACCCATCGGAGATCACTCTCTGGTCTTCTTCCAACCTTTTCTTTTCATGACCGCTCACTTCCAATAAGGGAGGAGCTATTGTTAACCAAGATAACCCACTACCAAAATCCGAGTTAACAGAAAATGCCGTAGTAAAAATTAAATTTTTGTAACATTTATGGTGGGACGATCAATTTGTACCAAAACCAGGTATAAAGAAATTTAGATATTTTTTCGAGCCACGTCGATAGGGTTGGTCTCGAGCTCGACCGATATGTATATAATTTATTTGAAATTAATTAGTATTTATTTATAAGATTTGGGACTAATCCAAATCTATCACTAATAGACACTACACAGAAAGAGATGAGTACCTTTCAGCGTCGCTTTTAAGGTGTCGCAGACAATGAAAAGTTTATATCAGAACAACATCCAATTGTGCCGCTGGTTGCTATACGTGCTGCCAATGTTCGTTGTGGTCTGCACGGGATGAAGAAATGATCGTGCCTAGCGACGTCCAAAGGGACACCTGGTTGTGGATGTAGGTGAATATAACAAGAGATATGTGATCAAGATTATATTACTAAAGCAAACACTATTCAAGGCGTTGTTAGCCGAAACAAGCGTAAACGACTTATTACATCTTATCTTTTATATGAGTCATACTTACCTCAGTTCAAATGTCTTCATTCCTTATTTTATCTCTTCTGGACTTACCACATCCAACGGAGCATACACATCTCTGCCACACCCATATTTTGAACGTGATTATTCTTCGGTGCCCATCATTCCGTCACACAAAGCATTACAGGACTAGTGACAGTTTTATAAAATTCCCCTTCAATCTCAGTGGGATATTAAGATCTCATAGAACTCTGGTGACGTTTCTCCATTTCAACCAGCCCGCCTGTATTCTGTTGTTAATGTCTCTATCAATCTCCCCATCTTTTTGGATAACAAAACCTGGGTATCGAAACATGATACTCATCGATACCTCTTGATCGTCGAGTGTTACAATATCAGGATCACGAGATGTACGACTACTAAATTTACACTCCATGTATTCTCTTTTAGACCTACTTAATCTAAAACTCTTTACGTCCAAGGTATGTCTCCATAACTCTAATTTAGCATTAACTCCTGCCCTGATATCGTCGATTAATACAACATCGTCAGTGAAAAACATGGTCCAAGGTAATTCAGTATGTATGTCTTTCATGATCTCATAAGTCATTAAGACAAACAAGAAATGACTCAATACAGATTATTGGTACAACCCAATAGTGATCGACCCGCTGTACGTTTTAACATTTGATGTTACTTTGTCATACAAATCCTTGGTTATATTGACATATTTGATATGAACTCTTTTATTCATAAAAGCTATATATCCTTGGTTATATTGACATATTTGATATGAACTCTTTTATTCATAAAAGCCACCATAATATATCTCTTGACACTTTATCATAAGCCTTCTCCAAATCGATAATGACTAGATGCAGATCTTTACTCGTCACACGATAGCGCTCTATAAGTTGGCGAAGTAAATATATAGCTTCTGTTGTTGATGTCTAGCATGACTACAGGGCTGGAATCAGCCTGCTAATCGGATCGGGTTAACCAGATCCAATCCAGAACCGAACCAATTGAATCCGGTTCAGAACTGGATCCGATTATCCCGGTTCCCAACCGTACTTCGATCAGGGGTTAATCCCGGATCGGAGTGGTTTCGTTGGATCGAAACCACCAATCCGACGGTTCCGGTCCCAACGAAACGGGACCAATCCCGAAATCGGTTCCATTTAAAAAATTATTTTTTAAAAAATATTGGCCTGGTGGCCAACTGCTTTATAGCCGTTGGGCAACATATTTTACCTAAAAAAAAAAATTTAAATTTTTTTTCCCTATAGATACCTCATTAATAAAAACACCAAATTCATCCAAATTCCAAACAATTCTCTCACTCTCTCATCCAATATCATCTAATTTCATACAATTATATTCTCACAATTATGTTATCAATTTGTAATTATTATATTCTTATTAGTTTTGTTGAGATAAATTATTTTCAATATTAAGATGATATCTTCTTCTACTAGTGGTCGTGCTCCCTCAAATCCACCTATAGTACAAGAAAAAATATGATTATTTTGCCGACTTCGATGATGTACACGATCTCGAAGAAGCGAACCAAATTTTTGAACCTATCGCAACCCAAATTCGTGCGCAAGGCGGGTCATCCGCAACTACTACAGCTGCGAGTCACCCGGGTAACCATCCTAAACCAAGCAAGGTTTGGGATGATTTCGATGAGGTTACAAAACCAGGTACAAAATGAATCTGTTATTGTTTATAAAATATGTCAAATCACTTATAATTATAAAACAGAAGGTTCCGGTGGAGGTATCAGAACTTATAAAAAACATTTAGTTAAGAAACAAAATTTTGATGATGTTACTCTACAAACGATAGGTAGGGAACCAACACAACTTCAATTTAATCCTCAAACTGGCGCTAATTTTATTTTATTACCTGCAATAAACCATAAATCACTAGTTCGCTTTGTTATTAGATGTGAACTTCCTTTTTTGTTATCTGAACACGACAACTATATTGAATTTACTTCTGATATCCAAACTAGTTTTAAACATATTTCTAGACACACTTGAGAAAAAAAATGTATGGTTGTGTTTGTTGATTATCGTAAATCTTTAATTGATCATCTTTCTTCTATAAATTACAGAGTTAGCTTATCAACTGATATTTGGAGGAACATAAAACAAATTTCATTTTTTGTCACTTGATGAAATATATTCTTCAAATACTAGTATCTTAACTGCTAAATATATTGTTAACATTTGTAGATTCTATGGAATTGCAGATAAAAATTTCGGTTACACTTGACAATGCATCAAATAATATGACGACAATACGTGATCTAAACCGATTAAAACCAATACTTGGTATTTTTTCCATGTTAGATGTGCATGTCATATAATCAACTTAGCTGTAAAAGTTGGTTATGAAGATTCCGAATGTTGTATCATTGAAAAACTTAAAAACTATTGTAACTGGTTACCACAATCACAATTAAGCGTGAGTGGAAATATAGTTGTGCAAGTAAAGTTCTTCGGTATACTATTTTTCCACCACTCGAAGAAACTCGATGGAATTCTTTGCATTGCATGTTTGAATCGAGATTGCCTTATCAGGATTATTTAACTTCTTTCTACAATATTCATCATGACAATGATGTTAGTTATTTATTGTGTCCTTCGGACTGGTATTTTGTTACTCAACGTACTGCTTTAGTATCTACTTTTAAAGAAGCAACCGATTGTTTTCCGATGTTTCTTATCCTACTTCTCATCATTATCTTCCCCTTGTATTTATCATGTTTTATAAATTTATTGAATTTAGAGATGATGATTATTTAGCACAATTCGTTGATCTTATGGAGGCGAAATTTAAAAAATATTGAGAAAAAATACCACACGTGCACTGCATATCTAAACTTTTAGATCCTAGTTAAGGCACCAGCTCATTTGATACTTATTTTAATATTATACTAAATTTTTGAAGAAGGATGTTACTGATCAGAAAACGTCAACCATACATTCTCTGCAAAATATGTTTGCTTTGTACCATACTGAATATGGACAATGATCATCTTCACAGAAAGGAGAGGAGAAAGAAGACACTACCCATTCAAGAAGTGGGGGGATTAATCTGCTGTGGAGTCTTGGTAGAAAGAAGTCGAGAGGAAACAGAGTGACATCTACCATGCCAAACGAGTTGCAGTTCATCTTGGATCAAATGTTCATAACAAATGAAAATTTTGACGTACTTGAGTTGTGGAAGGCAATGCTAGACAATATCCTATCTTAGCCAAAATGGCTAGAGCCGTTTTTATGGTTCGAACATCCAATATCTCATCGCAATTGGCATTCTCAACTCGTGGTCGAAGCATTGGAGACCATAGGAGTTCTCTTAATGAAGAATCATTGTACATGCTTACATTGCTCAAAGATTGGTTCGATGCTGAGCGAAAGAATAAAAGACAAGGAGGATTCGACAAGTTGGAACCGATAAAATCCATAACTGATCCGGTTAATTCGATCCGGTAATCCTGATCAAACTGGTTCCATGGCCACCAGAACTGGATCAATCCGGTTGGGAACCAGATTGAACCGGTTCCAACCCACGATGTCCTTGAACTGGTTGGATCCTGTCCGGAACCGTTCCAATCAGGTCCGATAACACCTTGAGGTTGGCGGACTCGAACTCGAGTCATTACAAAAAATCTAAGTGACTAACTGCCTGGTTGTCCTGATAATTTTTATTTTAACATTATTATTGCGTGGCCAAAAACGACTAAAAAAAATACCTGGCCATTAAGAGAATCAACTATATGATTCTAATTAATGAAAAGATCATTTTTTAAACAGAAAAATTATGATAACCAGAACTTATTTAATACTGACAAATTTGTCAGATAGAAAAATAATTTCTTATACTTTTCATGCAAATTCATTTAAATATGCATGAGCTATTTTTTCATTATACTTTTGTTCGAGATTTGTCAGATAAATTAGTAAATGTGAATAATTTATTAATACGACTTTTTGTCATATTCTTAATTCTTTTGTTAGAAATTAAGGGTGTTTTTATCTATAAAATTTAAAAGTAATAATTTGAACAATATTTTCTTGATATATAGGTAGGATAGATAATAGGAAGGCAAGGCATGTCCTCAAGGATTCATGTTGATATCTGATAAATGTGTACCCTCCCTAGCTCGATGCCTACACCCACATTCTATTGCCGATACGTAGGAGGCTTGACCAGACATCCTCTCCCCCTCCACATATTGCTTTTTCCTTGTAATCTTATTATTATGATATATCTTTTTGAAATGATCCTTGTAATCTTATTTTTGGTGAATAGGAAATTATACACTATCACATATTTCATATATGTGAGTGCTAGTGAGAGGCGGAATCACGTTGGGGCAAAAGACACTTATTATACTCTGTTACATAACGGGGAGGCAAGCCTCTGTTTGAATTCAATCGATTCTAAATAAGTTTAGAATTAAGTTGAATCTAGTAAAAATTTTAGTCACGAATTAATTTTTAAATCGTTGATTCCAAATTGATATATATATATATATATATATATATATATATATATATATATATATAAGATTGTATTCTGAAAGAGAAATACTCCTGCTAAAAAAAACGAGAAAATACTACTATCAGAAAAAAAAAAAAAGAAGAGAAAATACTCTTTCATTTTATATTATATAAATCAAAACTAAAAAAAAAAACATATGCCTTTTGTCAAGGGTCAAGCTAGGGTCCTCCTTATTCATGATGGTCACTCAGCGTGGTCTTAAGTCTTAAGTATCGAAATGACTTTACCAAAAACACACTCACTAGGTAGGTGGCATAATATTATTTTTACGTAATCTTTGATTTCTCTATATTGAGAAAATATTACTAGCTAGATAATTTCCATGGCTGCTTTGCTGTCAAGATCAAGAAACATTACACATTTGTTGAAGGCAAAAATTTGCTCTATAGAGAAACTTGAAAGCAGGCTTTCAATTTCTTGTTTTCATGCCAACTCTTGTTACAACAAATCCATGGCCGGCGAATATCGGAGAAAATCGCCGGACTCCTGGGATAAATCGTCCGGAGTTATGGATTTCCGGCGGTATGAGTCAGCCAGAGCCGGAGAACAAGCGGAGTCTGTGCCTGACACGGATAATGAAGATGAAGAAAACCAGGTTACGTCTGCATAACTTTTCTCTACTTTTTAATTTTATTTTCTGGTCGAATAGTGCAAGAAAGTACGTAAATTAGTTCAGGAAAAGAGATTATACTTTTGGAAATTAGGTATAATTTTTTTTTCTTTTCATAATTTACTTGCCATGAACGCTTGTGATTATGCAATGATAGTGAGAGATGGAACCAGTGTTGTCTTTAATTGCTAGTCGAAAGTGTAATTTAGTTCACTAGTTAATACTAAAAATATAACTAATGTTATCGAAAAAAATTTAAGGTCAAGTTTTAGAACTTTTAAAACTAATCTTTCGCTGTTTATATAAATAATCATCATCGTGTGATAATTAAACTTACGATTAAGATCGAGCACTAACAATCGATAAAATTTAAACACAGATTAATTAACATAAAAATTTATAATTATCATAAAAAAATGTAGATCCAGTTGCTATACATGCTCATTTTCTCTAATAATTTACTATTTTTATATATAATGAATGTTGTGGGCCCCTGCATTATTTAATGTGCCTCACCTATGTCTGTCTCACTTCTGTACACCCGATCTTACAAACACCAACCCGTAAAAACATATACATTTATATATATACTGTTACCTCCTTTTTTGGTTCGCTTTGATAACAAAATGAATTTATAGGGGGGAAGGGATGAGCAAATTCGTGAAATCACAGATTAGGCCGGAGCCAGGGAAGGTCTAACTGGTTGCCAATCTCCGGTCATCAAGAACTGGTGAATCCAATCTATTTTCTTGCTAACAAGTCCCCTCTTTATAGGGGGAGGGGCGTCAGTGGTCCCGCCTTGTCTGGGCTTAGGAGACAATGTCTGATGCTGGGGGAGAACCACAGATTGGGGACCACCTACATCTGTTACCTACATCGTACGACCTTCCTGCTTTTGCGATTCTCTGCATCCGGGGATATGCTTTTCGTGCTCAAGGTGCTTGACCATCCTCTGATTGGTTAGTAGGCCTAGCCTTTGCTTTAATAGGTGTCCGATTCCTGTAACCCTAGTCCCGATATACAGGACCACCATAGGTGGCCTCAGCTCGGCTGTCCTGTCCAATGACTGCCCGTCCCGACCTGTTGAAGGACGACTTATTGAGGAACCTCCTCGCCTCAGCTCGGCTACTTTGCCATGACTGCCCGTCCCGACCTATTGAGGAACCTCATCGTCTCAGCTCGGAGGATGCCCCGAGGGACATTGTCAAGGAGCGCGTAATAGGGCATGCTCGGAAAAGACCACGGCAGCTGGCCAGAGGTGGTCGTGCCCGGTATCAACTCGGATCGGACGGCGGGCTTGAAAATGGGTCCACCTGTTGGGCTGAAAGAGGGTCCCCAAATGACCGGGGCCCAAATAAAGTTCGTGTAGCTAAACCTATTGGGCCTCCAGGGCTAGGGGTATCATCAGTATCCCCCCCAAGTCGAGCTAGAGTAGCGCTGCCTCGACTAAAGGGTTTATGGCGAACTTTATTTACTCCTGACATCTTGGTCCTTTGATTGGACAACTCCCGGTCCCGGGGTCATAGCTATCTTGTACCAAACCCTAGGGGGCTGTCAGGCCACGTGCCCTCATCTGGTGCTCCGACCGTTCAGATTTTTTAATCTGCGCCGTTGGTTTGGGCCTGACTTTCTCGGCCCACTCGCCATATCCTCTATAAATAGAGGCTCTCGAGTCACTTTCATTCATTTGTTCTCCAGGTCGGATCAGTCGTCTCTCCTAAATCTTGTAAGTCAGTTCTGCCTTTCTTTTCTGTTCTTAATGTCCAATTCCACATCTTCCACTTCCGGTGCTCTCTTTCGCGGGGGGGACGAGGATGCCGAGGTGTCTGAGCTACCCAGCCCATCGGGTCGGAGGTCGGATGCCGCCGAGAGAAACATTCCCGAGGTGGCACCCCTCCGACAGGTCCCTCCCCGAATATTTGATCCATCTCTCCCCACCTTCGAGGTTTTCGACCCGAGGAGCCTGGCCCAGGCTGGACTTCCTTGGTACGAGATTCTCGACTCGGGTATTTCCCCTGATGCCGAGCACCTTCTCCGTGCGTGGTTTATCCCGCCGGACCACGACGTCCGGGTCCCTAGGCTGGTGAGCGTCCGCATCTCCCCCCGCCAGGGTACTTTCCATTCTTCCTTGAGCAGCTTAAGAGCGAACTCCGCTTTCCTATCCCCCTTTCTTACCAGGAGTTCTCCCACTTTCATTGTGTTTCTCTGAGCCAGCTTACCCCCAACTCCTACCAGAGCCTAGTCTCTGTCACTGCCCTCTTTCGATCCTTGGATCTGCCTTTCTCCCCTACCCTTCTCAATTATTTTTTCCAGGTTAACAAAACCCAGTCTCCCGGGGTGTTTTACTTTGGTGCCCGGACATTTTATAAATTTTTAAATAACATCCGAGCTCCCGTAAAGGATGGAAACAAACCTATTTTTTTGTCAAAACACCTCGACGCTGGGCCTGCCCCATGGCCTGGCGAGATTCTCTACCTGCCCCCCAATCCTTGCCCAAAAAATATAAAGAGGATGTATTCTTCCAAACGGTTCTCTCCACCATTGGGGCTCGGCGTTTCGACTCAGCTGCCCTGATCAGGGAGGACGTACTCAGGCGTTTTGGGCTGAGCTCCTATCCAGACGTCCATGGTGGTACGTTCTTCATATCTGGCCCCCGTTTATCATATTTATTTTTTCATGTCTGACCTGAGCCCTTTCTCTTGCAGATAACATGTCTCTTCAGCAGCTGCTATCCGCCATGGCGTCTCAGAAGAAAGCGGGAAGAGGGGCGGCTAGCGCCCCCGCTGTCATTCCGAACCCGCCCTCCCCAGGGGCCAGTCCCCCTCGCGCCGAAGAGGTTAGGGAGGAGACCTGCCTGAGAAAAATGAAAAGGGGCAAGGGCGTAGCTGAGGTCTCAACTCGGGAAGAGGTGGCCACTTCCCCGATTATTCATGAGATCGACACCCCACCCGCTTCCCCCCCGAGTCATCTGTCCGCTGCTTCCACCGACCCGAGTTCACCTGGGGTACCAGTGGGTTATACTAGAGAGGTCAGCCTGATCAACTCTACCCCATCAGGCCTCTCTGCCCGAATCGTCGAGTGTCTAACCTCCTCTGCCGACCAGCAAGTCCTATCAGAGCTGATGTGGAAACCCCTAGCAGAGGAAGGCGTATCTTGGGCCCTATCGGTAAGCATTTTTTTTTTATTTCTTCCTTGGTGGATATGAAACTGAGCCCCTCACTCCCCTTTTATTTTCAGGGTCTGGTGATGATGTGCGAGAGCCTTCGTCGGGGTGCTAGCTACGGCCAATCAGCCAGGGATGCGAGGAAGGCAGCGCGGGAGGCCAAGTCAGAGGCTGAGAATGCTATTGCTAAGTCCGAGGCGGACTCTGCTGAACTAGAGTCTCACAGGGCTTCGGTGACCCGACTCCAAGCTGATGTCGAACAGCTCCGTGGTGCCCTGGTCGGGAAGGAACAGGACCTTTCAAATGCCTTGGCCGAGCTGGGAAGGGTGAAATCCGAGTTGGAATCCTATGTGGCTGGCGAATCAGCTCGCCGCGAGGCCTTCATCAAGTCGGAGGAATTCACTCGCATGCTGGCCTCCAAGGCCTTTAAATTTCTGGACTTTGGTTTTGAGGGGTGCAAGGGCTAATTTAAGGCCAAGGGCTTCCCGCCTAATGACCAGGACCCTGACGACTTCCTGGACCTTAACGCAATCATCGCCAACATCCCTCCCGACTTTATCAACTAGTCTGACTTGTTCTTAATTCACCCCTGTATTTTTTTTTCCTTGTACTGTGCTTTGGTCGCACCCCCTTGTAATGAGGTTATTTTGAATTTTGATTGTCCTTTCTTCGAAGCAATCCATTCTATTATCGCAAATTTATGAACGTCCTGACCACTTATAGCAGCCGAGCCGGCCCGTGGTTTTACATTGGATTGACCCACAATACTAACTTAAAAATAATCCCACGCATAGAACTAAATGCCGCATGGGGCTATCATGCCCTAACAACTAGAAATAATTCCAAGGGACTTAAATCTCAAAACAGGGCTGACTTGTTATATTGGCAGGGCTGAACCTGCCTAAACTCCACAAATAGTTAACAGAACACAAAAGTCTGGCTCAATCCGAGCTCACGAAATAGTCAATACAAACAGATAACGTCCTCTCGACCTGAGCTCTAGAGATAATAATCCGAACATATGGCGGACCTGTGCTTTTAATTGGTGCCAGGGCCTTATACACCTGGGCTTTAGTGACAGGGATGACCTGCACTTTTAATTGGTGCCAAGGCCTCATACACCTGGGTTTTAGTGACAGGGATGACCTGCACTTTTGATTGGTGTCAGGGCCTCATACACCTGGGCTTAAGCATGCAGGGCGGACCTGTGCTTTTAATTGGTGCCAGGGCCTCATACACCTGGGCTTTAATGACAGGGATGACCTGCACTTTTAATTGGCGCCAGGGCCTCATACACCTGGGCTTTAGTGACAGGGATGACCTGCACTTTTAATTGGCGCCAGGGCCTCATACACCTGGGCTTTAGTGAGAGGGATGACATGCACTTTTAATTGGTGCCAGTGCCTCATACACCTGGGCTTTAGTGACAGGGATGACCTGCACTTTTGATTGGTGCCAGTGCCTCATACACCTGAGCTTAAGCATGCAGGGCGGACCTGTGCTTTTAATTGGTGCCAGGGCCTCATACACCTGGGCTTTAGTGACAGAGATGACCTGCACTTTTAATTGGTGTCAGGGCCTCATACACCTGGGCTTTAGTGATAGGGATGACATTCACTTTTAATTGGTGACAGTGCCTCATACACCTGGGCTTTAGTGACAGGGATGACCTGCACTTTTAATTTGGGATAGGAGATTTAAAGGAAAAGTTCTTTAAATAACAGTGTTCGTACATTGAATTGAAATAACAACAATAAAATGCCTAGGAATAATATTTTCTGAGGTGATATGCATTCCAAGGTCTTTTTAGGCGTCGGCCTTCGCCCTCCTCTAAGTAGTACGATCCGGAACTCAGTCTCTGGACTACTTTGTATGGTCCCTCCCATCGGGGGTCGAGCTTTCTTACCTCCCCTGCTGGGTTAACCTTTTTGAGGACGAGGTCCCCCACCTGAAAATTCGGGGTACCACCCTTTTGTTGTAGGCTTTGACTATCTTGCTGCGGTAAGCCTCCATCCTTATAGCTGCCCTTTCCCGTTTCTCATAGATCAGATCCAAATCCAGAGCCCGGTGTTCCTCATTGTCGTCATCATATGCTTGGACCCTGGCAGAGGTCTTTCCGACCTCAGCTGGGAGCACGGCCTCCGTTCCATATACCGTGCTGAAAGGCGTTTCTCCAGTTGGGACGCGAGCTGTCGTTCTGTAAGCCCACAACACACTTGGTAACTCGTCCACCCAATCCTTGCCAACCCCGTACAGTCTGGCCTTTAACGCTTGCACAATTGATCGATTGGTGACCTCTGTTTGCCAATTGCTCTGCGGGTAACCCACTGATGTAAAGGCTTGTTCGATCTTCATTTCCTTGCACCAAGCCATTAACCTCTGCCCCTGGAACTGCCTCCCATTGTCTGATATCAATTTCCTGGGTACTCCGAAGCGGCAAACTATGTTCTTCCACAGAAAGTCCAGCACATTCTCCTCGGCAATCTTGGCTAAAGGTTCGGCCTTGACCCACTTCGAGAAATAATCTACAGCCACCAACAGAAATTTCTTTTGCTTCGGGGCTATTGGGAAAGGTCCCACGATATCCAAACCCCATTTATCGAAAGGGCAGGCCGATGTTACCGCTTTCATGAGCCTTGCTGGCCTTAACTGGAACTTACTGTTCCTCTGACAACCCTCACAAGTGACTACAGTCCTGATCGCGTCATTCCTTAGGGTCGGCCAGAAGTATCCATCAAGGAGAGTCTTTCTGGCCGAGATGGTCTCCGCAGCATCTTTCGTGAATTTCCCTGAGCACATATTCTGCCTCTTCCGCGCTCAGACATCGGAGCAGGGGTCCGACAAAGGACCTCTTATATAACACATCATCTATCAGAACAAAACGGAATGAATGCCTCTTCAACCGCCGGGCTTGGTTCTTATCAGCGGGTACTTCAAGCTTTCTTAAGTAGTTCAAAATCGGGGCCATCCAACCTAAGACCTCGGGGGCCTCGGTGGCGGGCCGAGTTGACGGAACCAACTCAGTTTGAAATATGAGCTCCCTCTGTGACAAAGGAACCAGGGATGTTGACCACTTGGAGAGCTCATCAGCTTCGTGATTATCCTCCCTAGGGATCTGCACTATGCTCCCCTCCATGAAACTTTCTGACATCTCCTGTATAGCCTTCAAGTATTCTATCATCTTCTCGCTTTTGGCTTCGTAATTCCCTTTCACCTGCTGAGTGGCCAGCTGGGAGTCCGAGTGACGGATCACCCGGCTGGCACCGACCTCCTTTGCCAACCTCAACCCGATCAGTATGGCCTCGTATTCTGCTTCATTGTTAGAAGCCCGGAAATCCAATCTGATAATGACCTTCATCTTTTCACCCGCGGGAGATATCAGAACAATCCCCACTCCACTGCCTTCACTGTTAGCTGCTCCATCCACGTATACTTTCCACGGCTCCTCAGCCTCAACCTCTATCATCTCTGCGAGGAAATCTGATAAAGCCTGAGCTTTAATGGATGACCGAGGTTGGTAGGTTACGTCGTACTCGCCAAGCTCGATTGTCCACTTCACTAATCTCCCCGATACGTCAGGCTGGGTCATTATCCTCCCCATGGGGCTGTTGGTTAGCATTGAGATGGGGTGTGACAAGAAGTAGGGTCTCAGCCTTCTTGCGGTTATGACCAAAGCTAATGCCAATTTCTCGATCTCTGGATACCTGAGTTCCGCCCCTCTCAGTGCATGGCTAACATAGTACACCGGCCTCTGGTCCGTACCGTCCTGTTTTATCAGTACCGAGCTAACAGCACTCTCTGTAGCAGACAAATAGATCCATAATCGCTCGCCGGGCTCGGGCCAGGACGGGCAGCTCGGCCAAGTGCTTCTTCAAGTCAGAGAAAGCTTTCTCGCACTCGTCGTCCCAATCGAACTTTTTCGCCTTTCTTAGCACTTGGAAGAAGGGGTAACTCCTATGAGCTGACCTGGAGATAAAACGAGCTAAGGACGCAATCCGCCCTGTCAGTTTCTGCACCTCTTTTATACTGCGAGGTGAGGTCATCTCTTGAATTGCTCTGACTTTTTCCGGGTTGACCTCGATCCCCCTCTCTGTTACCATGAAACCCAACAATTTACCGCTCTTCACACCAAATACGCACTTAGTCGGATTTAATTTCAGACCAAACCTGCTTAGTGTGGCAAAAGTTTCCTCCAAGTTGGGCAACAGGTCTGCCTGGCCCTTAGATTTTACCAAGATGTCATCCACATAAACCTCAATGTTCCTTCCCGCCTGGTTTTCGAACACTTTGTCCATCAACCTCTGGTATGTGGCCCCGGCGTTCTTGAGGCCAAAAGGCATGACCACATAGCAGAACGTTCCATCCGACGTGATAAAACTGACCTTATCCTGGTCCTCTTTTGCCAACGGTATCTGGTGATATCCTTGGTACGCGTCCATGAAACATAACAACTCGTACCCTGAGGTGGAGTCTACCAACTGGTCTATCCGGGGTAGGGGATAACAGTCCTTGGGACAGGCTTTGTTCAAATTACGAAAGTCGATGCACATCCTCCATTTTCCCGCCGACTTTGGAACCAAAACCACGTTAGACAACCAGGTGGGAAACTGCACCTCCCTTATCTGACCAGCCTTCAGCAAGGTCTGAACCTCGGCTCGGATAATTTTATCTTTATCTGGTCCAAAATGCATCTTCTTTTGCCGGGTTACTTTGACTTCTGGATTGACATTTAACCTGTGCTGGGCTACCGCGGGCAACACCCCTGTCAGCTCGGTTGAAGACCAGGCGAATATTCCGGCATGCTTGGACAGGCATTTCACTAAATCGTGCTTCAGGACGCTGTCTAGGTCAGCCGCTACTCTTGTGGTTTTATCGGGCTGTCCTGGGACTAATATAATTTCCTCTTCCCCGTCCCGCATCGCCTACACCTCCTGCACCATCTGTACTCCCCTATCCTCCCGTCCTTCATCACCGCCCCTTCGGGATCTTTTCACCTCTACCCTTACAGTTTTCGCGTAGCATTTCTTGGATGAGGGCTGGTCTCCCTTAACTTCCCCCACGCTTTTTCCTACAGGGAACTTTATCTTTTGGTGGAAGGTGGAGGCCACAGCCCAGAATTCGTTCATAGCTGGTCTTCCCAGAATGATGTTGTACGAAGACGAGGCCGCCACAATGGTGAATGTGATCAACCTCGTTTTCCGATCCTCGTTAGATCCCAGGGAAAGGGGCAGGGAAATCTGACCGAGGGGGTACACGGTGTGCCCAGCGAAGCCAAATAGGGGGTGTTGATTGGCTCGAGGTGATACCCTCCCAAGTCCATCTGCCGAAAGGCTTCGTCAAACAACACATTCACCGAACTCCCTGTGTCTACAAACACCCTCCCGACTTTATAATTGGCAACAGTGGCTCGTATGACCAGGGCATCATTATGGGGTGCGCAAATGTTTTCCAGATCCCGCGGCCCAAAACTGATAACCACCACCTCCTCGGCACCGCAACTCCCTCCTACACTCAGAGTCTCTCTCCAGCTGGCAGCCTTCCTGGCTCTATTGGAATCCCCATCCGTTGTGCCGCCCGAGATCATGTTGATGACTCCCCGTGTTGGTGAGTCAACACGGGTAGGATTGACGTCACTTAAACTCCTCGGGGGTCCTCGAGCCCGTCCTCTACCGCGAAATGGAGGACGGAAGTTGGTCCGTCCCCCTCTCCCTCTTGTCCATGACGGTCCTCGACCCCTTCCCCGAGGAAGATTATCCCATGGTGGGATGGGTCGGGACAACAACTGCTTGAACTGGGAACTGTTCTGTATTGCCTTCTCAGTTCCTCATCCAAACTATGGCAATCTTGCGTGGTGTGCCCAGTCGCTTGGTGGAAGATGCAGTATTTCTCCGAGACCTCCTTGCTCGGCTCTACACTGGCTGGTGCTGGCTTTTGCAACATCTGTTTGTTTCACATATGCGGACGGCCTCCTCCTTGGAGACTTTCAACGGCGTATACTGGGAAAAGCGACCGAGCTGCGCCCCTTCCACTGGCCTTTTCTCGCCCTGGCTGATCCGTTTCTCCCCAGTCCTCCGCACTTCCTTCCTCCTCAGTTGTTGGGCCTCCTCCACGTTAATGTACTTTTCCGCTCGGGTGAGCAGATCATCATATGTAACAGGAGGCTTCTTTACTAAGGATCGGAAGAAATCTCCTCCTCTCAGGCCTTGGGTAAAGGGGCTGATCAGAATTTCCGCCGGGCAGGCAGGTATTTCGAGTATCACAGTGTTGAAGTTTTTGATATACCCCGCAGCGACTCATCCGCGGCTTGCCTCATCTCGAACAAGCTCAGAGAGGTCTTCTTATATCGCTTGCTGCTGGCGTACTGGTGTAAGAACGCGGAGCTAAATCCGGCGAAGGAAGTAATGGAACCAGGCTCCAACTGGTTGAACCACTTCTGGGCCGACCTCACCAAAGTGGTCAGGAACACTTTGCACTTGAGGCGATCCGAGTAACAATGTAGCATGGCAGCGTTTTCGAACCTGCCCAGGTGTTCTTCCGGGTCCGTGCTCCCATCGTATTCCCCAGCATTGGGGGGTCGAAAATTATTTGGGAGCTCCTCGTTTACTATTTCACCCGAGAAAGAGGTTCCCCTTCTGACAGAGGTACCCCCCATCCCCTTCTTCATCCTCTGGACCTCGTCCTTCAGCTCCTCCACCTGGCCCTCCAGATCCGGAACAGCAGTCACTTTAGGACGGGAAGTTGCTCCCTGTTCGGGATCCTTCATCTGCTGGGAGCTTTCCCCATGCACGCCCTCGGACGGACCTTCCTTTCTCCTCATAGTCTGTTCCACCGTAACTGCAATTAGTCTTGTGAGCTGTTCCAGTGTTAAAGCTCCCACTGTCATGTTTACCCCGGGCGGTGGCTGTTCCTCGCCATTGGTGGAGGCATGGTGCTCTCGATTTTCCTCCGCTTCCGTTCTCCTTGTTCTTACCATTGTATCAACGTCCTTTGCTCAGATCTTCCCACAGACGGCGCCATTTGTTACCTCCTTTTTTGGTTCGCTTTGATAACAAAATGAATTTATAGGGGGGAAGGGATGAGCAAATTCGTGAAATCACAGATTAGGCCGGAGCCAGGAAAGGTCTAACTGGTTGCCAATCTCCGGTCATCAAGAACTGGTGAATCCCATCTCTTTTCTTGCTAACAAGTCCCCTCTTTATAGGGGGAGGGGCGTCAGTGGTCCCAACTTGTCTGGGCTTAGGAGACAATGTCTGATGCTGGGGGAGAACCACAGATTGGGGACCACCTACATCTGTTACCTACCTCGTACGACCTTCCTGCTTTTGCGATTCTCTGCATCCGGGGATATGCTTTTCGTGCTCAAGGTGCTTGACCATCCTCTGATTGGTTAGTAGGCCTAGCCTTTGCTTTAATAGGTGTCTGATTCCTGTAACCCTAGTCCCGATATACAGGACCACCATAGGTGGCCTCAGCTCAGCTGTCCTGTCCAATGACTGCCCGTCCCGACCTGTTGAAGGACGACTTATTGAGGAACCTCCTCGCCTCAGCTCGGCTACTTTGCCATGACTGCCCGTCCCGACCTATTGAGGAACCTCCTCGTCTCAGCTCGGAGGATGCCCCGAGGGACATTGTCAAGGAGCGCGTAATAGGGCATGCTCGGAAAAGACCACGACAGCTGGCCAGAGGTGGTCGTGCCCGGTATCAACTCGGATCGGACGGCGGGCTTGAAAATGGGTCCACCTGTTGGGCTGAAAGAGGGTCCCCAAATGACCGGGGCCCAAATAAAGTTCGGGTACCTAAACCTATTGGGCCTCCAGAGCTAGGGGTATCATATACATATTTATATATATTAGTCTTTACAAACACTCGATTCATATAAATATTTTCCCACCCATATAGTAGCTTGCCATACATTCGAATTATATTACACGAGAATGCTCATCTTTTTGAAAAAGTATTGGTTACAGTTTCCTTCACATGATTACTGTGTAATAAAGCTTTCAGACGCATCAAACTTTCAAGATTTATAGTAAATTTAAAATATTTTCCGGACAACTGGCTTCAATTATTATATTCATCATTATATATTTTAAAAGTAAAAGGTAGTCCTTCATATAATTTAGACCCTTATTCTCACACACACACACACTCTCTGTATAAGAATATATATCCCATAATTTGTTTTGATTAGTGGATTTAACTTTACTGATTAAAGAAATCCTATAACTATTAATGGAAATTTGAAATAAAGCATATATAATGTGCCAAACCCCTAATTAAAACACGAGTCAATGTACATGTACGCAACCAACTGAATTACAGTAGGGAAATTAAATGTAGTTTGGTGGGGGTGAATTTAAAATTAAATTCAGGGGACACTTGTTCACGCAAAAGACATGGACCTAAAGTCCTAACTTAGTAAACCTATTTTGACGACCCAGATTCGCCTCATGGTTGTCACTCGAGATCGAGTCCCCCGTTCCTCAAAATTTCTATCAAACATTATAGTTGTAATAGTGGTAAAATAAACTATGATATATATTTTTAAAAAATAAAAAAATATTAGTAAACCTATACATCCCTCCGTAAGTCTGTAAAAATAAATTAAGGGCAAAAATGTTACCAATATTTTGCATTGTTGTTAACTTGAGCACACAAAAAAAAAAAGCACAAATATTTATAAAAAAACATATATAATAATTTTAAATTTTTTTTCACGCTTTACTCTCTGATTGTTGTTTAATTTAATTTGAAAAAAGTCACGTAACTATTGGTGGGTGAACCATACATATGCATAGGTTGCGTCGTTTATGACTCGAACCATAAATTAAATTAAATCGGATTCCCTAATTTTGGAACCGGTCCGATCCGATCCGAAATCGACCGGTTCCAGACCGGTTCCGGGTTGGACCGGTTCCAACCCGAAATCGGTTTTTTTCGATTTTTTTTATAAAAAAATCAAGGGAAATTGTAGCTTGGAGGATTCGAACACGCGATCATCGTCTTCTACTCTAAGGCTCTAACCAATTGAGTTAATGAGCCTTTTTGTTTGTAAAATAACATCAAATATATTTATATAATTTTGTTTTAAAAAAGTAATTTTTTAAAATTAACGGATCCGGTTCCGGTTCAACTTGGAACCAGAACCGTTTAGTCCGAAATCGATAAGATACCAGTTCCCGAACGGTAGAACCGATCGGGACCGGTATCTTACCGGTTCCGGATCGGTTCGGAACCGGTTAGCCCGGTTCCGGTTCCGATTTCGATTCCGAACCGGGCTAACCTGTCCGATTTCAGGCCAGGTTCGAATTGACCCTACCGTTAAGCACCCCTAGTGTAAATCTTACTAAAAAAAATTAGCTTGGTATAAATTGGTCTGTACCAGATCAACCTTTTAAAGTTTTAAATAAAAAAGAAAATAAACAAAATATAAAATTTATTTATAAGTACACGAAAAGAGTTGCTCTTCATAAATACTAATCCATCTTTGCATGCGTTGCGTGTATATACAGTATTTTTTGTAAACTGCTGTGATAATTGTAAATTCATTTTTAAATTTGAGCTTTTGGGATGTAATAATATTTTTTCAAATTGATTTTGTAGTTTAATACCGATTCATGTATTTCTTGATGTTATTTTATTATCTAAATTAGCAGGAATCTTGCGGTCATTTAACACATTGTAATCTTTGTTAAGATGAGTTGTGAAAATCGTGAAAATTGAGATGTTGAGTACATTTGAAATTTTAAAAAATGGAATAAAAACATGAAAAAAGGGGAGTTTGAAGAACAATTTTGAGATTTTGAAAAAAGTTTCACCAAATTAGTTTCTCTACTCTCGTAATATATATATATATATATATATATATATATATACATATATATATATATATATATATATATATCTCAGAAAATTACTTACGCTTTTGGATAGACACCACCTAATTGGTTCACGTAGCAATGTTGTTTTTTGTCCGACTTCTGTTTTGTTTTGTTGATTGTTTGCCACTTCATAAACCCAACACAAGCGTCGCCAGTTCAACTTCTTCTGCTTCATTCCTTTTTTTTCTTCGACACTAATATTCATATTATTACAGTGGCAAATTCGAAGATGAATTTGTTCAGAAATATACTGAAACACCCAAGAAAATCTGGGTTTTATCACGCCTTAATTTCAATTCATAACTCACCATTAGTGGCCAAAATCCATGTATCCCATTCGTGCGTTTCGCGGTTTGAATCAACCAACGCTAAACAACATGCAGATTTGCGTATTCATGAAGAAGAAGAGGAAGAAGATTATGATCTTAATAGTTTTCAGGTGATTTTTACTCGTCCAATTTTTTTTGGGTGTTTGTGATTTATACAATTTAATAGTAGAATAAGAAAAGAATTCAGTGGGGTGTATTGCTTTCTTGCTCATTTAATGCACTTTTTTTATGATGAGTACTCATTGGATGAAATTTGAATGTATGAATGGATGGGATAAGAAGGAAAATTAAGTGCCCAAAGTTGTCAATTTAAAATTTAATTTTTTGTAGATTGAATCGGCGGTGGTGCCAATGAGGGTGGGCGGAGGTGGTCGTGGACCTCAAATTTTTATATTTCTGTATATTCACATAAAAAAATGACTCTATATTCCTTCAATTTTTTGAACTTTGGTCAGTCCGAAAATTCCGACCCATAGCGGGATTGAACAAATATTTACACCAATTCAAATAGAAAAAAAATATTTTTTTAATCTGCAGTTTTTTCTATTGTTGTTAATTATATTGCAGGGCATAGATTTTCCTGGTGGAAGGGTCACATTTACAACCCAAATGAAGTTCATTTCGGAGTACCAGGAAAAGAGGATACCTTGTTATCGAGTTCTTGATGATGATGGCTATCCAATTGCAAACAGCGTGTATGAACAGGTATATAATATGTCCTCCACAAGTTTTCTGCCATTTTTTTATTATACGTCTGGCAGTTGGGATCTCGATCTCATGTTGTTTCATGTATCCAGTTGTTTCATGTATCCAAGCGAATGATTTGTGCTCATATATAGTTCGTTTCGATCATGTTAACTCTCAAATAAAATCAGAAAATTCCTCAACAAAGTTTCACGTCAAGGGAGCACGATTTGTGCATTCAGTATTTTATGAATGGTGTACCGCCTTGAATGCTGCTTTATAAAATTCATGTCTGTTTTTTGACGAGTTCTTTTTTCTTGGAGGGATGGTGCAAAATACAAATGGTAACCTTCGAGACTATAGCACCAATGGTTCCGATTTTGGTGTAGTAGAGAACTCTAAAGGATTTGAATTAATATAGTTTTTAAGTAAGCCAAAGAATGCATTGTTTACTTCTTTATGTTTTTAGGTATAGAAGTGAAGATAAATGCCTTGTATTTGGGTTTTTGTGAAATTTTGTTAGGAAATTTATGCACAGTTTCTTTTAATAAACAATGCATTAGGTTAAAAAAGAAACTGCAGTGAAGATGTATGAAAACATGGTAACCCTTCAAGTTTTGGATACTATTTTCTATGAAGCACAAAGGCAGGGGAGGATATCATTCTACTTGACCTCAACAGGTGAAGAAGCGATTAACATTGCAACCGCTGCTGCACTTACGCCAGATGATGTTGTATTACCTCAGGTGAATTATTTAAGCCTAAATCAGGGACGAAGCAATCTATGTGAAATTTTTTAAAAGAAAATCAGGAAGGGTGTTGTTCGAGTTATATTTCGAGAAAATTCAATCGTTATATTTTCATCTACTCTATTTTCTCTGTTACTTAATGTAGTATCGGGAGCCTGGAATCCTCTTGTGGAGAGGTTTCACCCTGCAAGAATTTGCCAACCAGTGCTTTGGAAACAAAGATGATCTTGGGAAAGGAAGACAAATGCCGATTCATTATGGTTCTAAGAAACTTAATTACTTCACAGTTTCATCTCCTATCGCGTGAGTTGTCCCACCTTTAGATATTGATATTGGAAATCAAAAATTAAATATAACCAAAACAACATTCATCTAAAAATCTCTTCGGTTTCATTCGATGATAGAACACAACTTCCTCAGGCTGCTGGTGTAGCTTACTCGCTAAAGATGGATAACGAGGAAGCATGTGTCGTTGCGTTCACAGGAGATGGTGCCACTAGCGAGGTAAAACTCATTGGAGTTAAAAAATTTATGACAATATTCAAATGCAAAAACGAGATGTGAGTATAATGTTTGGCAGGGAGATTTCCATGCTGGTTTAAATTTTGCTGCTGTAATGGAAGCTCCTGTTATGTTTATATGCCGTAACAATGGATGGGCCATCAGCACTCCGACATCCGAACAATTTCGAAGTACATTCTCTCTCTCTCTCTTTCCACACACAAACACACACACACACATGTGTGTGTGTGTGTGTGAAATAATAAAACAGAACTCAAATAAACAAGTTCATTTTCTTGGATGATAATTGTTTTTTTTTTTTTTATGTTATAATGGTAGGTGATGGCGTAGTGATAAAGGGACAAGCATATGGAATACGTAGTATTCGTGTAGATGGAAATGATGCTCTAGCAGTTTATAGTGCGATTCGTGCGGCTCGTGAAATGGTGATACGGGAACAAAGACCAATACTTGTTGAGGTGAAAATTAAGCTCTATTGTTTAACTAGATGCTATTTCGGTAGGAGATTGGGAGTCATCATTCCCTTTTACAAGTCAAAAGGGGAATGGGCGATCCATGCAATGAAAAGTATTTTGGAGCGAGCTCCTTTAAGTCTACTGTTGCCCGTGAATATGAGAACTAACATATACCTTCGAGTTTTCTAAAACAAGTAGTTTCTTCACCCAAATTTATCGAGCTGGATTACCTTGCCTCCTTATCCCTTCTCAAGCCCCTTTCCCCACTTTTTGATTTTTGGATGTCTCCATGTATACAGATAAATTCCGATATGAAATAAAAATGACTAATGGTTCTATTGTTTTATATTTAGGCCCTTACATATCGAGTAGGCCACCACTCGACTTCTGATGACTCCACCAAATATCGACCACTGCAAGAAATTGATCACTGGAGAACAGCTAGAAGCCCTCTGGTAAGATTCAGAAAATGGATTCAGAGAAACGGATGGTGGACTGACCAAAAGGAAGACGAGCTCCGTGGATGCGTTAGGAAACAGGTTGTTTAACATACAGACTTGCACGTTGCCTCGTACTTGTTTCCACATCTATACTTGGCCTTTATAACTTGTTATCAATGTAAATGGCAGGTATTGAGCGCGATTCAAGTGGCTGATAAAACGGAGAAAACCGTCCCTTGCAGTATTATTCAGCGACGTGTATCATGAAATACCTTCAAATCTCAATGAACAAGAGAAATCACTCAGAGAAACCATTAAGAGACATCCCCAGGAATTCCCTCTTGATGTACCAGTTTAGACACTTTCTTTGTTTTGGTTTGGTTTGATTTGTAACATATAAGGCTGTCTGATTAAGAAATTACTCAAAAAATGTATATAATCGATGGCACGTTACTTGGCCTATCATTTTACCCCTCTCGGGGGATTCATGAGGATAAATTTAACGTATTTGAGGACTGAAGTTCCTATCTGATTTACATATCGATCTAACCAATCTGCAATGGAGGAAAGGAAAAGGTTTAGTACCAGAACTCATCTCATATATTATCCATTCGAAATATGGGGTAGAAAGAAAGATGGCGTGTGGAAAATGAAGATTAAGAACTTATCACATAATTATAAGCTTTTAAGTGATTTATCATGTAATCCCATGTGGCAACAATTTTCCAAAGTGTGTTATTGTGACTTGAAAATTAACACAAGCACTTGAATTAATCAAGATCAACTCAAGCTCATAACTACCTCAAGATCCAACGGCTAGCTGGGAAAAACTGAATACGGCAGTTAGAGTTCAAGATTCTGGATGCAACTAGCCTACTGGATGAGTATAAATGGACAGCATTGAAAGACCGGAGGATTTGATCTGAAAAATTCAAGCATTAAAACGAGAGCCATCTGGAAATTGTGAAGAAGGAAGGGATCTTTTTTTTCTTGCGAGGTATAGGGAGTTCATTGTATTTTCTGTGAAAATTCTCTCGTTGAGTTTGTGAAGAAAACTGAGAGCTTGTAAACCTCCCGGTAGACGTAGGTCATTAAAGGTCGAACCATGTAAATTTGTTTAATTGTTTTCATTTCTTTACTTTCTTGCGTTGTTCTTTGTAATACCATTGTCCCACATTGATTATGGATGAAAATTTAAAGTGGTTTATAAAGGCTTACAATGGACTATTATAGCAACTTGGGTTAACCATTTTCGTAGAGCGAGGACGGATAGGAAGTAGTTGCTATAGGAGCCCATTGTGCAGTCGCGCTTGCGCGGGCCTGGGCCCGGGGCGTGACAGAATGGTATCAGAGCCGGTCATCGGCAGAAAACACCGGGAGATAAGTGTTATACGGGGCAAAGTGCTACGTGCATGGGAGCCACCTATTGAGCCTAAAGGGGCAAAGTGCTACACGACGGGCGCCACCTCTTGAACCTGCGGGGCAAAGTGCCACATGCGTGGGAGCCACCTCTTGAACCTACGGGGCAAAGTGCTACATGACGGGAGCCACCTCTTGAACCTGTAGGAGCCACCTCTAGATTCCCGGTGCCGGTGGATCGATGAGTTAAGTGGCGACGAGGACGTCGCGTTCTAAAGGAGGGGTGATTGTAATACCCTTGTTCCACATTGATTGTGTATGGAAATTTAAAGTGGTTTATAAAGGCTTACAATGGACTATTATAGCAACTTGGGTTAACCATTTTCGTAGAGCGAGGACGGATACGAAGTAGTTGCTATAGGAGCCCATTGTGCAGTCGCCCTTGCGCGGGCCTGGGCCCGGGGCGTGACATTCTTGGTTCGATTCTGGTTCGCATGTGATCATGTCAATTCAAAATTATTGTTAAGCTATAAACGAGTACAATTTATCATACAATATTGAAGAATCCTGGGCCTAATTTACAACAAAGAGATATGCAAATGGTTTGTATCAGGGAAAATTTGGTTAATGAGATGCTACCTCTTTAGGGTAGTACAAATGAACCGAAAAATTCTTATGTCACTTCGACAAAATAAAACATTACTTGAATAAAACATTACTTAAAACTATCTCAAGAACTGTGTATAATGCAATAATCAAAGATAAAAAAGAAGAGTTGAGAGACAAAAACAAAACATGATTTATATTGAGAATATGTGAATAAAATATTTCTTAATTTTTAAAAGTAAAAGCTTCTCTCGTTTTTATTACAATTTCTAAGTTGGGCTGACGCTAATTAACATTATTGGTGGGTTCTTGAATGCATCTGGAGGAGAACCAAGCAAAGATACAACAGAACTTGGAACATAGTATGAAGGTTACTGGGTTGGTTCCATTTAGAACAATGTAATAATTGTAAAAGACACCACCTCCCTCGAAAAAATCGACAATGCTTGCTTAGCCTGTTTTTGGACCCACAAATCGACCATTTGGCTGTTGCTCGCATATTTTATTGGAACTGTGATGTAAAAGGACAATTGTTTTTCCAATAATAAATATTTGTATTAGCTCTGTAGACGTAGCGTATATTGGATAAACCATGTGATTTTGTTGTGTTTTGTTCTTCGTCTAGTATTGTTCTTCGTCTTCGATATCTATATCACTTTTATCTGGTGATGGAGACTAAGGGGTTAGTGTTTTGTAAAACACTCAGCAAGTGGGGTCAATCGATGTGACAATATAATATATTTTCATAATTTTCCCAAAACATATATCATAATTGGATCATAAACTGATATGAATACATCATAACAAAATTTAACATAATTGCTCCATCGAGCCATAACATAAAATAATTGCTCACATTGAGCCACAATTTAATATAATTGCTGTCATTGAGCCATATAATATAATTGCTCCAATTGATCTATATAACATAACACATCACATCATAATCATAACTCATACCATTCAAGCATGGATCCATCACATCGAAAATATAGGGACTTTCATAGATTCAAGTGGTGGCTCCGTGTATGTAGTACTTTGCTCCGCAGGTTCAAGAGGTGGCTCACATGCACGTGACACTTTGCCCCGCAGGTTCAAGAGTTGGCCCCCTTATATAACACTTTGTTCATTCGATTCAAGAGGTGACTCCCACAAGTAGCATTTTGCTCAGTATAGCATTTATTTCTCGGTGATAAAATATATTCAAGAACATCGTAGTTTTAAATACATCACATATTCTATTAGAATTTAAAATCATACTGATAATCCTTCAAAACGAAAGAACAATATTATAGCAAAAACCCACTTACCGTTATTGATTCGAAGCGTGCTTGAACGGACTCCGGGTTGCGAACTAGTACGAACTTCTTCCTTTTACCTTGGGATTTTCGAATTTTGTGTGTGGTGTGCTAATTTTCGAAAACAGGCTACTGTTTTGAGGAGCAAGTTTCGAAGGTTACTTCTTGGTAGGCTAGAGATTTGTATATTTGTGATGATCTTGCTTCCTTTTGATGATGCATTTGATGGGATTTTATTATTATTTTTTGGATGCACTTTCCTTGCTAGGATTTAACACTTGGCGGGTTTTGGCAAAAATGCGGGTATTCACATAATCCGTAACAACTGGTATCATAACCAAATTTTTTTACCGCTTTCGAAAAGCTTGGTGGAAATCCAAAGAGAACTATCTCTAATGAGGTTGGGTTTTAAGCGAGACCAGTGTGACCCCTTCAGCATTTCCTAGAATTTTCTATACGGAAATGGTATCCATCATTTCGCATATGTACAACAAGTCATCAGCAAACAACTAGCTACATATCATGAAAAATTATTCAATTTGAATATGGAAGAAAGTGCTTTGGTACGACACATATGAATGAGTTCAACACGATTGTTTCTCAATTAACATCAGTTGAAATCAATTTTGAGAATGAGGTTCATGCACTTATTTTTTCGTCATTACCAAATACTTGAGAACAGATGTGAGCATCAATTAGCAATTCTATTGGCAAGGGGAAACTACAAATTAATGATGCTAGAGATCGAGTTCTTGCTAAAGAAGTTCATAGGATGGATTCAGTTGAAATAACAACGAATTCTGCTCTAAATCTCGAGAACAGAGACATGAGTAGAAGTGGCAAAAAGGGGTGTAACAAATGGCGCAGTAGGTCCAAGTCATGAAATGACAAATACAAAAGTACATTTGAAAAAAAGTTTTGGAGCTGTGGTGAGACCGACCACTTACAAAGAAATATGGTAATAAGAACAAGGTCAATGTTGTAATTGATGAGATACATGATGGTTTACTATTATAGATGTAAAATATATGGACTATGGAGCTTTGTTTCATACGGCTGATAATCGTGATATTTGGTAATTACATCGATGGTGATTATGGAGAAGTTCTTAGCAGTGAAAGATATCAAATGCACCTGTGCGGAAAATTTACAAAGTAAGACATGTACCAAAACTAATATGAGATCTTATCTCAATGTGACTCAATAATGAGGTCATAATGTGACATTTGGTGATAATTCTTAGATGGTAAGCAAATGAGCCATTGTTATTGCTCGAGGAAAGAAAACTGGAACCATTTATATGACTTCACATTCTAGAGATAGATTAGCGATTGTGGATGCCAAATTTCTTATTTTCCAACAGAAGCCCTTATTTTCCAACAGAAGCTCCTATAATTAATGATATCTGGTATGGATACAGTCAGGTGTTGTTACACAATATTGTCCTCATCAAACTAACCAATTGGCACATTTTCTTGCTACGGAAGGATTGCAGTTTAGAATTAATGTAGAGGTTGTTGACTCAATTCCTTATAATATACACTCTGCTGTAAAGTTTGGTCTTTTGGATGTCTAATTGAAATCTACATTTTCCAAATAAAAAATAAAAAAATTATAGCTCTGTGGAATAAAGAAAATGAGTTAAAAGGATAGGTTGTTTAGTGTGCCTTATGAAATATGGATACATGATTACGCACTTCTCGTGGAACATAAAATTATTTGAATATTTCCTTTATGTTACACTAAAGTTTTCTTTACTAGACCAGGTAGCAAGCCATTACAATCGGGTTCTGATGTCCCGAGATTGAGGTCAATAATACCGACATTGATTTCAGATAACAATTGAAAATCGACAAGCCTCGACGTACAGATCTCGAAATAAAATCATTATTTTTATTCCATATAATAATAATATCTGAAATCCAGATTACGTAAACAATTATATACTTTTGTCCGACAAGAAAGAGATAAGTATAAGATAATTAACCCACAATTCATCGTATGTCATATTAAAAGAATAGAGAAAGGCATTAACAAATTCTATTTGTTTAAGACACGGCTTAGTTTATCCACAAAAAAGCTGATACGGTGTGGGGTTTCATTTCTTTTTTTGTTTTCTTTTGATGGCACATTTCATAGACTCGTGACTAAAATTATTATATTTTGAATATGAATGAATTATTGAAAAAACGATCAATTGCAAACCATACATGAGACAGTCTCTCTCTTTTTTTTCCCTTGTTCGTTTTTAATTACTTAAAACTTCAAATTTTGTTCTTCTGATTTTAAAAAAAAAATTTCCAGTCGTTTAGTGTGAATCAATAGTTTATTATTATAAAACATTTAACCTAGTTACTTATAAGTATTTACAGTGTTTACTGTTGAATGTTGATAATTGTCCTATATTGAGAATTTACAAGATAAATAATGTTGGAGCTTTATTTTAAATCAACTCATGCTTGTATATTTTTCTATTAAATGGAATTTTTTTAAAAGAATAGTAATAACAGTGTAATACACACCACTCCTAAATCATATAATTATCATACCCTTCACGCACTGGTACTCCGAGCGTGGTCTAGCGAACTGAGTGCATGTGCGCCGCTTTAAAACGAATTAAGATTTTCTAATTCGCTCACTAAGATTTACTAATTCACGCACTAAGATTTTCTGATTCGTGCACCAAAATTTTCTAATTTGTGCATCAAGATTTACTAAGTCGTGTTAAACCTACTTAATTCTATTATTATAAAAATAATTCTTTGATTTTAGGTTCAAATAAATTTTCATGATTTTTAGCGATTTGGAATTGTTAAGAAAATTTTATTACATAGTAACTGGATAAATAATCTCACTCTACGCTTTTGACACCTTTTTTTAATTTGTCCCCGAAATTTCCCCTGGCGGCCCTCTCTCTTATCCGTCTATTCCCAGTCCAATTTCCACTGCTGTCATCCCAATTTCTAAGGCACGGTCATGATTCTCTGTGAGTCAACACGCATAAGCACTCTGAACTGTCCATTTTGTACAATCATATTTCTTTCATCACTATCATGTTATTTATGATCAACAATTTCTCTTAAAATAAATTGTGGAAGAAGATGATCACCCCTTTCTTGTTAAATTGGGAAGATTAATTCTTTCTTGCAAAAATAAAAAATAAAAAAATAAAGAAAGAAGTAGGGGAAAAACTTAAATTTCTAGGTGGAGGAGCCTTTTCGAAACCCCTGAATGTTGTTGACAACTGCTGAATTAAATAAGTAATTTGCTTGGTAATTGCTTTTCATTCATTCTATCTATTGATTCGAAATTTATCTCCTCTGTTTTTTCCGGTCATTAGGAGCAATAAGGCAGAGGATACCGATGGTTTTTGGTGCTTGACAGTATGAGTATTAAGGTTGGTATTGATGGGGAAATGGGTGGACCGTGCGGAGATGAGTGAGTGGAAAGATATACCAGTGGAGCTTTTGCTAAGGATTCTTTCTATGGTGGATGATAAGATGGTCATTGTTGCATCTGGGGTTTGTCATGGTTGGAGAGATGCCATTTCTTGGGGCCTTACTCATCTCTCCTTCTTGGTATATGTGTATTCGAGCTGATACTTTCTGTTCTATGCTAAAATTTTGATCACATTTTTTACTCAATAGGCTTTCTGGTGTATTGTTTTTACTGTGCATGAAGTGGACGGTGTGTGTTTCTGGTTCTTGTTTGTGTGGTAAAATATTTCTGAATGTGTATCTCTTTGGGTGGTAGCAAACAAAACGACAATGGCTTTTTGAAAAGAATGTCGATGCGAGATTTGAAATTTCCGTGCTTAAGACAATATTGCCCCACTATGGTGGTACTAAAGATTGGAATGTCAATTTGTCTCCCAAGATACAACGGCTAATAATTTGTGATAAAAGCACTTCTAATCACAAATCCTCAAACCACAAAGATTTGAAAGCACTCAACGAGAAGAATGAATAAGATTTTGATATCTAAAACTCTTGTTAATTTCGAAAATTGATGTTTAAATCAAGGGATGTTATATTTATAGTAAACCAAATCATGTAACCAAAGAACACCATTTGGAGCCACCATTTCATGAGAATTGTGCATACACTCAACGAGAAGAATGAATAAGATTTTGATATCTAAAACTCTTGTTAATTTCGAAAATTGATGTTTAAATCAAGGGATGTTATATTTATAGTAAACCAAATCATGTAACCAAAGAACACCATTTGGAGCCACCATTTCATGAGAATTGTGCATAGAACTGAATGGATACATCCATTCTGTCAAGACGTTCAGGGTGCTAGGGATCATAAACTTTTATGGTTTTTTTTCGCGCTGAGTCGCGATCGATTTCTCCAACACATGGCCATCGATCTCGGACTCCAGAATCTCCGTAGTTTCCTTTCATTTTGTTCTGGATGCTTAATTTCCAATTCATTAAGTATTTTCCAACAGTTTGATTATCTTTTATCTAGAATTATTTCTTCTGAGGTAAGAATTGTTGTTAATATCTTTTTTGGAGTGATCTGACCATTTTTAGTTGGTTATATGAGTTGAGTGAGTCTCATATGGGGGGAACAAGAAAAGAGAGTAGGAACCAAGTTGCTTATTCTGTGAGGCTTGAATGATTTCTGCCTGTAGAACATAAATGCGTTAGTGATATTTTTATGCATATCTAATATGGGGGAAGTGTTTCGAAATTCCACTAATCTTATTGGATTGTTTCCAATAAAAAAATTTATATATTACATATCACTTATCAGTTATCAGACCTATCTGAGGGTAGAAATGGAGTTCCTATGTTTTATAGATTGTTCAATCGACTACTTGCCAACAGTGTACTATCAGATTCCATGATCTTCTTTAATTTCCGCTTATAGAAATGAACAATATGAAAATTGTCGTAGTTATGACTGAGACGACTAATATATCCACTTGCTAACTGGACTTGTTCATATTTAGGTGCAAGAAAGACATGAATAATCTTACGTTATCGCTTGCTCCCAAATTCACCAAACTCCAGGTTCTAATCCTTAGAAAAGATTCGCCTCAGCTCCTAGATGATGCTGTTGAAACAATTGCGCATTATTGTAGTGACCTGCAAGTGTTGGATCTCAGTAAAAGTTTTAGACTCACTGATCGATCATTGTATGCCAAGGTTGCCCGAATCTTTTGAAGCTGAACATAAGTGGTTGTTCGGCCTTTAGTGATTCCGGGGTCGGATATTTATCCGGTTTTTGCCTTGAGTGGAAATCCTTGAATCTTTGTGGATGTGTGAAGGCGGCATCTAATAGGGCTTTAAAGGTATGAAACATTTAGCCCCATGTACTCACTCATTATGTATAAGATGGCCGTGAATTCTCTTTATATATTTCATGCAGGCGATTGGATGCAACTGTGCAATCATTGAATCTTGGATGGTGTGATCGTGTTGGTGACGAAGGGGTAAAGAATTTAGCCTATGGTTGTCCTAGCCTCAGAGCTCATGACTTGTGTGGATGTGTTCTAACAACAGGTACAAGTACAACTCTCTTTTTACACTGAGACAAACCTGACGACGAGGGTGTTGATTATCAATGATTTTGAAGAAAAATATTATTTCCTTAGATAAAAGATTGTGCATTTTAGGGATTGTGATTGGGGATTCGAACCCTATTTATACACCTTATTTCATTAACCAAAATATGAAAATTAAAAAAAATCAATTCATCATATTTGTTTTATATGGTATTTGAGCCAAACAAGGTTCTAAAAACCTTTGCAATCCAAAAACAATAAGTTAATCTCAAACCACACAGCAAACTAAACCAAAATTCAAAAACCCCTAAAACCATCCCGCTGCCGCAGCCATCCGCACCTTCACCACCGTGCGAAAGCCACCAACAAACCGCGAGCAAGCACCCAAATTAAAGTTCAAATTTGCGTTCATTAATTGGTGCAATCATGATTAACAAGTCAATTTGTTTTTGTTGTTAATGTCAAGCTTTATTATATAAAGACCCGATAACTCTATCTGCACATCTAGTCTTAACCCCATAGTGCAACAAATGTCCCCCTCAGTCAAGGGATTGTCGAGTTTGTGACACAATTCTTGTAATGGGAATACAGACGAGAGCGTGATAGCACTGGCAAACAACTGTCTTCACCTAAGATCCCTGGGCTTGTATAACTCCCACAACATCACCAATAAAGCGATGTATTCTCTAGCACAGAGGCGAGTGATAAAGAAGCACGAGATTCGGGCATCCGCTATAAAGAACAGGAACGAGGATGAAGGCCTCACAAACCTAAACATCAGCCAGTGCACCGCTCTTACGCCTCCAGCTGTACATGCCTTATGTGACTCATTTCCGGCTCTTCATACATGTTCTGGTCGCCATTCCCTGATTATAAGCGGCTGTCTGAACTTAACATCAGTGCATTGTGCGTGTGCTGTTCAGACGCACCGTGCAACAGCTCACGCCGTGCCTCACCTAGCTCATTAAGGTGCGTGAGGAAAATACCAGATTTCTCTTGGGGGAAAGAAAGAGCAGCCATGTGTATAATCAAGAAAAGTTACAGTATTTTGAAGATAAATTATTATTTGCACTACTTTGTGTGATTAACGTTTGTTACTGATAGTATGTTAAGAAATATCAGAATAATTAAAAAATCATGTAAAGGGTATTTTTAATACTATATGTTTGGTATACACAAATTATAATATGGTTGCATTTTGGTTGGTGTGATCAAATATTAGAATGTTGATGTTCATTAAATAATTATTTTTGTGAATGCTCACACCAATGTAAATGCAAGCACTAGAATTACATTGTTTCACGAAGTTATGGATCTTTATTGTGCATCACCATAGATTTGGATGAATCTAATCTATCCACTCATAATTTCCAGTTATGTCTATTTGTGAATGCTCACACTCTCACTATCCACCACTCTGATTGCATCCTACACACTTGCAAGAGCGTGTGGCTGTACTCAGTCTACCCTTTGTTTAAAAGTTCCAATCTAACTGGAATCAACACTTTGGTGGTGGCGGCGGCCATGGCCACTGTTTTATTATATTTTATTTTGGGTTTAAAGAAAATTCTAAAGTATATAGGTTCACATCACCACCAAAAATGCATTGCCATCCCGGCATTACTACCAAACTGTTGGGGGCAGTGCGATATGAAGAGGCATAAGAAGGTGTTTTTAGTCATTTCAATAATCAATACTGAGCTCCCACAAATAAAAGTACGTAATATAAGGGAGGTGTAACTTGTATTCAATCTAGAATATAATAACTATGTAGAGTTTTAAAGTATAGAGATATTCAATCTAGATTTTTATATATTATATAGAAGTATATTGATATTCAATTTAGATTTTTATATACGCTATAAAAGTCTGTTATTCATAGTACTTTCAGAGAATTTTAAAAGGTTAGGTGGTATCCAAGCATAACTTTTTAAACTCTATAAAAATATACATGTATCCAAATCTCAAAAGAATTTCAAACACTCTTACTATGTCAAAAAATCAATAAGAAATAATATATAATTATAAGTTACAAAATCCATAGAATTCCATAAAAAAAATTACAAATGTGTATAAAATCTTGCAAAATTATAAGTTACAAAATCTACAAAATTTTAGGAAAAAGTTTACAAATATATGAAATTTTATAATAAATTTACACAGAATTATATGAAAAAGTTAACAAGAGTTTATAAAAGTATTTTTATAATTATGTGGGATTCTATAAAAGTTTATAGAAATCTATCAACTCCATAAAATATATCAGTTAAAAATTATTAAGTCACTAGAACGAGTACAACCCCCTAAATTTACCTGTATTAACTATTATTTGCCTATATATATATATATATATATATATATATATATATATATATATATATATATATATATTTTGATGTCATATGACATATTGACCTCCTCGGGTAAAATCCCCTCAAGAGCCGAACAAATCATATACCGAATAGAGGACACCAAACAGAACAGCTGCTAAACCCTCCTCGATTTTCTGGTCAAAGACTAGCGGAAGACCCGGAGATAACCAACAAATCAACCGGCGTGGATAAACGTGCAGTAATGGGGCGCAGATTTCTCGGACACGTTTGTCCCCAATTAAGCCACGATCAGAGGACATCGTGTTCCGGATCCCCCGCGAGCCAATCACTGGGAACAACCCTATAAATACCCGCGGATGTTATCACAGAGAATGTTGGATTTTTTCTGGGCAAAAAGACTCCGAAGAGAGCAAATTTATTTCTGTTCGGTCTTTTGTTTTATTTTTCTAAGATACTCATATAAGTCGTTGGGCGATTATCATTTGTGTCAAGAGAGTCTTGTAAATCATTGAGTCTTGTAAATCATCAACGTTTATAATGAAGTTTTATACTGGACTAGGTCCCGTGGTTTTTCTCTCAATTTGAGGGTTTTCCACGTAAAAAATCTTGGTGTGTTTATCGTTATTTTTCATTAACACTTTATTCTACCTTATATTTAAAAAAATTTCGAATCACATCATTGGCGCCGTCTGTGGGAATAAAAGAGTGAAGACGTTGAAGTAAGGATATTTCATTAAGGATCCGGGACAAAATGGTTAGAAGCAAAGGACGAGGGCCAATATCAGGAAGGGATAAACCAACAACCCCCCCACGTTCATGCCCAGAACCAGAAGGAGCAGGGGAGGCTGTATCATCTCAGAATGTTTCACGAGTATTGCCCACCGGAGGAATACCCATGGAACATTTAACGGAGATGATTGTTAAAACTGTCGGAGAAGTTATGAAGCAATTTATGACCCCCCATTGTCAGGAAGAAACTAAGGAAGAAGAGGAAGACTCGGCCTCTGTAAAGAAGTCAGAGGAGGAGGTTGGAGAATCGAAAGATCTTCCTAATCATTCAAATGATGAGATAGATAGGGCTTTGCACCACCAAATGGGGGATTTAAAGGAGGAGTTACAAAAAATGAGCAATAAAATGGAAGGGCGTATCTACTCTGCAAGGAGGAGCACCCTGTTTACTCCTCAAGTCATTGATGATCCTCTGCCTCTTAATTTTAGAACTTTAAGTGTGGAGAATTATGATGGCAGCACGGATCCAGAGGAATATTTGTCTCGATTTGAGAATGCTTCGCTCCTTCATCAGCTGACAGATGGGGTGAAATGTAGAGTGTTCTTGACTACCCTAGCTGGCGCTGCTCAATCATGGTTCAACCAATTACCATCAGGAATAGTGGATTCCTTTCCTAAATTCAGCTCATTGTTCCTCCATCAGTTCGCGAGCAGTAGGAGTTGTAAGAGAACAGCCTTGAGTTTGTTCGGTCTCAGGCAGATGGAGAAAGAGTCCCTACGGGATTTTTTGAAAAGGTTCACTCAAGCATGCCTTGATGTTCCACATGTGACGTCCGAAATACTAGCCAGCGCTTTCACCCAGGGGTTGAGGGAGGGGGACCTGTTCAGATCGTTAGCCAAGAAGCCACCGTCGGATTATGACGAATTGCTAGGACGTGCCTCTAAATACATTAATTTAGAGGAAGCGCTGAGGATGAAACAGAAGAAAGAAATAAAAAATGGTGGTGAAGTCAATAGGAAAGAGAGGCCGCTAGAGCCGCCTAAGAGGAATTTTGATCAATACCTACCTGTGAGATCTTATCGGGAGGTAGCCATAAACCAAATTATGCCGAAGAGGGGTCGGGGAGGACTTTACAGAAGAGGAGTATTCCGGGGAGGAAACACTCGAGGAGGGAATGTTCATGAAGGAAGAACGGGTATAAGGCGAGGAGGTGACGGTGACCTGAGGAGCAATGCCCCTTTCCCTCGGAATAATGCTAATCCAGGGAGAGGAGCACTTCAGCCAGTTCCTTGGGCAGTACGGGGGGAAAGATTGGAGGGAGGAAATCAAGTTACCGGGGAAAGGACCGTGAGAAATGTTCCTAACCGAGGAACTATACATATGATTTCGGGAGGAACATCATGTGGAGATTCAAACCGAGCAAGAAAAAGTTATGCTCGAAGACTCGAAATATTATCCATTAACCCAAGTCATGCTCATGAAAGTCCTTCTATAGCTTTCGGACCTGCAGACTTACAGGGGATTTATTTTCCCCACGAGGATGCCTTGGTTATTTCGGCTACAGTGGCCAACTACAATGTGCAAAAAATCTTCGTCGATACAGGCAGCTCGGCAGATGTGCTCTTCCTTAATACTTTGAAGTAGATGGAATTGGGAAGTATAGCTGTACAAAAAGTGAATACTTCTTTGCATGGGTTTACCGGAGAAGTCATAAGTCTCATAGGACAAGTGTCTTTACCCGTCACCTTAGGAGAGGAATCAAAGACAAAAACGAAGATGATCACCTTCCTCATAGTGGATGCACCTTCCTCCTATAATATAATATTGGGTCGGCCGGCATTAACAGCCTTCGAAGCGGTCGCTTCTACTTACCACTTGAAGATAAAATTCCCAGTATGAGAGAAAGTTGGACTAGTAAGGGGAAGTCAAAGTTCATCAAGAAAATGCTATGTGCAAGAGTTAAAGCAAGACAATGGAAATAATAGAGAAGAAGGGGAGCGAGGAAGTAATAAGAGGAAACATGGACAGCTTGAGGCGGAGGAACGGATAGTCCCTGAGGAGGAATTTATGAGTATCGAGTTAGGTCACCCGGCAAAAACTGCTCGCATCGGATCCAAGTTGGATCCAGAATTGAGGAAAAGGGTGATTGAGTGCTTAATAGATAACGTGGATGTGTTCGCTTGGAAAACCTCTGATTTAATTGGGGTAAAACCCAAGATTGCTGAGCATCATCTAAATGTGGACCCGACTGCTCGGGCAATTAAGCAGAAGAGAAGGCATTTTGGACCCGAGAAGGATGCCGTCATAGCTAAACAAGTAGAGGAGTTGCTGAAGGCAGGCCATATACGAGTAGTTTCCCTACATGGCTCTCAAATGTGGTTCTAGTACCTAAAGCAGGAGACAAGTGGAGGATGTGTGTAGATTTTCGGGACGTGAACAAAGAATGTCCCAAAGATTGTTATCCATTGCCGAGGATTGATCAATTAGTGGACTCTACTACGGGACATGAGTTGTTATGTCTTATGGATGCTTATCAGGGATATCATCAAATCCCCTTAGCCCACCAGGATAAGTCCAAGGTTAGCTTTGTCACAGCGGGAGAAACTTTTGCTATGTCGTAATGCCCTTCGGATTGAAAAATGCTGGGGCCACTTATCAGAGACTGATGGATAAGATGTTCAAAGATCAAATAGGGCGGAACGTGGAGGTTTATGTTGATGACGTCCTGATCAAAAGCAAGAAGGCCCAAAATCTGATCGAAGATATGGAGGAGGTCTTTGCCACTTTAAGAAGATTTGGCATGAAATTAAATCCCGCCAAATGCACTTTCGGAATTCATAGTGGAAAATTCTTGGGATATATGGTGACAGAGAGAGGTGTGGAAGCTAATCCTGAGAAAATCCGAGCAATCCTAGAAATGAACCCTCCTCGGACATTGAACGAAGTACAAAGGTTAGTAGGAAGAATAGCGGCGCTTAGTCGATTCATATCTCGATCGGCTGATAGGAGTTTGCCTTTCTTTAAAGCATTAAGGCGAGGAATGCAGTTTGAGTGGGATGATCAGTGTCAGAAAGCTTTCGAAGACTTGAAAGAATATCTCGCTCAGTTACCCTTAATGAATAAACCCGAGCACAATGAGACCCTCCTCGTCTACTTGTCGGTAACCGAGGAAGTTGTCAGCTCGGTGTTAATTCAAGAAAAGTTAGGGCAACAGCAACCGGCATATTATGTCAGTCGAGCTTTGCAAGGAGCCGAACAGAGATACCCTGAAATTGAAAAATTAGCCTTGGCTCTCGTGATCACTGCAAGAAGGCTTCGGCCGTATTTTTTATCTCACCCTATCATGGTGGTAACAAGCACTCCCTTGGGAAGGCTCTTGTCAAAAGCAGAAATTTCAGGACGGATGGTGAAATGGGCCACAGAATTGAGTGAGTTCGATATTTCTTATCAGCCTCGGACTACCATCAAAGCTCAAGCCTTATCGGATTTCTTGGTTGAAGTGACTCATACTCGAGAAGAAAAAGATTGGAGCCTATTTGTAGATGGATCATCTACTCAAATAGGAAGCGGTGCAGGAATTATACTTATCAGTCAAGAAGGAGATGAAATTGCCATAGCTATTCAGTTCGGTTTTCATTCCTCAAACAATGAGGCCGAATTCGAAGCTCTCCTCTCAGGCTTACGAGTAGCATTAGACGCCGGAGCTCGGAAAGTAAAAGTGTTCATGGATTCAATGCTGGTTGTTCAGCAGGTAAATGGGGTATACAAGGTGAAAGAAGAAAAGTTGAAAAAATATGTGGAAAAGGCTCAAGTATTAATGACCCAGTTCCATGAAGTGGAATTGAAGCAAATACCACGAGAAGATAATAACCGAGCAGATGCACTCGTAAAATTGGCCAGTTCCATTCATGAGTGGAAGAACAGGAAAGTACTGGTACAAGATCTTTTGGTCTCGCACATAGCTATCAACAGTAAATGAATTTGGAGCCTTGTATTATATCCGATTGGCGAGAGCATATCATGAAATTCTTGAAAAACAAGGTGTTGCCATTAGATCCGAAGGAAGCTGCTCGGGTGAAGAGAGTGGAGAGGCGTTTTGTGTTAGCATAAGGTAAATTGTTCAAAAAGGGATTTTCAACTCCCTTCTTGCAATGCACATCAGTACAAGAAGGAGAACATTTGCTAAAGAGATTCACGAAGGCTGTTGTGGGAATCATTTGGGAAGCAATATTTTATATCAGAAAGCCCTCCGGGTAGGATACTATTGGCCCAGTATGAGAGAATGCCGAAGAAATTGTTAAAAAATGTAACAATTGCCAGAAACAATGCAAATTTATCCCATATACCCGGAGAGGTCTTAAATAGCAGTGTTACTTCATGTCCCTTCGATCAATGGAGGATGGACATCATCGGACCTTTTCCTCTTGCCACGGGACAAAGAAAATTCCTCATAGTAGCAGTTGAAGTACTTTACGAAATGGGTGGAAGCTGAACCTTTAGCAAAAATAACTGAGGAGGAAATTATTAGATTCCTATGGAGAAGCATAGTATGTCGGTTTGGAATACCGAGGAGAATAATTTCTGATAATGGAAGACAGTTTCAGGGAAAGAAACTACAGGAGTGGTGCGAGGATATGCAAATCAAGCAAGTATTCACGTCAGTGGCCTACCCACAGTCAAATGGGCCAGTCGAAGTTATTAACCAGCATTCTATTACATGGGATTAAGATGAAGCTGGAAGGGGCCCGAGGAGAATGGGTAAATGAACTACCTGGAGTCTTGTGGGCTTACCGAACAACTCCTCGGGTATCTACAGGGGAAACTCCGTATAGTATAGGTATACGGTTCGGAGGCCCTCATTCCAGCAGAAATTGGGGTTGAATATCTCCGAGTACAATGTTATAATCCAGAGCAGAACGAGGGGTAGAAGAAAGCAAGAGTTAGATGAGATTGATCAACTAAGAGAACAAGCTTGTAGCAAGAACAGAGCTTTATAAGGTAAGGATTACTAATGCTTATAATCGAAGGGTTCGCCCAAGAACATTTCAAGTCGGGGATTTGGTGTTACGAAGAACAAATCCTGCTGGTGAGGTGAAAAAGTTGGCACCCAAATGGGAGGGCCCTTACAAAATCAAGGAAGTGATCGGAAGAGGAGCCTACAGGCTGGAGGATCATGAAGGTCGGAAGTTGGTAAGACATTGGAACATTCATAACTTGAAGAAATATTTTGTGTAATCTTTCTTTGTTATTTTAATTATGAATTCAGCAGTAATAAAATAAAAGTATTTGATTCATTGAGCTTGTTCGGAATTTTAATGATTTACTCGTGGGATCGGGATGTTTGGTCCACGATTAAACGTTAAATTATCATCGGTTTACTCGTGGGATCGGGATGTTTGGTCCACGTTTAAACGTTAAATTATCATCGGTTTACTCGTGGGATCGGGATGTTTGGTCCACGATTAAACGTTAAATTATCATCGGTTTACTCGTGGGATCGGGATGCTTGGTCCACGATTAAACGTTAAATTATCATCGGTTTACTCGTGGGATCGGGATGTTTGGTCCACGTTTAAACGTTAAATTATCATCGGTTTACTCGTGGGATCGGGATGTTTGGCCCACGATTAAAGGTTAAATTATCATCAGTTTACTCGTGGGATCGGGATGTTTGGTCCACGTTTAAACGTTAAATTATCATCGCTTTACTCGTGGGATCGGGATGTTTGGTCCACGATTAACGTTAAATTATCATCGGTTTACTCGTGGGATCGGGATGTTTGGTCCACATTTTAAACCTAAAATTGCCTAAGTGTTTATGCTCGGGGTAGCGAGCTTGTTCGGAATTTTAGTTGTTTACTCGTGGGATCGGGATGTTTGGTCCACGTTTTAAACCTAAAATTGACTAAGTGTTTATGCTCGGGGTAACGAGCATGTTCGGAATTTTAGTTGTTTACTCGTGGGATCGGGACGTTTGGTCCACGTTTTAAACCTAAAATTGCCTAAGTGTTTATGCTCGGGGTAGCGAGCTTGTTTGGAATTTTAGTTTACTCGTGGGATCGGGATGTTTGGTCCACTGTTTTAAACCTAAAATTGCATAAGTGTTTATGCTCGGGGTAGCGAGCTTGTTCGGAATTTTAGTTGTTTACTCGTGGGATCGGGATGTTTGGTCCACGTTTTAAGCCTAAAATTACCTAAGTGTTTATACTCGGGGTAGCGAGCTTGTTCGGAATTGTAGTTGTTTACTCGTGGGATCGGGATGTTTGGTCCACGTTTTAAACCTAAAATTGCTAAGTGTTTATGCTTCGGGGTAGCGAGCTTCTTCCGAATTACAAGTAAATGATTTTATTCATAAACGAAAAAGAAATACAAGAAAAGGTAAAAGCTCTACCCTACGGCTGGAATAGCTCCTCGGGGAGGCTTTCCAAAGCAGCACTTACATCAAGGAAATCTTTTGAAGCTCCTTCGGGAGGGTAACCTTGAGATCCAAATTGGCTGACGCATGCTTCAAAGCCATGATCAAAAAATTTGTAAGCACGGTTAGCCACCATGTTGCTATACTCTGGAGACTTCAAAAACTCAGCTTTCTTCGAGAGCCAGAGTTCTTCCACACGAGCAGCAGTGGAAGACTTCTCTTGAGCAAGTTGCTCAGAGACAGCTTGATGTTGCTCAACCAGGGATTTATACTGCTCTGACAAAGTAGAGTTAGCACCTTCCAGATCGGCGAATTTTGTCCGCTCGCCTTCTCCGCTTTGTCCCGAGCTGACACCAGGGCCAAGTGCCGCTCCTCCAGAAGGCTCACTGTTTTCTTCAGCTCCTCACCCATACTCTCTAACTGCTTGATGCGCTTCTGGTTCTGCCCATCAGCCAATCGAACTGAATGAAAACAAGTGAGAAGCTCAACCGCCATCATGTGGGCCTGCATCGGAGCATATACAAAATTAAAGTAACGAAATGTATTGTAAAAAGACAAGCAAAGCAGATTAGTTGGTAAAAGTATTTACCTGAGTAAAGGAGGAGGAGAAGTCGTTCACCAAGTTGCTGAAAGCCAGTTCCCCGAGGTACTTACGGTCGGCTGAGTTGGGGGTGTAGCACAAAATGGAGTGGGAGGCTTTGGGGTCGGGTTTTTTCAGTAGTGGAACAGTGGGAGAATACGTCCATGAAGGGATGTGGTATCTCGAGGTAGGCCGAGAAACACCAAGAGCGGGTTGAGATGAGGCTCGAGGTTCGGAAGGGATAAGGGAAGAAGAAGTTTTCTTAATGGGATGTGCTTGGGGCGAAGAACTTGGACCTTCGGGAGTAGCCCTCTTCCGACGATGAAGAGCTTGAGTCCTCTCGGGAGAAGCCCTCTCCTCAGGAGGAGTCAAAATCTCGACGGACGGGGGAGGGGCAGGAGTAGTAGCAGCCTTAGAAGTTTGGCCTTTCTGGCTCTTTTCCTTTAGCTTCTCGGCCATCCTAGCCTTCATCATTTTTGTTTCTGAAAAGAGCAGAGAAATATTAGTCCGAAATGATAAGTCGAAAGTAAAACGCAGAAGACTGCTTGAAAAGCACTCACCGAGGGGCATTTTCAAGGATACACCCTTGGGGCTCAACTGGAACAAGTATAGCAGTCCGTCGTCAATCAGCTCCATCAAATTAAAACACTGATCGCCAAGTGCACGACGAACTGACAAATACGGTTCCTCCTCAAGGTGACCCTTGATTGACTTGCCCCTCGGGAGATTTTCTCTCCACTCCATGGGGCAATCCCAAGGTTGGAGCGGACGAGCAAAAAAGTAAGAGTTTTTTCAGTTTTTTATGGATGAGGGGTATTTTTTGAGGAAGCCTACCCCTGTCCGGGAGGAAAAGTAAAAGAGCCCGATCTCTTTCTTGTTCAATTGAAAAAAATAATGAAAAAGTTCGGGAGTAGGGGTAAAACCCAGATAAGAAATAACTATGAAAAAGCCTGCTAATAATCGATAACTATTGGGAAATAATTGACTAAGGGAAACACAGAAGTAGGAGGCTACTTCAATAAATAAGGGAGAGATTGGAAAACGGAGGCCTCCTCGGATCTGGTCTATGTAAAAAAGAAAATACCCCTTAGGGGGTAAGTGAGGACGAGATCCAGAAGGGGGAGTAATAATAGAAGTCCCCTCGGAAATCCCCCATTTAGTTCGGATATTACTGAGGTGCTGAGTCAATTTGACCTCAGACTCGAAGATCTCGAACCAGGGAACGCGGGCTTTAACTAAATCTCGCTCTGTAGCAAGTCTATGCTTCTGTATACGAGCAGCTGACGCGGCAGAGGAGCTTAGAGTTCTGTCACTATCAGAAGAAGAAGAAGAGGGTTGACGAGAGGGGCTAAGAGCGTCCCCTCATTGAACATATCTATCGCCTGCAATGAAGAGTCGGCGGAGGAAGAAACTATACTTGGTGATTGAAAAAGAAAGACTACTGGGGAAAGTTGTTCGATCGTCTGGTGCTAGCTCGGAAGCAAAAGGCATCAAAGTAAAGACAAATGAAGAAAAGGGATGGGTATTTATAGCGGGGACCATATGAACAGTCATTCAATCTTCACCGTCCAAAAATAAGGGAATGAACGGTCATAAAGGTGCCTCGGGAAACAAAATGTCGCGCGGCATTTGAAATTTTTGAGCGGGAAAAAAGGGCGGCAAAAATATCCCGAGCAGGTTAAGTTTAGGATTTTACCCGAAGACAATAAAACAAGACTTCAAAAGTCTCGTCTTGCTTTGTTTGGGGGGGGGGGGGGGGGGGGTGAGGTGATGTCATATGACATATTGACCTCCTCGGGTAAAATCCCCTCAAGAGCCGAACAAGTCATATACCGAACAGAGGACACCGAACAGAAAGACACCGAACAGAACAGACACCGAACAGAACATCTGCTAAACCCTACTCGGTTTTCTGGTCAAAGACTAGCGGAAGACCCGGAGATAACCAACAAATCAACCGGCGTGGATAAACGTGCAGTAATGGGGCGCGGATTTCTCGGACACGTTTGGCCCCAATTAAGCCACGATCAGAGGACATCGTGTTCCGGATCCCCGCGAGCCAATCACTGGGAACAGCCCTATAAATACCCGCGGATGTTATCACAGAGAAGGTTGGATTTTTTCTGGGCAAAAAGACTCCGAAGAGAGCAAATTTATTTCTGTTCGGTATGTTTAATTATTTTTCTAAGATACTCATATAAGTCGTTGGGCGATTGTCATTTGTGTCAAGAGAGTCTTGTAAATCATCAACGTTTATAGTGAAGTTTTATACTGGACTAGGTCCCGTGGTTTTTCTCTTAATTTGAGGGTTTTTCACGTAAAAAATCTTGGTGTGTTTATCGTTATTTTTCATTAACACTTTATTCTACCTTATATTTAAAAAAATTCGAATCACATCATATATATATATATATATATATATCACAGATATATCGATGGTAAACATTGTAATTAAGAGCAAATTCACAGAATAATTGTCTTTACTAATTTCTTTTCTTTTGATTGTTGATCTTATCAATCAGATAATTTTGTATATGGAAAGTTATAATTAATCAGATATTTCAATAAGTCAAATGGGTAATAAAATCATGAAAATATATTAAAATATTTGTTTTTGTACTTTCGGATTGATGCAATTCTTTTTTAGGAAAAGCATTTTGTTCAGAATAATAATTATTTTCAAGAAATGTATTTTTAAGTATTTTCTGGATAGTTTTGCGAGTTCTAAACTGTTTAAATTTCTAACTCATTTTAAAGTAAACATTACTATAGACATATTTAGTACAGAAGCATCTAATTTTAAAGATGAATTCTTTGGCACACTTATCAAAGTTTTTTAAAAAAAAAATTAAAACTAAAGGCGATTTTATGTTTATATGTCGAGGAGAAAAATAAATAAAACAAAAGTTTAGAAAAATTTGTAAAGTATAATCATGGATAAGATGAAACACACAAACAATGAGAATTGTAAGGATCAACAAAAAGATTACTTCCTTCCGTAATCACGTTATTAAACTCAATAACATGATAAATCTTGAAATAAAACCAGAAAGTCAAACTTGTTACCATATAAAAAACAATCCAACTACATTTTGTTTTCTATAAATAGGACTGCATAACAAGAGTGGATTAAGCAATCCAAGAAACAGAAAAAAATGAAGCAAGAAAATGTAGTATTGATCGTAGGTGCAGGTCCTGCAGGATTGGCAACCTCTGCATGCCTAAACCTGAATAACATACCAAACATTATCTTAGAAAAAGAGGACTGCTGCGCTTCTCTGTGGAAGAAAAGGGCTTACGACAGACTGAAGCTTCACTTAGCCAAGGAGTTTTGTGAACTCCCAAATATGCCCTTCCCTCCCAGTGCACCCACATTCGTTACCAAACATGATTTCATCCATTACCTGGATGACTACATCAGACATTACAACGTGGCTCCATTGTACCGTCGTGAAGTGGAGTTTGCTTCTTTTGACGGGAAGTGGACCGTTGTAGTTAAAAACACGCTTTTGGGCAGGACTGAGGAATACGTTGCGGCGTTTCTTGTTGTCGCCACAGGTGAGAATGGTGAGGGTTTTGTGCCTCAGATTCCGGGATTGGATTCGTTTTCTGGGAATGTGATGCATTCTAGTGATTATAGAAACGGGAAGAAATATGAGAATAAGAATGTTTTGGTTGTGGGAAGTGGGAACTCGGGTATGGAAGTCGCATTTGATTTATGGAATTGGGGTGCTCACGCTTCTATTGTTGCTAGAAGTCCTGTAAGTGTTCTAACAAAATATATCACTCTATGCATGGGTGAGAGTCGGGTCGTATTTTGGATACCGAAATCTTTTTTAAAAAAACCCGTTTAGAATTGAGATTCAAATCGGGTATATAGGTATCCAAAATCATATCAGATCCTGAACCCCAGTTGAGATAAGTTCGGGTTCCCGAATATGGTCTGAGCCCAAAAACTCGAACCCGTTGCATACCCTTATGCATGACGATAAGAAAAGCCGTACAAATCAATCATTTTCATCAAATAAAATATAATATTGACATTAAACTCCAAAATATCCACTTAATTTAAAATGTTTATTTATGTTATTTTTTATTCATATCCATATGTTGAGTAATTTAAAGCCTAAAGTCAAACTATAATCCCCAAAATTGAAAGGTATTTTCTTTCCAAAAATAAAAAGGAATATTATTACACTTGAATTTAAATTTTTTCATGCACCAAAACAAATGAGGCTCGAACTCGAGTTTTAATTCTATTTGTCATTGTTTTTGAATACGTCATTGATATAATGTTGAAATGGCATGTGTTTCTTCTTCTCCTTTCTATGACTACATAAATTATAGGTTTTAGTTACCTTAATGCACATTTTATTCTATTTTTGTTCGATTGAAAAAAAAAATTATGGGATTTAAAATTTTTGTTTATGTGTTATTAAAAACCTCGACCCATTAGGATTAAAGACTTAATAATTTTTGTTGCTATATCGTTAAAAATCAATATTTTCCGACAAATACACTTTTGAATTCAATTCTTTCTTCAAAACAAACTAAGAGCAGTTTTTTTTTTCTCTCAGGTGCATGTTCTTACCGATAGGATGGTACAAGCCGGGATGGTTTTATTGAAGTATATGCCTTTAAATACAGTGGACAACATTGTACTCATGTTAAGCAAATTGAAGTTTGGCAATCTTTCTAATTATGGGATTCAAAGGCCAGACAAGGGGCCCTTTTATCTGAAAAGGGCAACTGGTAGATCTCCTGTAATTGATGTTGGGACTATTGACAAAATTCGAAGTCACGAAATAAAGGTAAAAATTGACTAATTAGCAAATATTGGAGGCGAAGTTTGTCACATATGATATCGTTAATAAACATGTTACCCCATATGATTATAAATAGACAATTTTTCGGTTTGTAAATATAACTCGTGTCTTCCCCCACAATTTTTAGAAATTTTTGACTTATTGTTACGAAATACTCTCGTTTAAGAATATATGTTTTGCATATACTCACAAACCATAAGGGGTGTGTTGCCTATTTCCAAACTATAGTAATGTAAGTTGCACCTGAGCGAAACCACATGAGCTACGTTACATTTGACCTGAAATCACATGGGGTAAATGCCACATGGTAGAACTATGTCAAATTTGTTTTTTAATTTTAGGTGCAGATTATCGAAAAATATTCGTATTGATTCGGTTTGGGTTCTACCGTGGTCCAACTGAATATGATTGATCTAAAACGATTTAAGTTTATATATTTGTTATTTAAAAGGTGTTGTGTTCTAATATTTTGTTAGTGTGTAAGTAGCACCCAAACGCGTGTATACAAGTAGTTTCCCAAATTACACCATATGTTATTCTTTAGTGCAGACCACCTCCTATGTTATTATTTAGGTATATTTTACCGCCTATGTTATTAACTAGATGCATTTTACCCCTCAATGGTTTAATTAATATTTTGATATTCAATTTCAAAGCTCATACAGATAATATTGTGTTTTAATACATGGAGGTAGTGTTTTGCACATAATGACGGTAAGTTGACTCAAACCACAAGGGAATTAAATGTCTATTTGGAAAACCGCATGACAATTCATGGCAAAAACCATCTTTTATACAGGAAGTTTATATTCTTGTGGAAAATAATGCATGCTGAAAAGATTTCTCTCTTTATATTTTAACTGAAGGACTGCATAAAACATTGGTAACCTCTGTATTGACATTTTCTCTGCTTGACAACCTGGTAGGTATTCCCGTCCATAAAAAGAGTTGATGGAAATCATGTGCACTTTACAGATGGTAGTACAAAAAGATTTGACTCCATTTTATTTGCCACCGGCTACAAGAGCACTGTCGCTAAATGGCTCAAGGTACTGGTGCTACAGTGGGCTTTGTATTTATATATTCATCAGAATTTGGTTTGTTAATTGTTGAAGGGGGATTGATGTGATGCATGAATATACATTTTTCCAAAATAAAAAAAATATACAAAAAGGATAAATTTTGGAAATGGTCTCGTAGAAAAAGGGGATATTACTCTCAAACTTTTAGTATTAATCTATTTTCACGAAAATTGTTTTTAATCAATACCAATTCAAATATTTATTTTTAATCAACAGTGGTCGAAAATCAATTATGGAGCCATTTTGTTAAAATTTAATTTCTATGAGTGATGTTATATAATTGAAGTGTATTTACGTAATATATGTGCAGGATGATGGGGCACTTTTCAGTGCAGATGGAATGCCCAATTTTCGAGCCCCACATCATTGGAAAGGTAAAAACGGCCTTTACTGCGCCGGATTTTCAAGGGCCGGTTTGTTTGGAATATCCAAAGATGCCAGAGCCATAGCGCATGATATAAATGCGCTTTTGGGCCATGAGAATTGTTAGTCTGTATAAGGGTTTGTCTTGGGTGCACCCGGTGTTTGGTGCACCCGGTGTTTGGTGCACCCAAGACACATACATGTGTATCTATATGTATGTATAGATACACATGTGTCTTGGGTGCACCAAACACCGGGTGCATCCAAGACAAACCCTCTGTATAACGGGGTTGAAAAGAGCTACATCTAGAAATTAAGTGACTACCTCTTGCTTCAGCTGCTCCAATGTATGTTTGATAAATAAATAATTAATAAAACAAATTTAAAATATTATTCTCTTCATGTGGTGCATGTTCTCAATTTTATTACTCATATGAATTGTAAAATCATTACAGGATATACAAAAGCATAAATACATACAAAACTTTTCCTCTTTTATTTGTTTCATTGAAGAATATTAGTAGTCAGAATTACAACCATAACATATACACTGAATAAAGTGTTTGTAAACTAATATATTTAGTCATCCTACTATACATATTTAGGGTTGTTCATTTAGTCACTGACCGAATCGAATTTTCAAAAGATCGAATTTCGCCAACTTCCAAAATTATTCGGTTTATCCGAAATTTTGCTCACTTATAGTTCCCATTGTACTAAACTATGAACAACGAAAGTCCATTGTAATTAAGTCATGTTCCCATGGTGAATAGATATAAACCAAAGAATGATAATTGCAAATAAATAACAGTGATATACACTTTCCCGATATGTAATACATCAAGAAATGTTAGAGAATAAATAAAATTAATACATATTTTCTATGCTTTTAATTACATATTATTATCACACGATCAACCATTTTTTGTTTCTTTATGATGCTCAATGCCTTCATGATAACCATACAGAGTTTGAACAATGGTGTCTACTTCTTCTTCTGCTTCCTTAAACTGGAATTCGTATACAGAGTCAGCATTAGCACTTTTGTAAAACAAACACGTTACAAAATTAATATATATTTCTATGCTAAATATTTTTAAGTTAGAAACAAATAAAAATATTTATAAAATAGCTGATTAAATAGATAACAAAAATATTAAATCTATAAATAACAAAAAAGTGGATGTGGCATAAATGAAATAGGGAAATAAAAAATATTTTAATCTATAAAAGTATAATTAAAAACAGCTAAAATGTAATATATGGTGTAGCAAAAGAAGGTCACGTACTTGGCATAAGATACGTGCAAGTAGAGAGTATTTGATTACCTTTTTAATAGCATCTTCCACCATACGAGCATCTTTAGCTGTTTTTTCAGCCACGTCCTCCACGATATCTACCACTTTCTTTAGTCTTCCGCCGTCTGCGAGGTCACCGGAGATGTCCTCCGCCACTTTGTCAACAACCTCTGCCACCTTTTCTACTGCTTCAACTATTTCCACCACTATTTCCACCGTGTCATCAACGTCCTCTACACGTTTTGAAAATGAGAAATACTTGATTTCGAATTTGGATAATTTCGGTTTCTATTTCAAAAGTATTTTCCATCATTCATCCAAGAAAGTTTGAAATATATAAAGGAATATGATTGACGTGGGATGTTTAACTTGGAATTGGAACTTACTTTTGAATTTTAACAAGGGTCCCCGTTTATTGGTCGCCAAAGGCAAAACGACTGTTAGCGCTATTCCAAGAATCCAACTCCTGCATTATTATATTTCATCTTCAGAAATAGATTTTACTGTTTCTCAAGAAATGGAAGTGAGGCACATGCAGCTATGCAGGACGCAGCCACCTTGGGGCACTTGCCCACAAAAAAAAAAATTTATTACCTAATTTTTTTTAAAAACAATTGCATTTTATCCCTTGCAATTTTCAAAAAACTTATATTTAAAATTTACAGACTTTATATTCAGGGGGTTGACCGTCCGTCCTGCATGTCTTATTTGTTTGCCACTGAATTATTGGATATAAATGACATTTAGTTCCTAAAGTACTCACAAAAAAATTGATGAAGATGGAGGTGGTGGAGATGGTGCATCTGGTTGAACACCACTAATCATAGAAAAATTCCTGGTAAAATGAGACAGAAAGAAAAAAAATCATGACAATAAGACAAGAGATCATGAAAAGAACAACAAATTGTGTAATATTAATTATGTTTATTAAATGGAGGTGAAAATTATCAAAATCATCCCATAACTTAATTTATATTCAATTGTCAAAAGTTGGTCTTGATATATACAAAGATATTTTCAGTTCTCTTTTTCACTGAAGTGCTAGTACGAAGCTTAACATTGCTTGCATGACTAACATGTCTAATACTATGTTCGCACTCATAGAAAAATGAGTAAAGTATTAAAGATGATATATTCTATTGAGACCAAATTTAGACTATTTAAAGTATCAAAAACTAAAATAAATCAACTTACAAGATGATTTTGATAATTTCCCAAAAGAACAAGAGAGAGAGTTTTGTTTTTTTTACAAGTAATTTCAAGATTTTGTTGTTTAAATTTGAAAGTTGGAGTAGGTGGCTATCCATTGGTTTGATTAGCCTACATAGTAATTAGTACATACCTTCTATCGTACTTTTGCGATCTCGTGTAGTTGGTAAGATACTGCTTTCCCAAACTTTGTGTTCCAAAAATTGTTTGACGCTTATATAAATTATTACAAGCGGTGGAAAGAAGTTGAGTCGCATGAAATGTACAACAATATCTTGAAATCGACATAATAAATCTTTTTGTTGTAGACATAACTCGATGCAACAGCTGGTTGTGTGTTCTGGTGTTGCACTAGGTTACAACGATCTTTTTAAAACGAAACTAAAGCGAAAGAAGTCTAATCAATTTGAACAAATTTCTCTATAACGGATGAGTAAGGGTTAATAAGGAAAGGGTTAAATTGGTGGGTATATATAGGAGCCAGGTTTTGGTCGGAACTTTCTTGGAGGGCCAAAAAAAAAATGATGTTTTTCGAAAAAAACGTGTTAATGGCTATGCACCATGTATAATCATTTCGTACAAGAATGAGGGAAGAAAAGTAAAACAAGAATTCATTATTGACAGTCAAAAGATTCCTCGTACTTTACAAGCAAATAGAAAATATATATAAGGGAAACTTGACGTATTGGTTCTATAAATCAGGTTGATTGTTGAAAAAAAAAATTTAAATCCTTTTTCCACCAGCAAAGTGACATTAATTATTAATGACGTGGTGCCACTCTCTGGCCAAAAATGAAAAAAAAAAAAAATTTTGTTGTATTAAAACTGAAATATGACTAAATATAAGACTAAAATTATAATAAGACCAACTTATATTATATAATAGATTTAGTTTGATGATATCAAATGAAAAATAAAAAATCTCGATTGTGAATTTCTCTGGGTGCCAAGATTAATAAGTTGAACTTTGACTTCTAAATTTGAAAATAGAAACCAACATATAATAAGTTCTAGTTCCTCATTCAGATTACAATTTTTTTTTGTAATCTATTCAAAAAAGATACTTTCTTTGACAATTAATTAATTCAAATATTAATTGTCAAAGAAATCTGTTTTTTATAATATATTGCGGATACCACTAGACTTTTATGGAATATATAAAAGTCTAGATTGAATACCTTTAGACTTTTAAATTTCACAAAAAATCATTAAAAATCTTTAAAAATGATCATCCAATACACCCCTTAGTTTGATGATATTGAACATGTGCTACTTTTGAATAGTGCGCAAGATCCAATTGGATTTAGTTTTTTCATTAATAATTGATAATATCTTTGAGATTGTATGTAATATTGAAGTATTTTCCTTCAATACTAGGTTCGCTGAATTCTTGGCTTCCTCATTTAGCTGTTGAGTCCATGGTTCGCCGTCGTGGTCGTAATGGCTGGAATAAAGATCATTGTTCTAGTTTTAACGACATTTCATGGAACGGTCACGTTATGAATTTTTAAAAAATAACTAAAAATTTGAATAATTTGAAAAAAAATATGTTGAAGTATTATTTCGAAAAATAAAAAATATCGATTGTGAATTTCTCTGGGTGCCAAGATTAATAAGTAGAACTTTGACTTCTAAATTTGAAAAATAGAAACCAACATATATATGATCCAATCAGTCCCTCAACCTAAAATAGTAGGCCCATAATCATGACTCGCCCAAGCCCAAAATAATTATAGGGCTAATCTTAAGCCCAGTCAGAAACCAAACCTATTTCTGACTTGGCGATATTATTTTATTTTCACGGAATAAAAAATTGGGAAAAAATCAGGCCGGTACAATATGGTGAAAAATTGTTGATCCTAGTCAAGGAAAAAAACATTAAATCACTTAGGTCCACTTTGGACCAAAAAGACAAATGTACTCTTACTTTTTACATTCTCTCTCCCTTTTTAATTTATCTCTCATATTTTTTTCATTCTCTCTCATCCTTTTCAGATTCTCTCTCTTATTTTTTGCATTCTCTCTCCTTTTTAAATTATATCTCTTCCTTTACACCAGTTATAATTACATGCACCAATTATAATTTACATGCACCAGTTATAATTTACATGCACCGGTTGTAATTACATGCACCAGTTATAATTACATGCACCAGTTATAATTACATGCACCAGTTATAATTTACATGCATCAGTTATAATTACATGCACCAGTTATAATTACATGCACCAGTTATAATTTACATGCACCACTTATAATTACAAGCGCCGGTAATAATTTACATGGACCAGTTATAATTAAATGCACCAGTTATAATTTACATGCACCAGTTATAATTTACATGAACCAGTTAAAATTTACATGCACCAGTTATAATTACATGCACCAATTATAATTTACATGCACCAGTTATAATTTAAATGCATGAGTTATAATTTACATACACCAGTTATTATTACATGCATCAGTTATAATTTAAATGCACCAGTTATAATTACATGCACCAGTTATAATTACATACACCAGTTATAATTCTCATGCACCAGTTATAATTTACATGCACCAGTTATAATTACATGCACCCATTATAATTTGCATGCACCAGTAATAATTACATGCACAACTTATACTTTGCATGCACCAGTTATAATTACATGCACCAGTTATAATTTGCATGCACCAGTTATAATTTACATGCACCGATTATAATTTCATGCACCAGTTAAAATTTGCATGCACCAGTTATAATTACATGCACCAGTTATAATTACATGCACCAATTATAATTACATGCACCAGTTATAATTACATGCACCAGTTATAATTACAAGCATCAGTTATAATTTACATGCACCAATTATAATTACATGCACCAGTTACAATTTACATGCACCAGTTATAATTAGATGCATCAGTTATAATTACATGCACCACTTATAATTTACATGCACCAGTTATAATTACATGCACCAGTTAAAATTAGATGCACAGTTATAATTACATGCACCAGTTATAATTTACATGCACCAGTTATAACTAAATGCACCAGTAACAATTTACATGCACATGTTATAATTAAATACACCAGTTATAATTTATCACCAGTTATGATTAAATGCCCCAGTTATAATTTTCTCTCTCTTATTTTTTGCATTCTCTCTCCTTTTTGAATTATCTCTCTTCCTTTAAACCGGTTATAATTACATGCACCAATTATAATTTACATGCACCAGTTATAATTTACATGCACCGGTTATAATTACATGCACCAGTTATAATTACATGCACCAGTTATAATTTACATGCACCAGTTAAAATTACATGCACCAGTTATAATTTGCATGCACCAGTTATAATTACATGCACCAGTTAAAATTTACATGCACCAGTTATAATTACATGCACCAGTTATAATTTACATGCACCAGTTATAATTTACATGCACCACTTATAATTACAAGCGCCGGTAATAATTTACATGTACCAGTTATAATTACATGCACCAGTTATAATTTACATGCACCAGTTATAATTTAAATGAACCAGTTATAATTTACATGCACCAGTTATAATTACATGCACCAGTTATAATTTACATGCACCAATTATAATTTAAATGCATGAATTATAATTTACATACACCAGTTATAATTACATGCATAAGTTATAATTTACATGCACCAGTTATAATTACATGCACCAATAATAATTCGCATGCACCAGTTATAATTTACATGCACCAGTTATAATTACATGCACCCATTATAATTTGCATGCACATGTAATAATTACATGCACCACTTATAATTTGCATGCACCAGTTATAATTACATGCACCAGTTATAATTTACATGCACCGATTATAATTTCATGCACCAGTTAAAATTTGCATGCACCAGCTATAATTACATGCATCAGTTATAATTTACATGCACCAGTTATAATTTATATGCACCAGTTATAATTACATGCACCAGTTATAATTTACATGCACCAGTTATAATTACAAGCATCAGTTATAATTAACATGCGCCAGTTATAATGACATGCACTAGTTATAATTTACATGCACCAGTTATAATTAGATGCATCAGTTAAAATTACATGCACCACTTATAATTTACATGCACCAGTTATAATTACATGCACCAGTTACAATTGCATGCACCAGTTATAATTAGATGCACCAGTTATAATTACATGCACCAGTTATAATTTACATGCACCAGTTATAATTACATGCACCAATTACAATTTACATGCATCTGTTATAATTAAATGCACCAGTTATAATTTATCACCAGTTATGATTAAATGCCCCAGTTATAATTTACATGCACTAGTTATAATTTACATGCAACAGTTATAATTTACATAGCACCAGTTATAAATACATGCACCCGTTATAATTTACATGCACCAGTTATAATTACATGCATCAGTTATAATTTACATGCACCAGTTATATTTACATGAACCAGTTATAATTGCATGCACCAGATATAATTTACATGCACCAGTTATAATTACATGCACCAGTTATAATTACATTCACCAGTTATAATTTACATGCACCTGTTATAATTACATGCATCAATTACAATTTACATACACTAGTTATAATTACATGCATCTGCTATAATTCTCATGCACCAGTTATAATTTACATGCACCAGTTATAATTACATGCACCAGTTGTAATTTACATGCACCAGTTATAATTTACATGCACCAGTTATAATTAAATGCACAAGTTATAATTAAATGAACCAGTTATAATTTACATGCACCAGTTATAATTTACATGCACCAGTTATAATTACATGCACAAGTTATAATTTTCATGCACCAGTAATAATTACATGCACCAGATATAATTTGCATGCACCAGTTATAATTACATTCACCACTTATAATTACATGCATCAGTTATTTTTTACATGCACCAGTTATACTTACATGGACGACTTATAATTTGCATGCACCAGTTATAATTTAAATGCATCAGTTATAATTACATGCATCAGTTATAATTTACATGCACCAGTTATAATTTACATGCACCAGTTATATTTACATGCACCAATTATAATTACATGCACCAGTTATAATTTACATTCACCAGTTATAATTACATGCGCCAATAATAATTTACATGGAACAGTTATAATTACATGCACCAGTTATATTTTACATGCACCAGTTATAATTTACTTGAACCAGTTATAATTTACATGCACCAGTTATAATTACATGCACCAGTTATAATTTACATGCACCAGTTATAATTTACATGCACCAGTTATAATTTAAATGCATGAATTATAATTTACATGCACCAGTTATAATTACATACACCAGTTATAATTTACATGCACCAGTTATAATTACATTCAACAGTTATAATTTTCATATACCAGTAATAATTACATGCATCAGTTATAATTTGCATGCACCAGTTATAATTACATGCACCCGTTATAATTACATACATCAGTTATAATTTACATGCACCAGTTATAATTACATGAACCCGTTATAATTAGCATGCACCAGTTATAATTTACATGCACCAGTTATAATTACATGCATTAGTTATAATTTACATACACCAGTTATAATTACATGCACCAGTTATAATTTGCAAGCACCATTATAATTTACATGCACCAGTTATAATTTACACGCACCAGTTATAATTACATGCACCAGTTATAATGGCATGCACCATTTATAATTTGCAAGCACCAGTTATAATTACATGCACCAGTTATAATTTTCATGCACCAGTCATAATTTACATGCACCAGTTATAACTACATGCACGAGTTATAATTTGCATGCAGCAGTTATAATTTGCATGCACCAGTTATAATTTACATGCACCAGTTATAATTACATGCACCAGTTATAATTTGCATGCACCAGTTATAATTACATGCACAAGTTATAATTTTAATGCATCAGTTATAATTTACATGCACCAGTTATAATTACATGCACTCATTATAATTTGCATTCACTAGTTATAATTACATGTACCAGTTATAAGTTGCATGTATCAGTTATAATTATATGCACCAGTTATAATTACATGCAACGGTTATAATTTACACGCACCAGTGATAATTACATGCACCAGTTATAATTTGCTTGCACCAGTTATAATTACATGCACGAGCTATAATTTTCATGCACCAGTTATAATTGTATGCACCAGTTATAATTCTCAAGCTCCAGCTATAATTTGCATGCACCAGTTATAATTTGCATGTATAAGTTATAATTATATGCACCAGTTATAATTACATGCACCTGTTATAATTTGCATGTATCAGTTATAATTACATGCACCAGTTATAATTTATATGCATCAGTTATGATTCCGATCCAACATATAAAATTACATGCATCAATTATAATTTACATGTACCATTATAATTTTGTACAGTTATAATTTACATGCGCAGGTTATTTTTTAAATTTTAATTATAATTTTGTACCAGTTATAATTTACATGCGCATGTTATTTTTTAAATTTTAATTATAATTTTGTACCAGTTATAATTTACATGCGCCGGTTATTTTTTAAATTTTTTCGTAAATATAATTTTTTAAAAAAATTAATAGCAAATAGAGGAGAGAGAATGCAAAAAGTAGGTGAGAGAAACAAAACGTAGGTTTAAAAAAGAGTAAATAAAATTTAAAAGGGAGGAGAGAGAATGCAAAAAGTAGGAGAGATATTGCATAAAATAAGGGCATTTAGGGAATGACAAAAAGCCTTTTTTTGAAACAAAGTTTGGAAAATGGACTTATGTGAAAAGATATTTTTCCTCCCTGCATTTATTTGTACACTTTTTAAAATTGGAGATTTATGTCAAAAACTTGTTTGGTAAGAGTACTTAAATGTAAATTTCCCTAAAAAATTTATCCAGGAGTAGCATAGACACCGGTTTCAGAAAATCCCATCTTGGCAACTCTTGAAGCAGGATTCATGGTAAATATCAACGTCGGACTATAAGAATACCAAATATTATTGTGAAAAAATGGACAAAATACTCGGAATAAATGCCCGAAAAGAAAAAAAAATTATTACATCAAGAATAAGATTTAACCATTTAAAATATAAATCAAGATCCTAGGCCAATTTATTTGACGATTTTTGAATTTTTTTATTATGAAAATGATAGAGATATAAATTATTGTAACTTTAAATACACAGTAGTGATAATATCATTTTCAAATCTACTTTCTTCCTAAGTTAACCGATTGTTTACAATTCAGCAATATCAATATGTACACATATCTATAGCTAATTCCAATGAAACATCCATTGCAGAACTTTATGCAAAAAGGAAATCCTTCCAAATTATATCGAAATATGACCAGACCTTTTTCACACTCGGCATTTCTAGCCAAATAATACTATATTTTATCAGGGAATATTTCAACCTGTAATTACATTGAAGACTGAAATTTAGCACCTACGTATAATCTAAACTAAACCTTAGATGCTACAAAATATACTAACATGTAATGCACAAAAATTAAGATACAATGCTACATAACAAACCCTAATTGGGATATCACATCTATGATCTTCCTCGATCAACCTATAATGTTTAACTTGGAAAAAAAAATATGATGTTGCTGGTCAAGAAGAGATCCCCACACCAAGAAAATCTATGAAGGGAACATTCTTCTTTTCTTTGTATATCTCTTCAATGCGATGCTCCGTGTTCGATCTCATTCTATGTAAATGAACTGAATTTTCTCCTGTATGTGAGAGAGCCCTATTATTGTTTAAGGCATCAAATGCTGCAAAATCCCCATGTGCACCAAATTTTGAGAAATAGTTCTGATGATTTGAACTATTTGATGTAGAACTAAATAATCGGCCTTCTCTTGCCAATGAATCAAGAGAGTTATAATGAGAAGATAAATTATAATTAATAGGCCACAAAAGGGGTAAACTCGAGGATGATTGGCGGCCTAATTCGAAAATCCCACCATTCTCAAAGCTGATTCTCTTGCCATAACTCTCTTGGATTCCTGAATTATTTCGTCCGAAAACATAAGTAGAAGAGGGTTTGGTGTAATTTATTGGAGGATGAGGATCTTGAAATCTAATTTTCTTGTTAAAAAATTTGGAATTTTGTCTTTGCTTTCTAGCCATGATCACATGCCAATGATTCTTCACTGCATTATCAGTTCTACCAGGGAAAAACCTTGATATAAGTGCCCATTTATTGCCATGTAATCTGTGAGCTGCTAGCAACCTTTCTTCTTCTCCTTCTGAAAACGGCCTTCTATTTATTCTTGGATCTAGCTGATTAAACCATCTTAATCTGCAACTCTTCCCTGCATATCATATATGTAATGGATCAAATATCATAAATTCTCGAAACAAACATGATATATATATATACCTTGTTGTGTCTGTCTGTCTGTCTGTCTGTACATATATAGAAATTGTTACAGACAAAAATTTTCGGGGTCATAAAAATTAATTACTAGTTAAGAAATTCAGATTGTGAAAATAATATATAACAAATTGGTTTATAGTGTGTTAATAATGATTATACACATATGTATATGTACGTATGTATAGAACATATGGTAAGCTCTCAATCTGGTGTTATAATTCTTGATGTCGATTCGTCGAATTTTCTTTCTTTTTCCAACAAAGGGCAGATAAAAATGCTTGTCAAGGGTCATGAAAGTTTTAAATACACGATGCGATTAATAAAAAAAAATGAAAAAGAAATGGGATGGAGAAACTTGTATTTCAAAAGTTCTCATCAAGAAAGCTAACTACCCTAATCCCAACTCTTCACCTTCATAATTCAAGTTACTGTCTAGAATTAATCCTGGTTTTATTTCATGGTTCAATAATGATCGAACACAGGATCTCTAAAAAAGGGAATTATCTGGTATATATATACCTGATCTTCCTTGAAGATTTTCAGCAATGGAATTCCAGTTTTGGGGGCCGTATTGAAGGACAAGTTGCCGGAGTTTATCATCTTCTGCAGGTCTCCAGTGCCCTCGAGGACAAGTACTTCTTGTATCATCGCTTGAACCACCACAAGTTTCATCCATATATATCCTTAGATTATCAATCTATTACAGGAAGATTTACTGAAAAAACAAGAGTAAAATTTTTATATAATTAAGAGATCATGAGTACAGAAAGTAAGCAGTAATGAAGACACAAAATGGATTGGTTGAGCTTCATTTAGAGGTGTGGGTATATACTTGAACAGTAAATTTTGTTTGTTAATTAATTTTTGCACCACAAAATGGACTTTTCTACATGTTGAAAGACTCTTTCTTTTCTTGATCACACATCATTGATAAAAAGTTGTTACTTTGGGTTAAAAGAAAAATCTAGATTATTCATTTCTTTGTAATTATATGTTATCTAAAATATTTTAAGGTCCAATTTTAGAATTTTCCCATTTAGTTTGTAAATATAATAATATTCAAAATTAATTAAAATGTACGTTTAGAAATTTAAGAACCAAAGAAATTATTGACATTGATAAATAAAACCATTTAATAGGATTAGAATTTTAGGCATGAGTAGAAAATTTTTTATGGGAAACGAAAACATATAAAAGAACCAAATCTCACAAGAAATATGTTGTTTGGAGATTCGTTTACTATTTGGATAATCTTCAACTCGGTTTGTTATTATTATCTTATTTGTAGGGCTTGATGTTCATACTCATATCTTACAGTATAAGAGGTTATGATCTAGTCCCATCTTGTTAATTTTGTCATCAATAAAATAAGTGGTATCTTACCACCTAAATTTTAAAAAAAAAACTGCAGTAGCTAAGAACAGTATGTATTCCATTACATAAGACTTGAAATCACAGTTATGTATTAAGAAAGAGCAGAAGAAACTAAAATGACCAAAAATACATTAAAATCTGAAAATCATATGAAAATTTTAAGTATTTACCTTGCATTCGAAAAAAATGGGCAAGTGAAAAAGATAGGAAGGAAATATACGAAGAAAAATATCATAAATATTAGAGAGGACTGCAGTAGGGAGATTAGAGGCTTAAGGTCTTCATGGATATAGTAGCGATTTTGCTTGATAATTGTAAGGCTTTTAAAGGTTAAGAACTCAATTCCAAAGCTTGTGATTTTTTATAAATCATTGTTAAGGTTGGTGATCTCTCCATGTGTAAGCATATATATGCATGAAAAGTATAACATTATTGATGCAATGTCCCTTCACTTAAAAAGACCTATCCTGAGCTACTGAGCTTAGCAATATGGTAAGGGCTCACCTCCGTTTTGGATAGAGTCCCGCAGTATGCGGAAAAATATTTAGTCCCCTCTCTCTAAAAAAAAGACCTATATTCTTCTTATGTAATTAATAGGAAATTTGATTTTTTTAAAAGATATTAAGATTGAGTTCCGAATATTTATGCTTAACTTCTTTAAACGGTGAAATTGTTTAAGGTGTTGGATGGATGAATTTCATCAAAACGGAGGGATTTGGTTTGAGAATTAATTTGAATTAACATATATTTTATGTGCATCTCAAAATATCACAATCATCATTATATTAACATAAATTAGTAAAGAGGTGGATTTGAAATACACCCGATATAAATACATTCAAACAATTAAATGGATTTGAAATCAATGATTGAAATCTATGACTTCAAATCCCTCGATCCAAATACGCCTAAGTGATTCAAAAAGTTTAATTCGATAATTAATTTTGAGAGAAGTTAATATTTGTGGCTCATAAAATCCACTGCATCAATACTACGTAATATTTACACATCTCAAAGATATATATATATATTAAATACATGTCTAACGATCAATCAATCGGATACATTACTTGATTTATAATACTAAGTACAAAACTTGAAAGATATTAAAAAAAAATTGATTTCTTAACTGAATGAGTATTCCATAACCCACGAAATTGATTGCCTAGCTCTCGTCCTTTGGTTTTATTGATAAGATAATGTATAAGATGTAATTTACCTCCTAACGTCACCATTTCTCAAGCATACGACAAGGCATATTTGGTGGTTGCAAAATCAGTGTCAAATCTTAATTTATGTGTGGTGGCATGTCCTTATATTATAGACATTGCCTAATCAAGTTGAAAATGTTCTTCTCACACTGAATTTACTTTTTAGAATTATCTAATGATGCAACTAAATATGACTACTAATTAGTTTTTATGTAAAACAAACAAAATACAACATTTATAACTCATTTTTGCGACACACGGGGACAATGGTTAATCGTGTTTATAGCAGATACATACATTAATATTGGAGAAAATTACAAAAATGATCTCATTGAATAGAGACATTTGTAATAAAAGTCCCAAATTTTTAAGTATAATTCGAGAAAAAAAATTAGTTTTAACAAAATTGGTTATACATAAATGTTTTTATCAAACATGGAGAAATTACTTTTTAACAAAAATAGTTCTTAAAACGTTAACAAACATTGTGACTATTTTTGTTAAAAATGATTTATGTCCTACCATATTTGATAAAAAAAACATTTATGTTAAACTAATTTAATTAAAAAATAATTTATTTGGCACTATATTTGATTAGAAAAATATGAGACTACTATTGCAAATATCTTTGTTCTATGAACCATTTTTTTGTATTCCACCTTAATATTGGGTAATTATTGCTTTTGAGAACGTTAAATTAAAACCACAATTGGTTAAATTTTATTTTATATAATAAACAAATTAATTACAAAATATTTCAGTAGCTTATTGATTCTTATATTTTACTTTAAAATAAGTTTGTAAGATGTTAAGATATATTAAGTCATCAGCGAAAGAAAAAAAATCAATTGGGATGGAAAATTAATATCAAAATGAGTGGGAAAACTAGAAAAAAATAGTAGGAAATGAGTCAAGCAGACCCAAATATGATGTAAGAGGAAATTACAAAACTGTTCCATCTAATATTGACATTTAGAATAGTTGTTCCAAATTTTTAAAAACAAACAAATGTAGTCTCAAATAAATTATGTTTTAACAAATTCAGTTTTAATCAGATATAATCCCACATTTTTTTTTTATTTTTTTTTTTCAAAAGTAGTCTTTAAACCCTTAACAAAACTTGAGACCATTGTTTTGTTAGAATATAATTTTTTTGGGACTATATTTGCTAAAAGTAATTATATTGGACTACTTTTGATATAAAAAAAAAATTGGGACTATATTTGATTAATCCTAAAAGCTTCAGACTACTATTGCAAATGCATATATCCCTACGATAAAAAACATCTGGTTCTGATTCAAATTGTTACATCAAGCTATTTTTAGTGGATGGCAATGGGATGGGTTCAACGGGTAGAACCTTCGGGTTCGCGGGTTTGTGCGGGTAAGGTAGGCGGGGCGGGGAAGGCCGGGGCCCGAGTTGGCCAAACCCGCTTCGTTGCTATCCCTAATCTATATATCTAATTTCGAACCTCCTAGCTTTATGTATATAGAGTCTATAGCCAGTGGTAACTTAACCAGATGTATTTCCCTTGGCCTCGTTCCCATATAGCATTTACTTTTATGTGCATCTCAGAAATATTAAACAGCTATACGCCCAGATGAATTAAAAATAAGTAAAAAATTATTTAATCTCTCTAACAGAAGAGCCTGAAACAATGAGATTTTTCAAAACAATAAAATTTTAATTAACTGTAAAATTATTTTCTATGACATTCAATCTGCAGGAGTATGGATGACTCAAGTAACTTGTATTGTATGCATAATGCCTCATTATTTTTTAAATTTTCTCGGGCAAACTTACGTTGACCCGAAAACATACACCCTTTTAAATATTTTAATGAAGGAATTCATCAGAGATATTTGCTTTCACAGATACTTTAATTTATCTCGAAATGACTTATATTATTAGTTTTATACAGGAGAACCCTTCCGATATCTATGAAGAAGACGGAAAGGTTTGGTATAATAGCTTTCGATTAAGTTACTAGAAAAAAATAAGAATATATAAATGCATTTCATGGAATGGAAGTGTCGTTGTAATGAAAACAATAATATACCTTAAAATTTTATACATTTCACCTTTCCAAGAAAACCCTGTCTGCATAGCAACACAGCAACCAACACGGATAAACCCTCAACAATCAAACTTTGATTACTGCTATCACCGCATCCCTTGCCTCTATTTTTTCCTGTACAACGAAAAAAAAAAAACCAAGTGATTCGATAATAATTTTTTGTATGAAAAGATTCGATATTAAGTATCTTAAACCAACTGAAATGACTCTTACGTAGCCTATTTGATCGATCTGAAGGAAGCCGATCGAGCAAGTGCTTTAGACCCATTCACATGAAAGTCTTTTCAACTTTCGTATGATATTTTTAAGTAGGATGAATTTTAAAAATTATCCCATAGAATATCGATTTTTTTCAATACCAGTTCCAAACTTTTAGGATTAATCAAATATATTTTCCAATAAATTACTTTTAATCAAAAATTAGTCACATTTATGTTTTTAACAAATTTACTCTCACCGAAATTATTTTTAACAAAAATGGTCTCATAATTAGTAGGGGCTTTGAGACCACTTTTAATTAAACATAAAAGTTTGGGATTATAATTATGCTTCATTTAATTTTTTTTTTTCATGTTATTTAAATTGTTAATGTTTTATATTACTCTAATATTTTATTTAATTTTAGCTCTGTTTTATTATCATCAACAGTAAACACCTTAATCTAAGAACTTGTAAAAATACACTAATTGTAATTGATTGCTATTTGATAGTCTAACCACACGCATCCATCCGCACCCGCATTCACCAGAAGCGCGCGATTTGTATATTTGTGGTGCAGTTGCGGTTTGAAAAATTAACAACCCGCACATAGTTGGTTGGGTGATACCTCAACCCACCCACATACACCCCTAAGTGTGGCTTGTCGTGTGTGTGTATATATGTATATTGTTGTTTTAACCACCCACGCACATAGTTGGTTGGGTGATGGTTGGCTACAAATTTGTTGTTTTAAGTAGGGACGAAAACTCGATCGGGATTGAGCCTCCGACTTTAGCCGGATGGTAAAAGTTCATGTCCTCCTTTAGAAGACTCGGGTTCGAATCTGGACAACGGCCAATAAATGTTTACAAAATACCCATCACCCGTATTGAAAAAAAAACTCGATGGGGATTTTTCATATACGTCAGAATATATTCATTACCACGTTTTGCGATTGTATGTAGCTATCTACAGAGCAATTGCAACTGAATTTCTAGATGATCAACTAGATTTAATTTTTTAATTAGCATAGAATGCTATTCGTCGGCAGCCATGCCTGTAAAATCGCTGGCCCCATCACCTGAATAAAAAATTTAAAAACTCCGACATGAAGTATCCCATAAGAAATTTATATGCGACTTGTGTGTGGAGTATACATTTCTTGCTGAAATTTAGTTAATACCAACCCCCAATATCTTAAACCTTGCAACTAAATTTAATATTAATCTGTATAAATTCAAGTGATCAAGTACACTATTTAGTTGGAATAATTTGTATCTATCATCATTTCTGAGAAATATTTGACATTCCTAATTTTCTAGCAATTCAAAACCTCTAATTTTCAATAAAGGTCAAGTATATGAAACTACGTGTATTTGTGATTGCTTTTCAAACTATTTATATGTTTTTCAGACCAAAAAAAAAATTTTGAGTGGTTTATTCATTGTTTCTGTTATTCCTTTCCTAAAAATAAGTAGGTAGTGAGTTCTCGATCACTATTGGATTGCATCAAGGGTCTGCATTGAATCCTTTCCTGTTCGCCATAGTGATGGAAGAGATAACAAAAGACATACATACTGAATTAACTTGGAACATACTTTTTGTTGACGATGTTGTGTTAATCGACGAGACAATGGCTGTGGTAAATGCCAAATTGGAGTTATGGAGAGAGACATTTGAATCAAAGGGTTATAGATTAAGTAGGTCTAAAACAGAATATACGGAGTGCAAATTTAGTGGTCGTTCCTTTCGGGATTCCGGTGCTGTAGCACTCGGTGGTTAAGAGGTATCGATGAGCAACAAGTTCTGATACTTAGGTTCAGTTATCCAAAAGAATGGAGAGATTGACAGTGACGTTAACCAAAAGAATTTAGGGTTGGCTGGTTGAAATGGAGAAACACCACTGGAGTTCTATGTGATCGCAATATCCCGCTGAAATTGAAGGAGAAGTTTTATAGAACCGTTGTTAGACCCGCAATGTTGTATGTGACGGAAATGTTGGGCACCCAAGAGGAATCACATCCAAAAGATGAGTGAGACAGATATGCGTATGCTTCATTGGATGTGCGGTAAGACCAGAAGATATAAAATAAGGAACGAAGATATTCGAGCTGAAGTAGGTGTAACTTGTATAGAAGAGAAGATGCAAGAAAGCCGCTTACGTTGGTTTGGTCATGTTCGACGTAGCCCAGCATTGCAGTGATACGTCAAGTGGAGTCCATGGATTTCGGCCAGTTGACGAGAGCGAGTTGACGACCGAAGAATACATGACTCGAAGGTATATGCAAAGACTTGGAATGCAAGGGGATTACAGAAGATATGTTGACCGATAGAAGCGTTTGGAGAAGACTGACACATGTGTCTGACCGTACTTGATTCTCTCTATTGTTCATGTAGCCTACCTCAATTCATTGAGATTAAAGGCTTAATGTTGTTGTTCTTGTAGTATTGCTAATACAACAAAACCAAAGTTGGTATTTGGTAATCGTTAACGCCGCGATTATTGTAAGAGTCCTGAGATTAATTAAATAATGTACGGATTACTATTTTTAGTTGTAAATAATTTTTGAAGACATAATAAGTCCCAGCTACCTTGAGAAATTTGTGTATACGTGCAAAAAGGGTGATTCATGCCAAACCCATTGTTAATATTAATAATAAAACTTGGGTTGGATTTTAGATAGTTTTTGTTTTTCTGAATCTTCATCTGAGATGGGCAACCTGGTCAGCCCAACTAAGAGTGAAAAATAATAATAATAATTGATTCATATCAAGGAAAATTAAAGTAAACGAAAGAATTAGCTATGGTGACTGCTGATATAAACTCTGAATTCAACCATATACTTTCTAATATATTCAAATTCATCCCTATAAGAAATTTTTGAAGCTAAATAGTGATACCCTTAAAAAAGCAATCAAACTATCTTACAATAACTATTGATGATCATAAAGGTTCTTATCTTAGTCAAAAAATCTTCTACTTTCCCAAAATTAATTAACATTATTCGTAAATATGCTTTAATTGGATATCGGAATGACGTGCAGAAAACAAGAAACTCGCAAAGCAGTACCTTGATGGTGCAAGATTAAAGAGGAGACTCACTGAGTCACTGGTGCACTCTATTTTTGGATAGGAGTTAAGACAAAACAGGAATAGCAGCATAATATAATGTGATGTATGCCCAAATCGTTAAAAAATATTAACACATTTTGGATTCATGTTCAAAAGATTGAGTCTCTCTTTTCTTGTTTGAAATACATGATGTTATTGTTGGTTCTGATGCTCTGCATAAGTGTGAATGTCCATTGGTCTGTAATGTCTAGTACCTCAAATTCATGGTAAGTCTGAATATGGAGAGAAGAGTCAGATAATGTTGCAACTTTTTAATAAAATTTACTCAGTTAGGTTTAGATTATTCTCCCCATGAATTGCGTTTTGATCCATGTGAAAATAAATTTAGGGTTATTGGTAACAAATCCCCTGTGGTTTCTCAAATATTCATATTACACCCATGTGATTTGAAAATAAGCAGTTTACCCTATTGTGGTTTTCAAAGTAGGCAGTTTACCCCATGTGGTTTGAAAATGTGCAGTTTACTCCAGTGTAGTTTATGAATAGGTGTAAAGCACACTCTCCGCTTATGCTATGTTTTGCAAACTACATGTAGTAAAGTGTCTATTTTGAAAACCACATGGTGATAATCTGTCTATTAGAGGTACCACTAGGGGTAAAATGTATATTTACAAACCACATGGATTAAAGTGCTTAATATCGATACCAAAAAGGTAAATTATCACTCGCTCATAAATTTAGGTTAAACGTTTTTAAAATTGAGAACGGCCCTCCAATTTGTGGTATTAACGTATATGAAAATTTGTATTGAGATAAATTTGTACTTATATGATGTAGACGATGTGTTTTTATTTTAATTTCACTAAATATAAATGTCAAAAATCGTTAAATATATGCTGCATCATTCAAATCTTTACGTCAAGAATGTTGGCATGATCTCGTACATTGGAAATGAATTAAAGGGCAGGCCCTCTTAAATGCAATAATACAAAATTCAAGAATCAAATCACACCATCGAAGGATTAGAATGCTTTCTCCAAAATTTAATTGTATACCATCCCATTACATAATATGTAATGTCTATATATAATTCAAGATCAATTCCAAAACTACACAATACATCTCATATTTACAGATGAAGAAAGAAACTTACAATGATCATTTTCTCATTTCCATCTACTTTCATTCGTTGTTGTCTTCTTTTCTCTCCTCTTCCCTTCCTCGGGTGATACTTTGATCAGTCAAATATGTTATCAAGCATCGGACTTCGGGTATTGCATCGAAATCTTGAGGAGCAATTGTCACGCCCCGAGATCGGAGCGCGTGACACCGGCGTTGATTCCAAACATTAATTCAAAATCAACAAGCCTCGTGTACAGATCTATGATTAAAAAACCCGTTTATTTATTCCATTGAAAATAATAATCGTCTCTACAATTGATATTGCAAAATACAATTGTCTCGGATAAAATCAAAGATACGGAAGCGTAAATAAAACTAATAAATTTTCTTGAAAGTTCTTCGTGGATCATCATCTCCAAAATTGTTCTCGTTATTCTTCCACGATCTCTTCGTTTCGTCTTTGTCTGGGAGGGGAGGTAAGGGGGTGAGTGTTTGGGAAAAACATCCAGCAAGTAGGGGCTGATTGAACATAGGAAAACATACATATATTCATAGCAAAAATCTTTTATAAACATTTTTTTTTCAAATCCATAGATCTTGGCATATAAACACATTTCTTACTCATAAACACATATCTTCAACATATTCACATAACGACTTATTGGATTCAAGATGTGGCTCATGTGTGCATATCACTTTGCTCTTAAGGATCAAGAGGTGACTCACATGCATGTGGCACGCCCACATCATGTAGCACTTTGCCCCGCCGAATCAAGTGGTGACTCATACATACGTAGCACTTTGCTCTGCAAAGTCCTTTCATTCATGATCATGTCACATACTTGTTAGATTTAAAAACATAATCCTCATGTTTGATGTTCAATCGAGAATTTAAATCATAATAATGTTTTGAAAATGAAATGGAATTGTAGAAAAAACCTACTTACAGTTGGATATACAAAGCGTGGTAAAATGGATCCCAGATTACAAAGGTGGTGCGAATCATCTCATCTCTAACCTTGAAGCTTTCGAAAATGAGTGTGTATATGTGAGAGGTTTTCGAAAATGTGATGATGATAGGATAACTTTTTCATTTCTTTATTGTATGATATATAATGGGTTTAATGTGGTGGGGTGGTTTAATTAAGATTCCTAAAATTTGGCCATTAGAGTCATGATTTGAGCCAACTAATGATTGGGTGTCATCAAGGTAATGAATGGATGTTATCAAAGGCTAATAAAATGGCTAATGTCAAATTTGATCATGCAATTAAATGGATACCAAGATTTGGGCAAGGCACTTGAATGGGTCAACTAAATGAGACAAAATGAATAAAGGATTTTGGGTGTTTATTGTAGGAGAATTAGTTGACCAATACCAAAAGTTTTGCCCTTTAATGACACAATTTGAGCAAGGTACTAAATGCCACTAAATGAGATTGAATGGTGGTTGAATGGATTTGAATGGTTGCAAGACTTGGTTTGGGCACTAAAATGTCATTGAATGACTAATGACAAGGTCCATTGAATGGCTAACAAGATTTGGGCAAAACAAATTTTTCGGGGCTTCACATCCCTCCCTCCTTATTGGAAGTTTCGTCCTCAAAACTTGAGTCGGTTCGATCTTGATGAGACATTTATATTTCTCTTGCATATTTTCTATCGGTTCCCAAATGACTTCTCTTTCCGTATGGGTTGACCTTTGGACATTGGCGTAAAGAAATGTACTTCGTCTCTGCACTTGATCCTTTGAGTCCACGTTCCAAATCGATATTTTTTCACACTTCTTCAACTACTAGAAGTTTGCTTCGAGCATATTGTTCCGATTTGCAATGTATCTCCTCAGTTGTGGTATGTGAAAGATATTATGAATTCGGGAAGAAAGATATTATGAATTCGGGATAGGCTTGTAGCGTGCGCTATTCTGATTATGTTGGTACCGTCGGTGTTGAAAGTAACTCGCTTATGGCAAAAGATTGCTCCAGATTCGTATTGAAGTCAGAGGCTCAAACGTGTAGCATATCCTCGAGGGTCTGAGTTGTCCATTCGGTCTGACCATCGATTTGAAGGTAATAGACGGTACTAAAAGTCACAAGAGTACCTATGGTTATAGAAAGCTCTCTCAAAGTCGCGACACAAATCGTGGGTCTCTATTAAAGGCTGACGAGACTGGCTTCCTACATTCATTGGTTTATAGTCTCGTCTGAGCTCTTACCTAGTCGAACCAAGAACCAAATTTTCAAGTATTGCTTATATCGTGCCTTCGTCACGCACTACGCACTCTATTAAGTTATCTTAACGAATGCATATAGTTTCTAGTTGAATGAGTTTTCTTTGTCAAACTGATCAATGATAGGAGTAAAGTCTCTTAAAGAAAAGTTCAATAAAATCCAAAAAATTTCAAAGGGGGTGTAAAGTGAATGATCAACTTTCTGTGAGTCGAACCGATATAACAATTATTGAATACTACAAAATTTTGCAAGGATAACATACGTTATTCTAGGATATAATCTCATGAAAGAAAGGAAATGATAATTCCAAGAAAGTGGAAAGCAGGAAAAAGGATGTAGTTTTGCGCATCAACTCAAAATAAGTTTTGCAAGACGATAGTCGAAAAAAATATTTTTTTTTATATGAAGAAGATCAAGGCCATATCAAACTCAAGCAATCATGGAGTCTCGACAATGAATGAATAAACAATTGATGTATTGAACTTTAATGAAGAATGATAACCACATTATCCAAAGAACATTTGGGTAATTATGAAACAAAAATATACTATGAAGATCCGAAGTACTAGAAATGATTGAACGATTGTTTCACAAGTAAGGTATATATCAAACAGTCCAAACTATTTAAAATAGATGAGGATTTAAGAACAATTTCAGGGTGAATCAATAGTTGAATAAGTGTTTGTACAAATGAGACTATTTCGAAATTGACGAATGAAGCTCTATAGTGCAATAAGTAGATTGAATAATTGTCCGGATAAAATCATATGATTCGAATATTCTAATAATTGTCCGGATTAAAAGTGAGCTTTCACATTGAATACGAGATTATATTCAAAATGGACAAAATAGAGCGCAAAAGATATAATTGATGTTTACGATGAAATAAATCAAGCGGGGAAATGTCCAATGAGCGTGATGACATGCTAACCTATTATTCCAATGAAAGTTGAGTTCAAGGATATCAATAATAAATTTGAAGGAAGACGAATGAATTCATTGATCGAATAAATTTATCGAATTTCAAAAGATTTATTGGACTGTGGAAAGTTGGTTTCTAATTTTCTTAATAAATTCTAAGGGACTAGTCTATTATTATTTGAACCAAAATATTATAAGCTTGAGTACGATGTTCCATCACTATATCCAAATTGAGATGGATTTCTAATTTCCTTATTAATATTTAAAGACTAATCTACTATCTCTCATTTCAACCAAATGATCATGCAACTTGATCCCAAAGTATCACAATTTATACTCAAATTATGAGATGCATCTTAAATTATGTCTCCCAAAATTATAACATGACTTTACTAAGTTCTAAGGATCTCAATAAGAATAAGGAGGACATGTCATCGACTATTCGAGTGCGCCCGAGATTTCACTTGAAATTAAGTTTCTTGGAATTGGGTGAAAATTTTTAAAACAATCTCCATGATGAATCTAATAAAGTATGAACTTGATATTTATTGAGTGTGGGCAAAATTCTCGAAGTTAGCCCAAAAATAAAAATTCAAGAAATTAGGCGTAATACGACTGGATTGAGTTCATAGTGATTACAAAGAGGGATATAACTTTTCAAAATAATAAGGTTTAAAGTTGTTGCGTGGGAGCATAACCGAGAAATAACACAATTCGAGACACGCCCAGAGAATAAATTAAAATTTATTAATTAAACTGAGAGGTTCAGGACGAAATCATAAACAAAGAAATTCATCACTAGAATACCAAAGAAATATTACTTATTGTTCTTATCACATCGCATACTACAAAAACTAGTCTGTTGATACTCCGTCTCTTAATTCATCTTCAACGTTTTCCACTACTATAGGATTTTTCTCGAGATCTTCTTCTTCCATCAGCAAATTGATCACAGACTGGTTGTAGGCGACTTCATGTTCTAATTCATTCTTCTTGATTAATGGCAAAGGTCTGGACATTAGGTTTGTTCTCCCTTAGCTTGTCTGGATGGGCGGTGTGGTCTGTTCTAGTCTTCCTTTTGTCTGCTTCCGTACAATCCGCGATTTGGTGCCCAATCTCCCCACATCGGAAACAAGCTCCGCTCACTTTACGATATTTACGAGTATGTACTGGTTTACAAATGAGGCACCTCTGGGAATTCCTAATAGTCAGATTAGAGGTGGATCCCTTATGATGATTAATGGACTGATTTGGCCTTTTGATTTTCTGACCACTGTCGGTGGGAAGGATAGGGGAAGGTCTCTTATGCTTGAACTCCTCTTCACCTTGCAGGTTGTCGTTGATGTCCTCTTGATTGTTGAGGGCGAACAACGTTCCTATGTTTCTGTCAGGTGCTTGTTTGTAGCCTCAAGGGCATCAATTTGGGCCCTCAGATTTTCCAACTGCTGTTCCAAAACTTGATTCCTTGCAACTTCAGCTCTATGAAGTGTGTCAAGCCTCATTATCTCCACTAAGAGCTCCTCATTTGTGCGACCATAGTGGTAGGGGGCCTGGTGGACATCCTGGTGCAAATGATCCAATATCTTGAGAAGCTCGGTCTTATCTTGTCTTTCACTATACAAGGGCTCCTTGATCTCTTCCATTTCGCGATCCAAATTTTGGATTCTATCGGACGCTGCGCAGGTCGTCATTACCTAATCCAAGAGAGGAACGGTTAAGCCGACATATTCTATTTTATTTTATTTATTTATTTTATTTATTTTGTACAATTTACTAAATGTAGATGATAGAGGATGTAGAGCAATAAATGCAAAGAATTTTATTTTATTTTATCTTATTGAGAATTAGGGTTCTATGAGAAGCGTTTCGGCTTTAGAATTTGCTCACTCGAGGTTTGGAATTTCGAAATTGTTAAAGGGCTTTTGATAAACAGTGTTATGAGGGTTCATAACCCATATTTAATTTGAAGGTGTTCCAAATTGTGAGAAATTGATGCTCAAAATATTCGCAATTCAGGGTTCTTGGGCGAGAAATTGATCCAAAATTGAGCATCTTCCCTTGTTTGTGGATTTCAATTGGATAGAGGGCTTCTGTTCGACGTGATATAAGGATCATAAACCCAGAATTAATTAGAAATTAGTGTTCGGATAGATTAGAAAATTGAATCCCAAATTTCTATGACATAGGGTTCTAAGGGCGGTGGATTGCGGTTCAAAATTGGAAGCTTTCTCTTGTTTGTGAGAAACATCTAATAGAGGGCTTTTATGAACTATACAATGTAGAATAAAATCCGAAATTAATTTGATTTTGGTGTTGAAAAAATCGGAGCTTAAGTTTCGGCTAAAATAGGGTTCTTGGGGAGCAATTTCGATTCGAAATTACTCGATGTTCAATTATTGGAATTCGAAATTTTTAGAGGGCTTTAGATTGAATTGCTATAGGAATTAATAACCCAGAAGTAACTTGGAAATCGTGTTCGGATGATTGAGAAATTAAATATGAAAATTTCAAAAAATTTAGGGTTTTTACCAAAGGATATTCGATCTACTATTGGCAACAATTCTGCAGGCTGGAGTTTGAATTTAGTTGAGGGCTTTTGTCAAGGATGATAATTCGATTATTACTCCATAATTAATTTGGAAATTTCGTTGCAATGGGTGGGAAAATCGATGGCTAAATTTTCGGGCAGTTAGTGTTCTTAGGGTGCAAAGCGTGATCCGCAATTGACGCATTTCCTTCGTTTGAGAGTCGTTAAGAACATAGTGCTTTTATTACTAGGACAATTACGAGTTGCATACCGAAGTTAATTGGAATTTCGTGTTCGAATGGTCTGACAAATCGGATGCTGAAGTTTTGCAAAATTAGGGTACTTTGAGCGTGATTTTAAGCTCCAAATTGGACGCCTTCCTTCTTTTGTAACTTCGATTTGTTAGAGGGCTTTTATCTATGCTGATATTTTGGTTATTAATCCAGATTTAATTTGAAAATCAATTAGAATGGGTGGGGAAATCAATGGCTAAATTTTCGAAAAAAAGTAGGGTTCATGCCCGGGATTTTGTTCCACGAAATTTTGGGTTGTTCGGTGTTTAAAACCCCTAATTGACGCATGTAAGATGGTCGTCATGTCACGTGGATCATGTTTGAATGTCCGAATCATCGACCATCCACGGCGGCGTAGGAATCGGAAGGCCAGGCGAGAGTTTAGACGTGTGAACTTCGATCGATGATTTGGTCGGGAAAATGATGTCTGAACGACCCGCTGTTTAGTGACGTGATATCGTCTGGGGAAGATGATCATGGAGGTAGATCGATTTTCAGGCGAGGGCAGGCGGTGGTGCAGCGGCAGAGGCAACCCTAGATCTAGGTTTTTTCGATTTTTTTTTAAATAATAATATTTTCAGATTTTGGATTCCAACTGATTTTCGATTTTAATCAGTTGTCTATTAGATCCGGGATTCATAATTCGGTTTATTTATATCAACCAAAAATCTTTTCCCAGCGGGATCATGGAACCTGGTTTTGCTCTGATACCACTAAAATGTCACTCCCCGAGATCGGAGCGCCTGACACCGGCGTTGATTCTAAACATTAATTCAAAATCAACAAGCCTCAGTGTACAGATCTATGATAAAAAACCTAGTCTATTTATTCCATTGAAAATAATAACCATCTTTACAATTGATATTGCAAAATACAATTGTCTCGGATTAAATCAACGATGCGGAAGCGTAAATAAAACTAATAAATTTTCTTGAAGGTTCTTCGTGGATCATCATCTCCAAAATTGTTCTCAGTTATTCTTCCTCGATCTCTTCTTTTCGTCTTTGTCTGGGAGGGGAGGTAAGGGGATGAGTGTTTGAGAAAAACACCCAGTAAGTAGGGGCCGATTGAACATAGGAAAACATACGTATATTCATTGCAAAAATCTTTTAAACATTTCTTTATCAAATCTATAGATCTTGGCATATAAACACATTTCTTACTCATAAACACATATCTTCCACATATTCACATAACGACTTATTGGATTCAAGATGTGGCTCCCGTGTGCATAACACTTTGCTCTTAAGGATCAAGAGGTGACTCACATGCATGTGGTACACCCACATCATGTAGCACTTTGCCCCGCCGAATCAAGTGATGACTCATACATACGTAGCACTTTGCTCCGCAAAGTCCTTTCATTCATGATCATGTCACATACTTGTTAGATTTAAAAACATAATCCTCATGTTTGATGTTCAATCGAGAATTTAAATCATAAATAATGTTTTGAAAACGAAATGGAATTGTAGCAAAAACCCACTTACAGTAGGATACAAAGCGTGGTAAAATGGATCCCGGATTACCAAGGTGGTGCGAATCATCTCCTCTCTAACCTTGAAGCTTTCGAAAATGTGGCCATTAGAGTCATGATTTGAGCCAACTAATGATTGGGTGTCATCAAGGTAATGAATGGATGTTATCAAAGGCTAATAAAATGGCTAATGTCAAATTTGATCATGCAATTAAATGGATACCAAGTTTATGGGCAAGGCACTTGAATGAGTCAATTAAATGAGACAAAATGAATAAAGGATTTTGGGTGTTTATTGTAGGAGAATTAGTTGACCAATACCAAAACTTTTGCCCTTTAATGACACAATTTGAGCAAGGTACTAAATGTCACTAAATGAGATTAGAATGGTGGTTGAATGGATTTGAATGGTGGCAAGACTTGGTTACGGGCACTTAAATGTCATTGAATGACTAATGACAAGGTCCATGAATGGCTAACATGATTTGGGGCAAGACAAATTTTTGGGGCTTCACATCAATCAGACCTCACGATCCACTGATCTTAAAACTCTTATAGAAATAACGGTTAACAAGTCACTAATGCTTGCAAATGACAATGAACTCTTCATATAAAAATCAAGGGCATCTGAAAAAGGATGAGCATCTGAAGCAACTTTACGTCAAGAAGTTATGAGTTTTTTTTTTTTGACAAATTGTGAAAAATGATTGTGATTATAAAGATTACTCATACATTCATTTAGTGAGAAAGTCTGAATAACATTTATAATACCACCGCATCAAGGTCAGAAACAGAGCTCAGGAATTCCTGACCAATTGGATTTTGATATTTAAAGTGTTTCAGATTTCAAAGATTTTGGTTAGAGCATCAGAATTTCATAATTTGAAAATAGTTCACATAACGATTGGAATTTAAAACATAAATACAAGTTCAAAGCGAAAGAACGAGTTTAACAAAAGCCCACTTATAGTTATTGAGTCTTAGAGCGTGTTTGAATGGATTCCGGGCTGTGAAGATGGTGCAAACTTCTCCTTGCACTTTTCAAAAATTTCAGTGTGTCATGTGCAAATTTCGAAAATTGTGGCTATGAAGAATAGGGTTTTTTGGTGTATTTAATATAGGAGAGGTTTAGTTGAGGTAAGTTGTGATTTTTGTGATATTTGTTGTCCATAATTTTAAGCTTGATTGGATCTCCTTCCAAGATTGATGAACACTTTCATTTGGTGAAGGATTCTTTGATACTTTAATTTTGGCTCATGTTTTGGTCTCGTTGGGATTTTGGCGGGTCTTTACAACAATGTTAGAAAGCAAGTCAGAATGGAACTGTCTAGCTTGAGCAGATAGATATTGGAAAATAATAGAAGATGCATGTGGTTCACCTTCGGAACCGGTTGTAGTGTCGTTTTCAGATATGGATGCCAGACTTTAGCATACCCCAAATATGGGTATATGTGTAATCAGAGTGACAAAAGGACACCCCTAAAAGAACTTTCTCTCGGCTCCTCCACCGCTCAATTAACTCTATTTCTGGCATGGTAATAACCGTAATCTCATAAAAGTAGGCAGTGAGATGAGGGTACATTCATGGGTGGACAGAGGATTCAGGAAGAAGAACGACCAACGAGATCGACATAAGAGAGGTGTAACTTAATTTTTATGAGAAATTATAGATGAAAGTTCAATTTTTTCTTGTTTGAGGGATGGCAATCGTCTATATCGACCTTCCGCTTAATCGACCATCTGGTATGTTTGGTTCTAATCATGGCTAGTATTTGTAGGATAGCTGTCGTGGTAGCGTACCTAATATGGTGAAATGAAATGCATTCCTTCATTCAATATCCAGTTCAGTCTAGGTGACTGTTGGTGCCAGATCAAGAAATTTAATAGAAATGAGACAATTTTAGTATATTTTGAAACTTGAAATATAAATATTTAGAGAAAAATAATATCGGCATGTATATAATTTGAATGAAGGTTCTGTCAATTATTTGGAACTGTAAAACTTAAAAAGGAAAAATGGAAGCTAAAGAGCAACTTAAAACCAAAGAGTGGAAGATGGGGAAACAAAACCCTAAATGATTGGAAGCAGATGTTGAGAAACGAAATTTTAATAATCGAACATAGTACCACTACATGACCTATGTTATTTGGATATTACAACAAAAGCCATTCGAATGACAATCATGAGTTGGAAAAAGAAACAATTCTACAAAGGGAGCAAGTTCAGAATCATTATGAATACGAATGTGAACTCGAGACTCGTTCCAAGGACTCTAGACTTGGACTTGCTCATCAGTGTGATGGATGCAGTGTGTTTATGGCTTATCCTGATAGGGCTTGGAGATGCTTTTCTCCATCTCCAGGGATTCATTAGTCGCACCTTTCTTGGTCTGGCCTTTGTTATTGCGGTATATGGCATATAGTATCAACTGCACTATACCTAATCCACAGCCAAATCCATTTGGAATCTGGAAATATTGTTTTCATATGATCAGCTGTATATAGATTCGTGAGCCCACTCATCATTTTAGCACACTTCAATATCATATACTTACAGCAACAAATGGGTCCATCCCGAGGAGGCCAAAGACAAACCAGGATGTACCACACAAGAACACAAACAATGATAAGAAGAAGGGCATGAATTCCACACTTTTAGTCTGGATCACCAACCTCTGCAAATATATTTTAAGAACAGAAATTTATTCGATACCAAATAATTTCAGACTCCATTCTAAACATACAAGGATTTTACAAAAAAAACAAAGTAATGGAAACTTACTATGATTGTCAAAGGTGAACCATACATGATGATGGAGAAGACAGTAGCCGCAATCCCGCAGAAAATCTTTCTTCCTTTGCCATGGAGAGCGAGTAGAGAAACAAACGCGACAATTGCAAATACGGCGAGGACAAGAGCGAGCAATCCCAGGATCTTACCCTTTTCTTTCTTTGGTGCAAATATGAGAAAGATCAGCACGTAAACCGATTCAATGGCAGCACCGGTGCCATTTATCGTTGAAACTAGCAAGTTATGAGGAGACACAAAGGGGAGACCGTACCTAGATAAGTTCATGCATGAAAAAGACTCAACAATCAGCATACCCTACCAAGGATTTTTTGAACAACTTTCTTGTTCACTAATGTGATTTAATAGAAATATGAGACAGCTCAAAATACAGCCTATTTCATACATATATTTTTTTAAATCTAATGATCAATAATGTGGGTGGGTGCTGCCCTGCCAAATTAAGTAATTTCTAATTTTATTGCTGAAAACACATTAAATCACCCATTCCGCTAAATTTCTAACTTTGCCTCGAATATGATTGTATTATGGGAAAGAGAATAAATACTCAGAAAATTATGTCGGGTGGAATATATCATTATATGAAAAAACAGCTGCAAATCTTTGCTTAATCGAACAAATTTCAAGAAGCTCACCAAGCAGAAAGCAAGCAGTTGAGTAAGGTCATGACATAGGGAACTCCAGAGAACTGCTCGGTAGACCTTTTCTTTATGATCCTTTTGAAGGTAATCCTATCAGGGATCATCATATAATAATCATTAAAAAATACTCTTGAAACTTGAGTAGCGATACTCTTAACAATAGAGTAAAAAAATCCATCAACCCAACTCCCAAGGCGAGCCATAAGAACAAAATACTTAAGTTTGATGCATAATTTTAAGCATGAAATACGTTAGTTCGTAAGCACACACAAAAATAGATAATTTATTCTGGGGATGGGGAAGCTCACAATGGCGCCAAGAAAAGAAACAGAGCGAAAGCATTCCCTGTAAAATGACAGGAAAACAAGAAATTAGAAGACAAAGACAGTAAAAATTAAAACCCGAGAAAAGCTTCTTCGAAGTATGGGGAAAAACCCACCGAATATTCCAACGACGAAATGCAGAGTATTTTCCATATCTTCCTCGTGTTCTTGAAATACTAAACTCAACAAATAACTGTGTTCGCCGAAAAAACCCTGATCAAGAAACACCCCAAAAACCAAAGGAAAATGAAAAAAAACAGACGAAGATATCTTCTTATCTTTCCTTTCAAGAACGCTATGTGTGTTGTACGTATGTGAACTTCATAGGTTGAGAAAACCACTGAAGAGCCAAACAGATATATATACACCAAAACGGGTAAGAAAGCAACAAAGTGTGAGGGAAATTGAATTATGGGCATAGCGAAAAATTTAAAAAAATAAAAAAATTATAGCTGCCGGTTTTATTTTTTTTATATATTGGAGATGTATATATATACTAGTATATTTTGGCACCGTGCAAGGCACGGTGCCAGGGACAAAGTTACTGGGCAAGCACTATCGTCCCGTAATAAAATAATACTCGGCTGCAACAATAAAAAACGAAAATGGGTATGCTCACCTAGCAGTAGGTTGAAGCTGAGGGCTTTTCTCCAACCTGGACAACAATTCAATCAACGAATCCTGCTTACTAATGGTATATTCAAATGTATCATCTGTCTTTAACTGTTTTCAAACCTTTAACCAAAATATAATGGGCTAGAAGTTGGCCATGCAGGTCCAATATTAAAATAACTCTAGATCATATATTAAAGGATGATAGCAATGACTGTAACTACAAACAAACAAGTGCATCAAGACATAAGATTGTTAGTTCTTAGCAGCGGCCAAGATATCCCAAAAAGAAAATTATCAGATAAAAGTGCATCACCGCAGTAGGCGATATCCTATAGCGCATCAAAAGGTTTACTCTAACAGACAGCAAAACTAAACAAAAGTCGTCTTCAAGAGTTTTCAAAATGATACTGGTTCATTATAGAGCAAACATGTGTTCGGTATGTCATGGTAGGAGATGACATCGTATAGCTAGTCAAATTGCTTGGCTTTAATGATTCTTCCCCTTGCAGACTTTTTTGTTTTGGTCACTTCGTAGGCATCATCTGCATTGGGCAAGGCATCAAAATCTTTAACGGTTATAGGAAAAGCCCAGGAAAAAAAAATATGATGTATGATAGATGGACTAGATTGAAAAATAACCTTCGATGGGACTGTCAGCTTGGTCGATCGTCTGAGCATCTTGGAGGTTGTCTTCTGAGTCGTCATCATCAGTGATGACGCGATGCAAGAACCTCTTCCGTGTTTGTTTTTTGTGAGCGCGCCCAACTACATAAGAATTTCTTTGGGTTACATAGATAGGGCCACTTTTCATCGTAATAGCTTTTCATGCCAAAGAAACATAGAATTAAGTAGGTTATTTATCGGTGATGTCCAAGCTAAATTCAGCTGGACTGCGAGGAAGTTTACCTTTTTCTGACTTCACGAGTAGAGGCTTGTCTTTTTTTTTCCTATCGACTAAATTTTCTCCAGTTGTGGGTCGAACATGTGCATTTGTTAATAGGACACGAGCATTGTTTGGATGGACGAGATCTAGAAATACACATACACAACATTGTAATATATTTCCAAGTAATATGTGAGCGATATTGTGTATGCATGAATTTTAAAGGAAGACAAATATTTGAAAGGTGGTAACCTAAAAGAGGCATACCGTCCTCAGAAGAAACAATGTCATGTAAATCGATGGTCGGCAGCTCGGGTTCCTCAAATGACACAACACCTGTAATACATGAAGAACACCGTTTTGTTGCAATGAGTTTTTTCTAGCCACTTGCCCAATTAAGAAGTGCCACTATAATTAAAATAAAGACAATTTGGTAGCAACCACTCACTTGGATCATACGCCAGACTGTCTTCCCCAACCTTGTTTTTCCCCTTTTTGATAAGGCGTCTCCGAACCGAAGCAGCCCCTATGTAAAACATTCAAGCCAAATTTAATAAACCCGTCGATTACATATTGGGATGCTATTGTATTTTTTTTTTCCTAGCATAAAAGGACAACCTATCTCACAAACATCCGCTGTTTTTCTCGTCTCAACACCTGTAGGCTCATTGGGTGGTGGCGTTATTGGCAATCCGAAATCGAGCTTCCTCTTGGTTGATCTTGCGCCCTCTGGGAAAGCATATAAAACATTTTGTGTAGGATAGAACGAGACCAACATGTATTGAAAAAATGGCCAACAAGACAAACGTACCTTGTAATTCTTGGGTGGGAGCCATAGTAGCAGACAAATATTTAATGGGGCTTGGTGTTGGCGGTAGGGCAGGCCTTGCAAGGCTGTCAACATATTCCAGAGCTAGTAAGCTATACACGATGATTTCTTTCGCATTGCGCCCGCTAAATAGGCTCGAGCGTATCTTCATGAATACTTCGTGATCCTTTAAGCCCTGTCTAACAAGAGCAACTGGAGGTGCCCCGTCCTGAGGAAGGAAGCACATGTTGGATAATTCAACATTCTGCTGAAAGATTCAATAAAGTAAAGGACCAGCAAGTTTTACTGATATGACCTGCAAAGTTTTGTTGTAGAAATCTTCCGCAGACATTCCAATGATTAGGTCTCCTTCTTTGCCAAACACCGTGACATCGAGTGAGCCAGTACGATCAGAAACTTTGAGGCAGAATCGAAATCTATAAGTAAAAAAGTAACCCTTGAAAAACGCCGAAAGACAATGATATAATGAAAAAATGTGAAGCTAAAACCTCGGCGGCAATTAGTACCTGGGTTTTGCTATCTTTTTTGCATTGCATGTCTTACAAGTGAAAACAGAATTGTAGTCGGCGTTAATGCCACAGCGGCATTCTTCACATCCCATGTAAACAAAGCTTTGGGACGCGTCGTCCAAGCAAGCTTTGACCCTGATATTATATCTGCCCGGCTGAGAAATGGAAACCGTAAGAGAAGAATATCCATTGAGCATACAAAAAGGAGATTAGGCGCAGATCTTGGATGTTTTTTTAAAACCTTTTCAAGTTGAAGCACTTCGGAGACAGTGTTGATCGGTAAGGGTTGTCCTCCTTTGACATTGATCTTCTCCTCGAAAAAGCCACCCCTTTCCACGACATCGTCAATGAGAAGTTTTTCCTTGGTCCGCCTATGAAAAGAAAATGGAGCCATGGGAAATTTAATATATTATAAACACACGAAGCGTGTTATTGTAATGTAAATATGTAAGAAATGGGTGACAGGATCATTACCATGTCTGTAGGTCAGAGAAGCATTCATTGTCCATCTGTTCAAGAACAACTGAAGATGAAGTCGAGCTAAGAGACAAACCTACAAATGATAGTTCATTGATTATGTAAGGAAATAGAATAACAACCGTAAGACGCAACATAAATTATAAGTCCGAAAATCAAATAGTAGGGAGTTAACCGTAGTATCCTTTCACCAGAAAATTGAGGAGGGCGAGGGACGGCCGCTTGTAGCAGTCATCTAAAATGGCAAACAGTTGCGGAGTAACAGCGTCTCCCCATAGAGTAACGACAAATGGGGTAAATCTAGCAAGATATAAAGTCGATAAACTGAACATGCTTGGGAGTAAGCTAAAATTAAGCGCAAAACCTATAATGGAAGAAAAACTTACTGTGGGTCAATCGCCGCATATTCATGCAGAACTTGTGTCTGGCCCTGCGTAGTAATTTTCCTGGGGGCCCTTTTCGCAATGATCACGCATATGGTACCTAATTAGAGGGGGTTAGTCGTCGAGGGGATTGAGGAGATTACTATTAATCACTGTGTTGCACGAAAGTAATATCCGAAAACACGTCGACCACTTACTAATAAGTTTTTTTGACTCCAAGTACGCAATAAATTTTTCAGACCCGATGAAACTTGGGCGAAATGAGGATGGAGAAATGGCGCCATCAACAACAAGTACGACCGAAGTATTTGAGGTGATAGTCCATTGGTATGGACTACTAACCAGGTCGTTCTTGTACATATCTTTTACTTTGGTGACCTGAGCATTTGAGATCGTATATGTCTTCGATTCTTCCAGAGAATATTTGTATAAGTCAACATCAGTCTTGAAAATTATGGCCTCCACCGTGTCACCCTAGCACAAAACACCAGGCAAAGCAATAAATATATGACTGTCATCAATAAGCATGAAAAGTGACATGAATTACTTGAAAGAATTACCGTTTCGTCAGCAAGAATCATCTTTTGGTATTTCGTTGGCGAGAATATCGCGGTTTTCACCCCAAGCTTGCTCACGACACGTACCTTCGCTGACCAGCTATTTGTCTCGGTAGTTATTGATCTAATAGGCATTACATTTTCACCCATTTTCGACCTGTCGGTAAATAAGACTGAAGCAATCGTGGATGGGTGGTGCAATACTTCCACACAAACAGGGGGTGCCGATATTGAATGGGGCAAAAACATAAAGCACAAGAAATATGTAATGCTCAGCACATGAGATGGCCCGAAACAATGCAAGCGCAAGCTTGTAAAAAGTTTGTAAAGGGCAAATAAGTTGTAAATCAAGGTTGAGGACCCCCCCTCCACCCTCCCCTTCCGACGCAAAAAAACATGCATGTAATGAGTTAATTTTGTGCGCGTAAGGTACCTATCTTCACATGGCGGCATTTAGAATCTCTTTGTAAACAACATTCTTAGTTTGACAGTGTGTGGTAAAGATTGCAGTTGATGGTTTGATCAAGACTTTGACGGAGCCACTACATCTGACCCTAGAAAGTGCGACATATAGTTGACCATGTGAGAAGACAGGTTGGGGCAAGTAAATCCCAACCTTATCAAGTGTTTGCCCTTGGGCCTTGTTAATACTCATCGCGAAACAAAGGCGTATAGGGAATTGATGTCGCCTAAAAGGTATGGGGCATCTAAGATTATCAGAAGTTTCCAATGGTATCCTCGGGATGAAGACAAATTTTCCGGTGTACTCGCCAGACGCTATGACAGCGCCAATAACTTTTTTCCCCAAATCACGGCAGATGAGACGTGTGCCATTGCACAGGCCTTCAGATGGATTAATATTGCGCAGTAGCATGATAGGGCTATGCTTTTTCAAGCGAAGCACATGAGGAGGCAAACCTGGTGCAGAGACCCCATTTAAGAAATCTTGGTATTGGATTGTTGGTGTACGTTTTTTGTTATGTCAACGCTAATATATTCGACAAGTTCTCCGGGAAATTTGTCAATCATGGCATTGTTTATGCTCTCCATGCAATCATTCTTGGGTGTTAGTATAGCTCTGTCGATAACCGAGAAAGGATCCTTGTAAAAATCATCGAAGGAAGGAAAAACCGCGCTGATGAGATAGTCTAGTGGTTCGTCGCAATCGACGTATGGCAAGCACATATTTGTTGGCAATGTGATTTCATCTTTGAGATTTAGTGGTTCTGTTCCATCGCCGATACGTAATAAGAGCTCTGTAAAAAATGGGTCTTCTCGGGCGCGCATATTCTGGAGTAGGTGGATTTTTTGAACCTTAGGCCACAAAGGGGAATTGACAAGGCATGAATCGACCGCATCTTCACGGGATCCACCGACTACAACTGGGATTGTCTGCCTGAAATCTCCACCAAAAACAATTGTCTTGCCTCCAAATAATTGTGGATTATCCGTAAGATCGCGCAATAAAACATCCAAAGCTTCAATACATCTTCGGTTGGCCATTGAAGCCTCGTCCCAAATAATTAGCTTTGCCGATAGAATAAGCTGTGCATGGACGCTTTGTTTTTTTATTGCGCAAGAGATTGATTGGTCAACTATGGTCGGAAGTTTGAATCGTGAATGGGCAGTCCGGCCACCAGGCAATAGCGAGGCTGCGACGCCTGAAGATGCAACTGCGAGGGCAACTCCACGGGTCTTCCTGACAATAGCCAGCAGCGTGCGATATAGGAAAGTTTTCCCTGATCCCCCGGGGCCATCGATGAAAAAAGCTCCCCCATTTGGGTCATCGACACACGCCATTATAGAATCAAAGGCCTCTTGTTGTCTTGAATTTAGCTTGTGCACAGCGTTCAATTCCTCCTCAGTCACGGAGATGCTAAGCTCATTCTCGTAATCCTTGTTCCGCATCTCGACCTCACTAACCCAAGTCTTAAATGGCACGAGATTGAAATCATCCACGGTTTTACCCATCGATTGGAGGAAGACATCAATCGAGCGTAGAGCACGATCGAATGCAACATGTTCCTGGCGATCGCAAGTCGATAAGAAATCCTCAGAAAGGTGTAGTTTAAATTCTTCCCAAAGGGTGGCAGGGTTTGAAGGAAGGTTGTAAACAAGGATAGTTGCAAATAAACGGCGCAATGTATATGGGACTTGATAAGTCGACGCCTCTTCTATGGACGCGCGAATGTCGTTATCTGCATCAAGTAGCCCACGTTGCATTGCAGCCTCCCGAAAGTTTGGGAAGAGTACACCGTTGTGGGTCCTCAAATATTCAAATGAAGTGGGTGCCCTGACATGACTCAACAACAACCTCAAATAGTATCGTTCGGTCTCGACGGGGCTCACCGTCACAAGTCGCCCAAGGGCAGTGCCACGATTACGATAAGACCATTCCTTGAGTGTAGACTTCCAGACAAAGTGCTTAGGGAATTCGCGATAAAGCAAGTCTATGGCGCGGACGTCTGAATGCGTCGCATTCATCAAGAAGAACTGTGTCAATTGGGTTTTCGAATTGTTTGGGTTCGACAAGATGCTGTCTAAGGTCCGGGCAGCATGAAAAAAGATATAATGAGAATTCGGGAGATGAACATGAAGCTGGATAACAGCGGGGCTCATCTCGTAAAGTGTATAACCATAAATGCGCCACATAGCCTCTGGAGCACAAAGCCAACGTGCAGATTGGAAGTCATGTATCTCGTCCATGTTGTCCGGCGCAGCATTAGCAACTACATTGTAAGCAACTTTGTCGTTCCCTTTACACACATATTTATACAGGTACTTAACGACCTTGACATCTGCACAGATCTCAACATTAATGTGGCTGTCGAATTTCGCAAGTAGGTAAGGATTGTATGGAATGACCCAACGATTGTCTAATAGCTTCCTCCTGGCGAGGACTGTTCGGTTATTGTCTGGGCGTCTGTACGCAGGGTAAGAGTCAGTGCGATGTGAAGTTGACTGAACGAATTCTCTTGGGTAGTGGTTTTTGCAAGATCCCCCCCTCATGCAGACGTTTGTTGGGTTTAACTCCCCACAAGGACCATGCAACATGTGTTTGGAAACACATGAGTGAAGATGAGGATCAGTTGAAGGGTCGGGGATTTCGGCGGCGACGAATCGATCATAGGCATCAACGGAAGTAACTTTGTATTTGTTTTTCAAAATAACGAGCCAATGCACGTGAGGCAGACCTCTTTTTTGAAACTCGACAACATACAAGTAGGCAGCTACTTTCCCAAAGATTTGTTTATCCACGATCTCGTCCTTCAATTCTTCGTTCTTTGCTCGGAAGACCCTCGCAAGTAAATCAGCCCGATTATGTGCATGTTCGCCAGGTAGAAGTTCGTCCTGTATCTCTAACCAATTTGGGTTGCACGTCATTGTTATGAAAAAATCAGGTCGCCCGAACGTTGTGACTAAGGCAAGCGCATTCATGTAGCGCCGCCGGAGATCCCTGGGACCGCCTAAGAACGAAGCTGGTAGTACTGTGCGTAGCCCGATGGATCTGCCATAGGAAATTCCATCACATGCCATACTATCAACAATACCTTGAAAAGACTCTGATCGGATATCGCTTTGCGCCTGTGCTTTACGGAAGTAATCTAATCGATGGGTCTCAATTTTTACGTACATGTCGATTTGATATTGCTGAATAAGACGCCCCGTGCGCAGTATGTTGGTGATGTCGTCACGGCGCAGTTGAAATCTGTAACAATAGAATTCTCGGGCGGCAACATTTCTTCGATTATCCCGATTGCGATCCAAATCTGGAAGAGAAATGTGTAATATGTTTAGAACAATTCAAACAATAAAGTTACACATGAACGAAAATAGGTTAAGCGAAGGGGAATGGGTAAATAAAGAAAGACTTACTTGCCTTGCTCAGCGACCAGGAGGGACGAACCGGAAATGTGTTGGTCTGGCAGGAGCAAAGATAGGTCATCATCAGGCGTCAATAGACCTGGATCGAACGCATGAGAAGTAGAGCGTTCTTTTAGGATTCCAGTGTGCCAACCAGGCTCCCCGTATGGAAACAACAACGGATATTGAAGAGGGTCGTAACAACCATAATAGTAGTGAATGAATTGTGTGCCATCTGATTTTGTATACACACGTACGTCATGTGGACGTTCTGAAGGAGCATCAGTTAACTCATTCCAAATTGCCCCGATGTGGTCAACAACGGGCAAATTGTACACCCTATGATCTAAAGAAGGATCGGCACGCAACACAATCTTGTATGTGGTCAGGTCAGGCATATCCCTCAAACTCCTAAAGAAATTTGCATATGGGTTGAGTTTCATGATGTCAATGATGAATGCTACTAATTTAGCATCCAAATCTCCCGACTGGGACAACCTATTATCGATTTCATTCTCCGTTCCGTAAAAGTAAAGCTGCAGCTGGCGGCCACACCCCTCAGTAGGAACCAGGTCCCGTATGAAATGGTAAATGCCGCCCTGAACTTTGAATGTGTAAATCCCTTTGTTCCCCCGGCACAATTCATGATCGTAATATATTCCTATGGAGGTAAAGGCTGAAGAGTTGTTGTATGTGCGACAACGTTGTCGGAAATGGTCGGCAAGATGTGACGAAGTTGTAGTGTAGAGTTGCCACAAGGACAACGGCATTCTCGTGGGGATAAGGTTGACACTGCCGCCCGCGCAACAGAAACCAGGTGGCTCCCTATAGAAACGACGAGCGCCGCAATGCTCGCAATCAGCAGCTGAAGGCAAGATCCACGCTTTAGTCGGGAGAAGACCAATCCTGTCGAGATACCTAAGAATTCGTTGTCGTCTGGTTAAAAGCATATCATTGGCATCGTCTGTTCAGGAGTTGAGGGAGGAGACAGTAAAAGTTAGCAACTTAGCGTTAGAAGCATAAACATGTATAAAATTAATTTGTGGGGCAAATCAAAGTATAAGAGACAGTGAAGTTTGGCCGGGGAGTCAAACCTGCAGCAGGGCACCGACGAGACTTGTAAGTGGCAGAATTTGACCGGGATGGTGCAGTTCTCCTTTGCCGAAACTGGGCCGGTGTTCGGGGCGATGTGGACGAGCCTGAAATAACGAGTTGGAAAAAAGGGGGAGGACAATAAAACCAATTAGCCAAGAGAGAAATATACCTAGCAAAGGCGGAGTATGGCTCGTACGGCGGGGAGTTGAGTTAGCACGACCTTCCTGAGTGCTATGGATGTCCCTTGGACCCACTTCTGACATTCTGAGGCAGCAACAAAGATGCGGACGAATGGTTTCTTCGGGGCCTAAAGAGACATGGTGGGGAGGATAACATGAGAACATTATTGTAGACCTAGTTTTGAGGAAGGCAGACAAAGTAGAGAGGGCAACGATCCAGCAGCTGGGGGAGTCAAACGAGCCCGAAATAAAAGAAGAGTGCCAGAATGGATGGGCGCAGGGCAAGAGACAAAGACCAGGAAAAACGACGTGAGAGACGTTGAAGAATGCGTGGGGGCGGAGGAAGATATGACATGATTCCTGTGAGGTGATTGAGCACCTATGTTTTATTTTTGTATGTTTTATTATTATTATTATTTTTTTTTTTTCAAGTTGTTCGATCGCTCAATAAATCGCGGACCATGAGGATTTGCCGACGATCACGACGTCTATGAGCTAACCATAATACATAAATAATTTAAATAAATTTTTTTTGATTTATTTATTTGGAAAATGACAAATGCATATTACAGACAAAAAACATATAAATAAAGACTAAACTATGGCACTAAACAACCTGTAGCAAATTAAAAAGTTGACATATCTATCATATGCATGTTACACATATAGTATATGCAAAACAGCCTGCTCGGAGCCAAAATACGGTTCACAACATAGAAGCAACCGTTGGCATTAAAGCTCGGAAGTTTAAGCCTTTTGAATATGTATATCAGACATGGTATATTCAAAACATCTATTTCGAGTATAACTCACAAAATGAACCATCGCAATATAAACAAAGCACACGTGGACGAACAAAAACTTGGACAACTTTTGGAAATTCCAGAAACCTAATCACATCCGAGAACAAAACAAAATATAATGAATTTTTTTTATATATATATTTTTTAGGAAGAAAGTGAGGTGACATGTAAGGCCTACATGATAAGTAGCTGGATCTGGATATTTAAACTGGGTATTTCAAGAGCAAAATGATGAGAAGCCATCTTCAACCACATTACTGAAAGTATCTATCATCACTTGCAAAACAGCATATCATAAAATTGTCGGTGCCAAAACAAAGCTTTGCAAAAATATAGTTAATAGTTTACAGTGAGAATGCAGGACAAGAATGAATATGAAGAGGGTTTCAGAGTAAAAATATAGAAGAAACTTTAGTAATGAAGTTAGAAGGGAGCACCAAACGATGCTGCCACCTTGCAAATGGCCTCCAATTCTTTAATAACCTCTGGCAGCACCTCTTCCTATAAACCTGTCACAAAATAAGCAGTCCTTTCTTTACCACCAAATCGCTTAGCTCTAAAAGACAAAGGAAAAACTTCAACAATAAACACCCGCGCAAAGTTTTAAAGCATCAACCATTACCCCTAACCAAAAAAAAACGATACATGAAGTTGCTTACGTTGATCAAGACTGAGCATCGCAGAATGATACAGTCATTGTAGCGTGATTGAAGAGCAAGAGAACCCGCAGATATGGCGAGTGGCATTGGAAGATATAATAAAAGCTAAAAAGTTTTCATATAAAAATTCGTGAAATAGAACGATGCAAGAGGAGTAACCTCTTGAACATGCTTGTCATGTCATTTGGGGCTCACAAACTCCGTCAGACAAATTTCATTTGTTGTTAACAAGAAAGTAACACAAATACAAGTTGTAAATTGGTGCGCAGTCACTGAAAAAATTCAGCAGCCACACAATAATTAATCCAGTCACCTTAATTGAATCGATTTGAGTTCAACACAAGAACTGCACACACATGCGAGGCAAGGAAACGAACCCAACAGCCCCAAAACCCAAAACCCCATCGAAAAACAAACGGCAAGCAAAACCAGAGTGGAAAACAGAAATTGTAACGCATATCTTGAAAACTGGAACCCATATTTAAACCCACAAGCGGAACAAATATGCAGCAAGCATGGAAACCAGGGAGGAAATACCGGTCAGTAGAACTAACCTGAGAAGGACAGCCGAGCAAGAAACAGCAAAAGCCTTAAATAAGAAAAGCCACACAAAAATCGCCAAGAAGCAAAATAATTTATAGAAGGAGAAAAATGGCTCTCATACCAGGGAACGAGATGATACCGGCGAGACGAAATGATGGCACGCCCCATCATTCAAATACCTGCAACGAAAAGAAATCAGGCAGGAAAAGAAGGGAAATCCGGGCATCGACATGGACCGCCGGGTAATAACAGACGGCGCCCCCTTGTCCGCAAGAAAGCCCACAACCATCACCCACGAACGTAATCTGATAAACCTATGACACACGTCCATCCGGTTCAGGCGGCGAGTTGCAGCCCATCACCACCGACGACGACGATCTCCTCGGCTGGCGGCGCTCAGAGCAAAGCTGTCGAAAATGAAAAGGGCTTGGAATCAGCAATTTGTTTATCAATCTTCAAAGGGCCGTGTATCGGGTGTCAAGGAAACTCAACCCTCCCACAAGCCCAATACATTCCCACAGGCCCAACATCCATTGACAAACCAATTCCCAGAAGCCCAACAAAGATAATGAATTAAAAAGAATTTAAAAACAATTTCGAAGTCACTGTTCATCGAATTGGTCAAAGCAGACCCAGATTACTGTTCATACACCTTGGCCCTTATTATATTGGTTAATATATATATATATATATATATATTCTTTATTCCTTGAACGGAATCAAAGAATCAGTAAGATATATAGATTGTTTGATGGCTAGTACGTAAATTTATTTATTTTTTATGATGGAGTCACGATAATGATTTTTTGATGCTCAAATCAGGCTAACATCAATGATTCCCAATATATTTGAAGATAAGGGCAACTCCAACTTTACCTATAAGAGTTGGTGCCTTTATATGGGAAATCGAAGCTGTCTTTAAGATAGCTCCAACGACTTCAATATATTTAGGATTTTTTATGTTAGAATAAAGGTAATATATTGACTCTAGCATCGAATTTTCGCATTTATATGTGCAGCTAAAAAATCACTCAGCTTACCCGTATGTATAAACAATTTTTTTTACATTTAAAGGAATTTTGAAATCTTATATAAAATTTCCAGAAATTCACAGTTTTCAGTTTTTTAACAAAAATCTTCTGATAGTCATATTGCATTGTTTGCTCCATCGTGTCACCAGGGCGGACCTAAAACAAAATTTAGGGATCGAATTTTTTTTTGATAATACATGAGGATTAAAAAAAAATTGGGGGCAAAAAAATTTTTTTGAAAAAAATAAGGGTACATTTTTTTTTTAAACAAAATTCATTAAAAAAAAAACTTTTTTTGGGGTGCAATTTTTTATTAAAATAATTCATTTGAAAACAAAAAACCTTTTGATTTAATTTGAATTTTTTGTCAAATTTAATCTTATATAATTTATTTCTCTTTACATTTTTTTTATCACTATGCTGGTCCATCTTATACAATTAGTGAAAAAAATTCATTTATAGAAGAAAAGATGGATGGAACGATTTGATTTAGATAAAATAATTTGATATCTAATCATTTGAAATTCATGGATTTGAAATGACTTGTAGTTTCTGTTATTTCAAATCCATAAAAAATGCAAAGAAAATGTATTAAAAAAACAAGGAGGAATTTGAAATATCTAAATCAATCTTTTACCCAAACATAAAAGAGAATTTGATGGAAGGATTTGAAATGCACTTATTTCAAATCCTTCAACCCAAACACAACTTGATAGTATAATGTGTTTGAGATTATTTGAATCTATGATTATTTGAATCATATAATAATAAACTAGCAAGCGGGTAAATATTTTATATAAAATTATATTTGAGTTCAAAATTTTCTAAAAACCCGACTAAAATTCGTCGCATGGAGGAAAGGCAAGAGGGTACAACGTTGTATGCGAACGTAGTGGCACGTAAGCTTGTCACTAATTTCACGTAACGAATAACTTTTCCCCACTTCGTTTGCTCGTATATATACCCTTCAATCACAACAACTTGTTTTTGGGACAGTTACAATATTCCTGCATTATGTCTTCATAACATATTCATTAATGGTCATGTCTCTCGTCAATTAATATAACTTTAAATTTTTGTAACAAGCCCACTAAGTAGGCTAAATGACTAATGTGATTTCGAGGGTTTGACAAAAGGATGAAATCCTCGAGAATTCAAACTATTTTTTTAAAAAAATTTGTATGGGGATAGAGCCCACCTTAACCTTTAGGAGGCTCCGTCCCTGACCGTAAATGTAATTTAGATATTGTTGGAAAACGTGTATAAATTAAAATTATTTGTTCGATCGATCGAGCCGACCAGAAAAATTTTTGGTATTGTGAACAGTAGCTCGATCGATCTAGAATCTTGCTCGATCGATCGAGCACTGTATTTGTTTAGTGAAATGGTATGCCCATTCACGTTTGGGGTGCGATTTTTGGCCAAATATTGCCTCAAAATTGTGTCCTTTGGACTTGATTTTTGGTTCACTATATATATATAACATATCCCCAATTGTTTTAATACAGATTTTCGAAATCAACATCATATTTTTTAGTGAAATTTGAGAGCATTTGTTGTTCATCAAATTGAGTGCTTTGAACCTTTGTGGTTTGTTGACTTGTGATTTGGAGTGCTCTTATCACAAGTCATAGTCGGTGTATCTTGGGAGACAAATTGTCATAGCAAAGCGTTAACACCATAGAGAGACAATATTGTATTAAGGACAGAGATTACAAATCTCGCATCGACATAAAACTTAGTTTTGAAGTCGTCGTTATTTTTTTTCTGAGATATACTTTGGGAGAAATTTCATACAACAGATATCTTGATGCATATTAAGTGCATGTATGTAACATAATATACACTTTTCCTTTGTAAACTAGACGACAGATATGGAAGAAGAGATAAATTGCGTTGGGCTAAGGTAAGTAAAGCAGGTTATTTATTGCAGCGGCGATTCGGATTTGCATGTTGGATTTCATTTAAGGTTCTGGGTCCCCTTAATTTTTGCATACGGTGTGCTTTAATTCTTTATTTTCCATCGATTTATTTTCTTATTTCCATTTTTATGTTTTTGAATTTACCCATCTAGTGAAACGATCGCGGTCGGAAGTTTTTTTAAATAAAAAAAAATTAGATAATTTGGATAAATTATTAATTGAAAAAAATCAAAAAATGTGAAAATTTTCTTGCAAAGGTAACAGTTCATTGCCACAAAATTGTCGTTTATTCCTTGAAATCGCCGTAGCGTTCCGCAAGACATCCTTTTTAGTAATTAGTATATAACTTTGTTGCGGCAACTGTCGTTCCCGTTCCGCGGCACCCATATCCATTTGGCACCTGCAAATTTATGACAATTTCAATTAAGTTATTATAAATATATTGTTAACCGTTTGATTTTATTATAAATATATCGGTCCATTTTCTAAAAAAAAACACTTTTAGTAAAAGCATAAGAATCCAAAGCAAAAAATGTGGTTTATATATGCATATTTTTAACTTGCATATAAAATTATTTTTAAAATAATATATTTTCTACAATATCCAAATATAGAACTGTTTCGCTTTTTAGAAAAATATTTGAAATCGTGAAGTTTTTTCAAAAGTAAAATCCTTACATATCCAAATTGACTACCTTTTTTTATTTATATTATCTGACAAATTTTTGTACAAGACAGACATGTGATGGATGTATATCGGGATTAATGAAAACGAAATCATAAAAATCTTGATGATATAAAAAAAGCCAAGTGTAAGCCGGTACCCAATTTCAACTCTCCAATCGATTCAATCCAGTAAAAAAACTCAAACCAATTAAGTAAATTTTGAGGCAAAATGACCAAGTTAGATAGAGATGTCAAACAGAGCGGACGATACAAGGCACGACAGAGGCACGGTATGTCACGAAGCGGCACAACACGTCCTATTTTGCTACAGTGCCGTGCTGTGCCAAGCACGACACTGTAGCATGGGCCATGCCGGGCCATAGGGTGCCGGCATGGCACGGCACGAAAAGTAATTTTTTTTTTTTTTTAGTGTAGCGATCGATAACTGGCGATCGATCAAAAAAAAAAAAAAAAACGTGAAATTGGCTGTGCCGTGCACGACACGTAGGGGCCGTGCTAGGCTCTGCCTCTCGTGAAAACTGGCCGTGCCGCCGGTTTGACACCACTAAAGGTAGACATCGAATTCGATGAGTAACATCTTCTACCTTGCAACGATCCTTTTCCACCCTGCAATTCCACAACTAAAATTGATCATCGTCGCAAAAAAATTTTTGTTGCAACATCGTCCTCTTCATCTTGTAGCACCTGTGTGTCTGGAAAGCAACTATTTCACAAATACAAGAAACCATCAAATAAAAAGAAAAATTGCATGTATGTTCTCTTTTTAGAAAAAAAAATACTTGAAATCGTGGAGTTTTTCCAAAAGCAAAATCCTTATATATCCAAATTGACTTTATGTTTCTCATTTATATTATCTAACAAGTTTATATTCAAGAAAGGCATGTGTTTTGGGGCTAATGAAAACGAAAGCATAAACAACTTGCTATATAAAACGTCCTTTCCAATAAGTCCATGGATGAACCAGGAATAGCCGCAAAGGAAGACGAAGAGCGGCAAGGGGAAGGGCATATCTTGGTTTTTATCACCATCCTCTGCACAAATTAACAAAAAAAATTTAATCTTAATTAATCCCTAATTTTAGAGTAACCTAATAAGGTCTATCCGATAATATAATTATGTTTTAAAGGTTAAATTTAAAAAAAATGATCCCACAGAATGTTGACTTTTCCAATAATAGTCCTAAACTTTTAGAACTAATCAAATATAATCTCACATAAATTATTTTTAATAAAAAATACTCCAACATAAATATCTTAAACAAATTTACACCCATATAAATTATTTTTTTAACAGAAGTGGTCAAATAATTGAATATGGTACTTTGATATGAAAACTGTACAACCACTCCAAGAAGCTTGGGTTGTTTGTTCCCACTTTTATGAAGCATTTGAAAGTGCAACCAAGAAAATGTTTGAAAAAATTGTAAGCTTTAAATGCTATAATTCTTGGTTCAGCCTCCCAGATAGTTTGGTCACTGGTATCATGCCTTGGTCACTGGTATCATGCCTTGCACAGTGCAAGCTATACTAGTATATATATATATTACACAACACTCAGTTCCAAATACAAGGATTTGCTCACAAGTTCAAAATTGGGCTATAATAGAATTATTACTGAACCCATCTTTCTTTTATATAGTTCATATGGTTGTGCATAGAATACTACCTTTGGATATGAGCATGTACTTCAACAAAGCTATCACTAAAATATTACAATCATTGAAATACTTGTCTTGTTGCATGTAGTTTGGAAGTAAACGTATGAATTCACCACTCTTAGTCACTTGTATCTTTATTTAGTTTGAGGTTGATTCTTTCTAGCAAGAGTTATTCTACTTTCAGTTATTTACATGGATTGTAAATGAATTATCAATAAGCTTTAAAAATAATATCAAGAAAGCTAACATCTGGTAAGAGCCAACTCATTTATACATATTGTTAACAGTTGTCAAAGTTCCACGATGTTTTCTTGGAATGAATGTGCAATCCCAGAAACTGAGGGAAAAAATCATGCAAGTGCAATACATTAATTACTGGACCAAAAACTTCATGCCAAGTTGCTAGTTATTAAATAGCAGATGAAGGGTGTCGACATTTAATTCAAGATTCCGCCTTTCGACAACGCTCCACGTATGCCTGCAGAAAGAGAAAAGTTCGGATATTGTCATGTGAAACACCAGACTGAACAAACAAGGTGCTGGCTTATAGTCAAAGAAAAGGAAAAATATTCAAATATGAGCAGAGAGGATTCTAGACAAACTCATCAGGTATAACAAATATCAGATATGGTGATGGCATGTTAAAGAATTGGTCGTATACTGTATGCAACAGACCATTTTCTCGTACGGAGTGAATTTCAGAGGGCAACGTTGAAGGAAAGAGAGATTTCATTGGAAGATAAGCTGAGGGGGACGACAAGTTAAAAATGCTGCCTTTTATCTTGTCATGTGTTTAGGGTCATGCACATTCTCTATTTAGGTCGGAGTAAATCGAGGCAAGCAGGGGAAGACCATAATAAAAAGGTTTGCCAACAACTTTCTCGATCAGGCTGACCCAGATTTTGATTCGACATGAACACCTAAAACTGTTTAAAGTATATGGCAAGGACTTACCTGCACAAGTTTGGTAATTTTCGGTTTAGAGCATGACAAATAATATTCGATTTTTTCCTGTGTCTTTGGAACGTGATCAGCTTGAATTGTGCCAGTCACTTTGTCAACCACCTTTTTCACCACCGTTTTGTGAACCTCCCTACTCATTCGGCCTTCCTTCCATGTAGGCTTCAAAATCTCTTTTACAAATTCTATGAGAGCATTTTTAAATAAACGCAATCCCTTTTCATCTTTGTAGCATTTCCCACTTCATTTTGCCCACGACTGTCCAGAGTTTCTGATGCCTTGTTCTCTTTATCGTCCTTGCTTTGCTCACCAAGGGCTTCATTTTCTGGTTTGGCAGATATTCCATCTTGCTTCACCGTCACATTTTCATGATGATTCACCTTCAAATTATCAATTTTCACGGCAACAGATAACGGAGATGATTGTTTCACATGTATCTGACTAATCTGTTTGGTTCCCGGGACCAAACAACCATTGCTGAGCTCACCAGCATCACTTCCATTTTCCAAGGGATTAAATAGATAACGGGAAACCGTAACAGGACTCATTTGCGCATTCGTTGTATTGACAAGGGGAACATGCACCCGGGTATCAGAAAAAGAAGGCATCACCCCGCTAGAATTGGAAGGATCAATGCTTTGATATGCTTGTGCTTGTTCATTCACAAATCTCTGTCCCAAAAATGTAGCAGGATTTTCAGTCACATGAACAACTGGTTGATCAGGGATAACAACTGGAGAGGATGTCACTTGAGTAGAGTGCACATTAGTCAACAAATTTGGAAAAAATTGCAGGACCTTCGATTCTGACGTCTCAGGCGAAGTAATAGCTTTCTGATGGTTCTTCATCTCAGTTTGCAAATTAAAAGGCGTGACTATCTTTGTCTCGGGCAGATTCAAGTCGGTAACAACTTCATTTGACGGCATAGGATAAAGCATATTCCGCCCTCTAATAGTTTCATTTGAAATTGAAGAATGCCCAAGAAACATTCTTTCGCCATTTTCATCCAAGTTTTGTCCCGAGAAAAAATCAGGATGAGTGGTTTTTTGTGAGTTTTTTACCCCATCAAGAACACCAGAGACAAATTGATTCACAAGATCATTCTGTAACATTTCCGGATGCTGCTGCTGAATATGTGAAGTGGAAGAAGCATTCTGTTGCAACGCTTCAGTGAAACTGTGACCTCCTCCCTGCAACGAATTGTGTTGTCGGACATTCAAAAACTCATCCTGGTTTTGCAACTGCGAAGTTGAGCAAGATCAGTTGTCCTAATTTGCTTTGCCACACTGGCCTTAGCCATAGATTCAGTATACCCTATGTCTTGGTCATGACTGCTACTTTCCCTGGGAGGAGAAGATTGTTTCTCTCTATTCGAAGGTCTCTCTTTCCATTCCGGTACTCCCCAATTTTTGTCCTCATTCTCCATCCCATTGCCCATTTCATTACTAATATCACCGGTACTTTTTGTGTCTGCAACATTCTTTTTACCCCATCGAACAGGGTTCACAGTATCCGAGACTCTCATAGCATCATCCCACCTGTTACTCTTGTCATGCAAACTGCCTTTGTGAATGACTTCATGAGAAAACCTGCAATTATTCCTATCACACTTCCCTGCAGCAAAAAACTTGCAGATTGGCTTCTCATATTGGTTCGACTGGTGACCACTGTCCTTATCAAAAAATCTCGCAGCTAGAGCTTTTGCCAAAACTCTCACCAGAAGCAGAATGGTGATTCCCCCTCATGAAGTCCTTGCAAGGGAATGCATTTCTATTTTTGGTTAAGAACTGCTCATCCTTTCGACGATGAGGTTCATAATCATCATCCTGTATTTCATACTCAGGACCTCTATTGTAAGCATGTTTCGAAATACGGATTTGTCCGACTTTATTCCTCCAACTTTTTGCAGGGTCATCTTCCAAGAGATCTCCATCCCTATGGCTTATATTACTAGGATGAAGAAATCTACATTGGCTGCCTCTCCTGCAACTTCCTGTGACAAACTCTCTACAACTTTGAGATGATTTATCAGGGCCTCTTGTTCTGTCACTCCATCCATAAGACTGGCGTCTATAATCTTCGATTGGACTACGACTTCTGCTCTGACCCCCTGAACTGTCATTACTTCTGCTTCTGCTTCTACTCCAGCCTCTCCCCCGTTCCCTTTCCCTACCTCTATCCCTGCTCAAGCTTCTACTTCGACTCCTGCCACTTGTCCTGCCTCTACTCCGGCTTCTGCCTCTTGCAGGGTACCTATTTAATAACAATACAAGAAAACTCGGTTAATTTAACATCCAAAACATGGAGATGGCTTGTATTTTTGGATACATAATAGCATAAAACGATATAGAAGTTCACAATTGTTCATTGCAGCGGAGAGCAAACTAAAAGTGAAAGCCTGCTGCTATTCACTATTTTATGATTACAAATAAGATTTCATACATTGTTCTAAAATATTCCAACAACAATATGGTAAGGGATACCATAATTAATACAAGAACAAATTGATTTAAAGAAAACACTCTCAACATCACACAATCATCAATTATTTACTTCAATTCAATAAAGGGAAAGCAAGATGTATGATCGCATACCTACGTGAATGGCTTCGATCATCTTCAAAAGTGTTGTTATAGTTACGTATTTCCATTCCGTCAAATCCTGGAGACATGTTCTTGTAATATCTGTTGACCTCACCTATATCCTTAACTTCCGAAGAATCTTGTCGTCTTTTGACAAAACCATCACCCATTAGTACAGTTGGGTTTTCTTCATTAGTTTCCCAAGATGCTCGTCCAGAATTATCCAGAGACTTTTGTACAGAAGATGTTCCGGATGAAGAGAATCCATGAGAGCGTCTGTCATCATAATTAGAATGGTGTTCCTTTCCAGACCAAGAATTAGGCTCATTCATGCCCGACAGGTGTTTGGCCTCTTCTTCCGAATCCCAAAATGATTTACGATTTCTCCTTTCACTCATAGGGAACCCACACCAATTAATTCCTGCAATATTAATATAAGTGTGCGCAAAAGATCAGTCAAAAGCAATTAATATAAGTAGCCTTTTTCAAATTTTCACCACAAGCTTGTTGAAGCACATTTGCAGTCAGGTTTGTCAAGAAAGGAATAATTGTACAAATGTTACACAACGATGACCTAAAGCATAAAATAGCTAATATTTATCAATATCAGTCTAGGCACAACTAATGCGCCAACCGAGGAATCACTTTTTAGCATGAATGAGCGATTATAGGTGTTTTTTCCAGATTATATTGTGTCTACGCTTCCATAACCTAGTATCAGTGTAGCCTAGATTCTTGAGAATCAGCGAGTAAAGACCAAAAGTATGCTCAAAAGTTGATTATAAAGCATAACAGTAACTACAAAGAGAAGTCCTCTAAATCCGTAGAACCACCAACCAATTTCTAGATACTTGTGTTTCCATAAGACGGAGTGATGGTACATAAGTGAGTAATTTAAGCTAAAGTTAAAAGATTAATTCTTCAAATCATTAACCAATAGAACTCTTCACAAACTGATAAACAGACTCTAAATAATTGGAAACTTGGCCCAGAAGTGCATAAACACATCAAGTAGAAGTCACGGCAGCCAAAAGCACTAGAGTATTTTGGGAAAATTGTGATCCCTTCAGACCCTACAGGGAGTTGTGTAACGCTGACAAAGTTGATCACATGAAATTGTGCATCTATGACCTATCCAAAATCTTATAGCAGTCAAAAGTTACTGCTATATGCTGTTCCACTGGAAAAATCATTTGCTAAGTAGCTCCAGTTATTACAGCACCAAAACTCTATAGCCACCCTTGAATTACCATTCAATATACACATGCATGCTGAGAAACTCCAAAACAAGGCAACTCAGAGAGTTATGTCCATTAGCACCAAAATGAAAAAAACCATTCGATCCCACAGTCATGGGCAAGATGCAACACTTCGTTTCAAACGAGCAAATCAATCGTGTTTAGACTTCCCATGATGAAACAATGCCACCTCGACATTTATGATAAAGTAAAAAGGTAAACTAGATGGCCAATGTTCGAACATAGTAGGATAACATTCTAGCACAATTTCCATTCACTCCATAAGTCTTATCCCAGAACGAGACTGCTCTTCACAAGCTCGGACTTATGATGATAGTCATGACATTAATGGTTTCTTCATATATATGCTTTCACCAAACAAATGCATAACATGAACTAACTAGATGCAAGGTAAGGGGCAAAGGTCGTTATGTACCAATATTAAAAGATGCACGTGAAGCGACCAACTTCAGACATTGCTATTCTAGAGTTCCCTCACTTGTTGATGGGGTCAATGCAAAGAACCAAGGTCCAAAAAGTTCAAGTCTTCACATAAGACCATCTGATCAAAGTTCGAATATCAGACGAACAAGCCATTCGTGAATGGCATTGCTTATGTTATTGAAACAAGTAGTCTCTGAGGTGTCATAAATCATTTGAGACGATGCCTGTGTGACCTGAAAAACATCATAGGAAACAGCCATCTACATGTTTGAAAAGTCAAAAACAAAAAAGAATCAAACTATTGAACAAGATATGAATGATTTGCTATTAAACAAATAATTTAAACATCTTAGAATTTTTACAACACTTCTATAAGAAAGGTTCGAAAGTCGAATATCCACATTAAAAGGGGGTAAACCCGGTGGACGAAGCGCTCCCAGTGGGTCCGGGAGGGGTCGGGCCCAGTGGGCCTTCCCCTGCAATGCAAGAGGTTGTTTCCACGACTCAAACCCGTAACATTCATGTCACATGACAACAACTTTACCGTTGCGTCAAGGCTCACTCCCGAATATCCACATTAAATATTTCAGTTTTTTCAAAAATTCGAACTAGTTTGACAAGTTAACATAAGCATTTGAGAAAAGATATGCTAGTCAATTAGCTCTCAAAACTCAGCTGTTAAAAACACAAGCAATCACCTCGGTAGTCTTTATGTACAAAAATATTTTAAAATATCGCACATGTCGGATAATTCTTTGGTGATAGCAATGCTGCACAAAAACTTTAAAAGCACACCATGAAATAATAATAATAATAATAATAGAAAATATACACAACGAAATAGGCTAGAGCAGGAAGAGAGAAGAGGCAAAAAAACATCTCCATCAAGGAACGAGTCGGCTGAGATGGATGGTAAAGATCATGGAAAAAAAAAATCGAAAAGTCATCAAGTATATGGGAAGTTAAAAGTGAACTAAAATATAACAGTGAGAAGGTAGATAAGATTTCTTATCCACACCCAAATGTTAAAAGGATTCACCTAGTGGTCCTACTTGAAACCGTGTGCTCTCTTCAAACACCACATGCCCCAAACTGGCTTTGCAAACAATCATGGAGCTAATGCTAGCATTCTCCTTAAGAATCGACACATTCAAAAAACAGTGATTTCTTTTCGGTACACAAGATGAAGGGGTTCTTGTCTTCTCTAGATTTATGTTCTAACAAAATACAACAATTCAATGTCTACCAAACGAGGTTTAATTGTTGATGCACAATTAAAACCTTCTGTTAGTTGCCACCATATGCCACCACCACTCCTACATTTCACATGTTAACTCAACATATGCAATAGCCTTGTGCCACCTCAAATCAGTAAGGAGGACAATGACTACACAAGCATAATTTTTCACAAAAATCATAAATTCACCATGAATTTAAATCAAAATGACTATCACTACGTTACATGACTAACAATACTGTTCTCAGAATCTTGAATCACGTCCTCATCAATGCAAAAAAAAAAAAAAAACAAGAAATAGAAAGAACCCTCAAACTCATGCCATCGTGGAAAATTCATCTTCAACACACAACCAAGTCCCAGTTGATTCCGCAGCCAAACAAATTTATCAAAAAATACATCATTCGATGCCTCTCCATTTACATAGCAGCGCCTAATTACTAACTAAAAAGTGTTACTTTGAAGAAGTGCAGCCACAAATCAGTACCAAATATCATTGAAACAAAGAAAAAGAAGGAAAAGGATTTTTATCACTACTAACAGTAAGCAAATCATTTGTTTAACTAAATTCAACTCCAATTTCAGTAACACTCGACGCCAACAGGAAAAAAACCAATCAACCTTCAGAGTTACTATTCTTTAACATTAATAAACCCTAAATTATATAAACGGAGAGGGCCAAAAAAGGAAAGAACAGAAAAGGTAACCTTTAAACTGAGTCGCCAAGCCCGCCCACGCGAATGACTGATGCTCCGCGAAAGAAAAGAACAGGAAAAAGAGGGGATATGTTTTCACAACGAATTGCGTTTGCGAGAATTGGAGTCGTTGGTCTGAGGTGTGTTAAAGCTTGAAAAGAAATCTGGCAAAAGTGATTAGGATCTGTATGTCAAGAATTACCTATGTTGGGCTTATTTTTGTATAGGGGCCCAAAAAATCTTGCAGTCCGTTACAAAAGAAGTGTGTGATGTGTCATCGTGAAAACACATCCCTCCCAAATCCCAATGGCTGTCATCATTGTTATCGCACTGTCTGATAAATATACAATTTTTACAAATCTGTCCTTCCATTCGAAAACCCTTTTTCTTCCTTCGTAACCGAGATCCACCAAACACTACACGGACAGGATGGTCTACATAAAAAAAACATTTTTTTTCTATTCAATTTCAAGGTTTGCGTTTCAATCAATGTTCTTTGTTTACTTTGTTGTCTGTATTTAGAGTTATCTCGCGCCTTCTTGATTATCGCTTGATTTGGTTCTTTTAATGGCGTTTTTGACAAGTAGGTTAAATTTCTTGTTCTAATGAAGAATTCGCTATCTTGATATAGTTGACGAATTAAAATTGAAATTGTTTGTAGCTTGACATGATTTCAGCTATTTTCTTTTTGTGGGTTATGAAAACCTGTTAGTTGGAAACTGAAAGAGAGTTTTTTTATTAAATTTAATTTGTTTAGTTCTGTATTAAATTCCCATTCTTCACCTAATACCACGTTTTCTATTTGTCGTGTTTTTTCTTTGTTATGCTTTCAGTAAACATGGAGCGAAAATTTGCTTCTATGAGCGTACACTGTAAATCGCCTTCGTCAGCTTCGCATACAGAGTTGTAGAATATGACGTCGTTTGCTGCATTCTTTCCCACAACTATTCTTTTTTCACTCTTAATCTTCCTTCTAAATTTCTCTCCCCTCTAAATTTTCTTTTTTCATTTATTTAAACCTCATCCAAGATCGTTGCATACATTTATCAGATCGAAATATAGGGAATTTAAATTGCATGAATTAGCAAAATGGTGCTGATTACAGTAGTTCGAGACTACATCAACCGCATGTTACAAGACATTTCTGGAATGAAAGTCATCGTTTTGGACTCTCATACGGTGATTACATCTTCTGTTCCTGCTGTTTATTGCTCTGTTGCGCCTTTTCTTTTCATTGATTGGTGTTATGAAATATTTAGTCGTCGATTATTTATTGAGCAACTTTTGGTCGCACATTTGATTGAAATTAATAATTAGAGAGTTATATAGTGATTATTCTAATTGTAGGTATTGATTGGATGTTTCTGTGTGGAGGAAATTATTGAGTAATTGTATAATGAAAATGAGCTTAATTAACCAATCACAGATGTGATCTGGAACTTACTCTTTTTCTCTATTACTGGGTGCTTAACGTGCTAGCAAACAACTTTTAAAGGAGGATTAAGCTTGATAAACCGATTGAAGGCTGTATGTAATATGGAATTCTGTATCTTTCATTTTATTTGGTTGAGGTGTATTTCGACGCAATTCAGTAATAATATATGCTCTCTTAGCTTATGGTGTGTTATTTTGGTGACGAATTTCAGGTTAGCATTGTAAGTGTTGTATATTCACAATCAGAGCTTTTACAAAAAGAAGTGTTTTTGGTGGAATTAGTGGATTCCATTTCCATGTCGAAAGAACCCATGTCGCACCTTAAAGCTGTTTATTTCCTTCGTCCAACTTCTGAAAATATGCAACACATGAGGCGCCAACTGGCTACCCCTAGATTTGGGGAATATCATCTCTGTAAGACAACTATTTATGCATTACATTAGTGTATTTTTTTTATGTAACACGTCTCTTTGGTTAGGTCAGAAGTTTATTACTTTTTATTTTTTACCGGTTGTCATAGACTCATAATTGGATTGTTAAGTTGTGACATCATCCAATTTTTACTGGAAGGCTATGTGAGTGAGTGGTTGAAGTTCCTTCATTTGTTTATGTTGTTCACAGTCTTTTCCAATATGTTGAAAGACACTCAGCTTCATGATTTAGCGGATTCAGATGAACACGAAGTTGTTCAGCAAGTGCAGGTAACTCGCAAATAAGTGTCTTTTTCTTGCTTTAATATCTTTGGAAGCTAATTGGCTGGAAATATGAAGACTATATCTCTACCAGTTGAAGATTAATTATTGATTCTAGAGAGACCATTTGTCTTTGAGTTTCATGGGTGTACATTGCTTCTGGTTGTTTCCTTGATCTTCAGGAATTCTATGCAGACTTTGTTGCTGTCGACACCTATCATTTCACATTTAATATGAAATCAAACCACATGTACATGATACCAGCTGTTGTGGATCCATCAAGTTTACAGCATTTTTGTGACAGAGCAGTTGATGGAATTGCTGCCATCTTTCTGGCTCTGAAACGAAGGCCCATTATTCGATATTCTAGAACATCTGATGTTTCAAAAAGGATAGCACAAGAAGCGCTGGTGAGAATTTAACTACCCTGTAGCTTCCTTGATTGTAATTTAAGAACCATTTTTTCCTTGATTTATAATGTGTTTATGGAATTATCTTGGTTAAGTTGTAATCAATGTGTCCTAGACAATTTTTTCTTTAAAATGACTTTAGCTTCTCGTCCCTGCGTACAACAGAAGCTGATGTACCAGCAGGAAAGTGGTCTTTTTGATTTTAGACGAACAGAAGTTTCCCCATTGTTGCTAATTGTGGATAGGAGGGATGACCCAGTCACTCCTCTTCTCAATCAATGGACATATCAGGTTATGCTCTTCCCTTTTAGGGGGGCACTGCTTTTTTTTCGTTTTTTTTGGGTTAACTGAGAGGTGCACTATTATAACTTTTTTACCACTATCATCTTTAGGCAATGGTTCATGAGCTTATAGGCATTCAGGACAATAAGGTTGATCTCAGAAATATTGGAAAGTTCCCTAAGGACCAAGAGGTTGTGTTCCTTTTCATGCTGTATGTACTGTTACGTATTATATGATTATGGAACTTGAATTTTGGGTGGTAAATTGTGCTTTCAGGAGGTCGTGCTATCCTCTGAGCAAGATGCCTTTTTTAAAGCCAATATGTATGAGAATTTTGGAGATATTGGGATGAATATTAAAAAAATGGTGGATGATTTCCAACAAGTTTCAAAAATCAATCAAAGTATTCAAACAATAGGTTCGAGTTTATCATTCCTACCTATTTGCCAGTTATCTTCAATCTTATATTTCATGTTTTAGGTGTATACTCTTTTAACTTTTGGCAGCCAGCGGCACCTTCGTAAATTTTGATCGAGTAAAATTTGTGCAGAGGACATGGCTAAATTTGTTGACAACTACCCAGAATATAGAAAAATGCATGGCAATGTCTCCAAGCATGTGACCTTGGTCACAGAAATGAGCAGAATTGTCGAGGAACGAAAGTTAATGCTTGTTTCACAAACAGAACAGGAACTGGCTTGCAATGGTGGGCAAGGGGTAGCATTTGAGGTACAACAAACCATGTGCTGATCGACTGATAAAAATATGTTGAATTTGGACGAGATACTTATTCCTTGAAACGAACAATAAGTACAAGATCAATCAAAGGCAGAAAATCACCGTCTGTTAAGCAGAACTGCCTAAGTCTCTAATATGTGGGGAATATGTATCTGATAACCTGGAGAGTAGCATAAGAAAGTTATCGACTAAACCATTCCTTGATTTTAATCAAAAGAAGTGACACGATAAAACAGAATAAAACTAATCTATTAAAATAAAAATTGCATCTGACTCTTGAAATTGCTCATGCTCCTTTCACGCATGGTCCAAAGTTCTAATCTGACACATAAAGACAGTCCATTTCAGGGCCCAGGAAAGCCTAGAATGATAATCATTTTAACCTTCATTATAATTATTTCTGCTTTTTATTCCTCCTGGGAGAACCATTTTGGTTTTCATTCGTGGAGATTTATTCAAATTTAGTTGTGATGATTACGAACATCATATAAGATGGTTGCACATGCAACTTTGTTGGTTGTGTTTTCAGATTTTAAATTTTAAAATTATCCATTTTTTCTTAATTAGTGTCAAAGATGGTTTTGGCAGTTGTCTGATGAAATCAGTACGTCCCGTTACCATTGACGTAATATATGTCCTATTGTGGTGACTGCAACTGTTCTCATTAAAAGATATCTCTACTTCGTGAAACATTGTAATATGTTTTAAACCAAATACAGGTGTGTGCATGATTGTATTCTGCTGTGTGTTTCTGTGCAGGCCGTTATCAATCTTTTACATAACGAAAGTGTCTCTGACATTGACCGTTTACGCCTTGTCATGCTGTATGCTTTAAGATATGAGAAGGATAGTCCCGTCCAGCTGATGCAGTTATTCAATAAATTAGCATCACGGTCTCCGAAGTATAAGCCTGGGGTACGTCTCATCAATTACTGATTGGGTTTTACAATATTGACTCACGACTTTAATTTGATGCAGGGGAGTGAGTGGGTGGCTAGTTGTCGGGAGATTTTCTTTGAATTTCAGTGCAGTTGTGCAATATCTTTAGTTCGTTGAATCTGATCCATTTCATTAAAATAAACTTCACAGCATGGGCTTTGCACTGTTGCATTGGTTCTATCTTCAGCGGGTGTTTGTATCATGTCTTCATGTTTCATTGGTCCTACCGAATTGTTTTGTCAGTTAATCTCCCAAAAACATTTCTATGCAAAATTGTTGCATAGGATTTTTTATAGGGTTTTAGGAATTAAAAATGTTTCGGGTACTAGCTCTTTGGTTATTCTTGTTCTACTTATGAATGCTAGTATTGTTATCTTGGTATGATTTAGCACGTGAAGCCTGCATCTCCCAGGGCTCAGTTAGGCTGGAAAATATATGCATTTTTCCAGTCGATTGTTCTAATAAATTGCATCCTTTCTATGTCTGGTTGACAGCTTGTGCAATTCCTGCTCAAGCAAGCTGGAGTTGATATGAGAACTGGGGATCTTTATGGAAACCGTGATCTTCTAAATTATGCCCTTAACATGGCCCGTGGCCTCAAAGTTGGTCTAGAATCTCTGTATCTCGCTCCAATTAAAAAATTGTTTGAACGTAGTGAAGATAAATTTTCATGCTTGTTCAGGGTGTGGAGAACGTTTATACTCAGCATCAGCCTCTGCTATTCCAGACAATGGAGAGCATTGTCAAAGGGCGTCTGAGAGATGTAGATTACCCCTATGCTGGAAATCATTTCCAGCAAGCCAGGTGGGATTTTAATAATGTTCCTTGTATGAAGCTGCATTCCTGAAGCTCATTAACATACATATTGTTAATTACTGTATCCTAATTCTCTACAGCTTTATTTTATTTCAGGCCACAGGAGGTGGTTATTTTCATCGTCGGTGGGACTACTTACGAGGAGGCACGTTCTGTTGCTTTATTGAACTCCACAAATTCTGGGATTCGTTTCATTCTTGGTGGTACTTCAGTTGTCAATTCGAAAAGGTATTATTAAAATATAGAACTATATAAAAATATACTAAATCACCTTCTCAATGAAATTCTTGTATCCTCCTTACAAATTATGCTCGAAACCTGCACTATACTTGCAAGAAAATTTCATTTGGAAACCCACGGAAGTTTTATTTCAAATCCCTAAACGTGCGTCACTAAATTTTTCCGTGGTAAAAAATGTAGGTTTCTGAAGGATCTTGAAGAAGCTCAAAGAATTGCTCGAAGCAGCACTGGTGTAGTTTGAAATTCATTTACCTGCGCCTCAACTTTTTGTAGGATACGTACAATTAACTTATCAAGGTAACACATACTCCAGCTATTGACAGGTGAAATCCTTGCATCAAAACCACACAAGTCTGTTACATAAATTGATGATGACATCAGCTATGTTGTTTTTGGTTCATCCAGATATCACATTTATCCGCAGAGGGAAGCAAAAATCAAGTTTATTAGACGAAAAATTACCCCATTCCTGGGTCGGTATTCCTTGGCAAACCATATCAAGGTACTTGTGATTTGCACAATCTCTGGTGTTTATTTGTGGAAGAAGGTTTTTTCTGTAATAGGAGCTTGTTTCTTCTCCAATTATTTGTTGGAAGATGCCATTCAAATGTCACGCGTCCTTTAGATGGACTTGAAAATCTTGTGCTTGGTAAATTTTACCACTGCGTCTGCTGTATTTCACCATTCACAAGGCACTTAAATTGCTTCATTCTTTTGATTTTCTTACCTTTTCATTGTTCAAAATATTATACTAAAATACAAAATCTCTTTAAGGTAGTGTTGTCCGCGCCAGTGTTCAAAAACTTATTGACAATCGCATCAAGATGGACCTATTTTCCGAGAACTAATCTTTAAAAAAAAAATTAAAATTAAAAAATGGTTATGATTTTTTTTAAAAAAAATTGGAGAATGGGCTCGAAATTCCCTATCAGAGGGAGTTGAAAGAGACACATTCCACCTAATCTGGGTTAAACAAGTTATAATTAATTATACCGTGTTAAGACCATGGAAGTTCATTAAATTAAAATGAATTGCAAGACAACGATGTTACCACATTATTATACATTATTATCAACAATCATTGTTGTGTTACTGCCACTTTATATATTATTATTATTATAGCTACTCGTCCCAAGGATAATGCCAAATTTTAAAATTAAATAAGAAAATTAATTGATAACGATAGATTTGGGTTGGAAGAGATGCCTCGTCGTTTCCTCTTGCAAAACTCAAATAAATTGGAGGATTTAATAAAGATTTGTGCAAGAGCTAAATTGATTTAATAGCTTTTTTATAAATTAAAAATAAATAAATTTCCAACTCAGCCAAGAATTCAAGCTATATGTAGTAGTAGGGGTGTAAACGAACCGAATCGAGCCGAATATGAAGAAAATTTTAAGGTTCGAATTCGGCTCGAAATAGTTATATTCTAGTTCGATTCGAAGTTCGATTAGTTTCAAAAATTTGGCTCGAGTTTGGCTCGAATCAAAGTTCGAGTTCAGCTCGAAAACGTTCGAACATGTTCGCGAGCTATTCGAATTATTGCTCGAAAATAAACATCCGAAAGGTTCGAAATATATTTATTTAATATATAATTATATTATATTAATAAAATTTTAAAGTTCGCGAGCCGTCGGACAAAGTAATTTGGGCTCGATTTCGGCTTGAAAAAAGTTCGAACATGTTCGAGTTCGGCTCGAATTCGAGAATTTTCGAATTTGAATCAAATATTTTTCGAGCCGGCTCGAAAAGTTCTTGAACATGTTTGATTCGTTTACACCCCTATGTAGTAGTGAAAGAATTATTAATATTTTCATGAAGAACTTTTTTACAAAATCAAGAACGAGATTTCAATTCTCTCTTCTTTTTTCATGGGAAAAATATTTGAGAATTCACACTTTAGATCAAACTTCATGCGGAAAAAATGCTCGTGATTAATTGAGATTAATTTAAATGAAAAGTAGACTTATACTCAGTGTGAATTCAAGAATTTTTAGAAGAAATAATGATGCAAGTTATAATATAAATATTCGTGTGAAATTTACAGCTAAATCGAAGAGGAAGAACATATATCAGAATTCAAGGTTGAAATCAAATAAGTTAAGTTTAAAATAAGAAGAAGCACCAGATCACTTGACAAGAAATTTCTTGGTTGTCGTCCTGCCGATCAAGACTAATTTGGTTTAGAAGCCACATCCACAGTATAAGGATATAGATTTTAGTATAAAATTTCACATACTATTATTATATTAATTAAAAAGATGAAAAATTGCAATTTTAACAAATATTTTATATAGATTTAACAAATATCACCCATTTACATTAAAGTACATTTAAACGATACTTCACACTCAAATTGCTGCACATGAGCTAACTCAAAAATCCCAAAGAAAACTCGCCTTTGGCACAGCTTCAAATGGACAATTCTTGAAAATATCGGAAGCCTTAATAGTAATATTTTTAGTTAATTCAAAAATATTTTGTAGTGACCCCTTTAATTCTAATTGTCATTCTTTAGTTGAACTTGTTTTCAATCGATCGAGACTCGTACTACACAACATGCATATAGTAATGAATTGCAATTTCAAATTTTGAGTTTTTTTTTTTTAAAAAAGTATATTTTGTAAGTAAAATATAAAACATATGTATTTTGACAAAAAACGCATATTAATTGGTACTGTCAACCTCTCAGTTAATCTGCTCATAATCTTGCTAAATAGGCATGTGATAAGAATTGGCAGGGACCACTGTCTCTCTTTTGGACTATTTTTTGAATTCTGATGTTTCTTTATTGTATTTATAAGGATTGTAATGACTTTAACGCTTCTTGCTCTTTAAGTAATTAATCAGATTCCGTCCAAAACCTCTCATGCTCAAAACCCAATCGAATTGAATTTTTAATCTACTAATTTGAAGATTCCTAAATGCGAAGAGAGACCACAAATAAATTAACATAAAAAACTTGAACCGGTGATCAATTAATATCGTAGCTAATATTATCATGTAATTAAAGCAATATATGAGACTTGCAAAAGAATACTGGAGATTTGGATAATTTAGCAACCACCATTATCAACCAATAAATTACCTAAGAGGAAACATACATACACACTCACCACCCTTGAAGAACATATGCATCTTAGTGCCAAAAAAAAAAAAAAATCTTGAAAATTATTATCTAAGTTTTAGAAGAAGAAAAGTAAAGTTTTATCTCATCATACTTCTCATATATGTTTATCAAATTAGTGATAAAATTCTCATTCTGCCTCTTGTACAGGAACAACGATATAGGTATTGTAATCGTGGCTCCATGCTTGCATCTTCGATCGTGATAAAAATAAAATCCTTAACAATTGTATGTTCCAAGTTGCTGATCAACTTGAACAAAATCAAGAAAACATGCATTGCCATTTTGGGTCATGTATGCTGAGAGGCAACTCATGAATTATGCAGAAGAAACCCTTTTGCAATTTGTAGAAAGCCATTTGGACTTCATGTAACTCTCTTTTCTCCATGGAGGGATGTGTAATCCTCTCTCTGTGAGGGACTGTTTGGCGGCTGAGCAAATCAAAGAAACCAACTTCTCTATTTTTCCTTCTTTTCCCACAAATATCAAAGGAAGGGCATCTATGAGTTCTTCATAATTTGGTGTTGGCCTCACCAATTCAAACTGTGTCCTGAAATCTATGTCCACTATTAATCTGACTTCTTGGCCTGTGCCACCATCTTTGTCCCTCATCACCACTTCAACATATTCATAGTTTTCTGTAAAGTAAGAAACTGAAAAACTACGGCAATTTAGTCTAAAGATATCGCGTGTGATTTGATTTAAGATTCAAATTTTGTTCTTCAAGCAATTTGTGTGTAGATAAAACAAACAGAGAGAAATTAATTAATGAACCTGAAGGGCAATCAAAAGGAGTAGACCAAGAAGTTTGACAAAGATGGGCTTCGTAGTTTTCCATTTCCAATCTGAAAACGATCCATTTTCTGAGCTTGTTGATGTTCTCCAAACCTAATTCATCGGCATCTCTCAAGTACATCAAAACTTTCCTATAAATCTCATTTTCTGCTTCTGCGTGATCTTCCAATATTTCCTAAGAACAACCAAACATGCATTTATTACATGTGGGTATATATATATTCATTAATTTTCAATATACACACACAGACCACACACAAAAGTTACCTGTAAATTGAAATAATGAGTGGGATCATCATAAAGTCGATAACTTTGGGAAGGAAGATAATAAAAGCAAGAATCTGTTACTGTTGATCCACCAGATTCAAAATAATCTTTGATCATTTGGGATAACTTATCATCTTGCGAGTCGGTACTCATCTTTCTTGCTTGATGGGTCCTTAGAAATTCAGACAAGTAGTGTTGATATTTACACATGTATATAAGCATTTTTATAACTCATTATAATATAATAAGTTAAAGAGATATTATATTGGAGTACTTAGTACTGTCAAAAAATAAATTGTGTAAATAAAAAAATTAAGGAAGAATCCATGCATCTTCCTTGATCACTTCTCATGTTTCTGTTTTTATTTTTATTTTTTATTTTTTAAAAAAATGCAATGATGGAGAAACAACTTGGCAATTATGGGTAACTATGGTCGCTAGGTTCGTGCTTATTATTTGGTCTTTGCTCTGTTAGTTTTAACTTAGCGTGTATAGGAAGGTAATCATACACGCACATTTACGATGATCCAAGAAATTTCGATGAAGATGGCATGGATAATAAATATTAATATAATAAATAATTACACTGGTTCTGAAAATCACAAGCCTATCAAATCATAGCATATCTTAGATAATGATACCCCGATAATTGTCCCGGTGTGGTTTGGACCCGAATTCTATGGGCTCGACTCAATCTGACAAGATACCAGAGGTCATCCTACCTTGACTCATTTGCCTTGACCCATTTTCTATGTTTATTTAGCCCATTTACCATTTATTTTGGCCCATTAATTGTAAGGTCCATTAGCCTTATTATAGAGGCGCATCTACCTTCATTTGAAAAAGGCCCATAGTGATAGGAAATTGATGAAATAGTAGGTTGGGGGAAAAAGGATCCTTCTTCATCGCAAGAGGCAGCAGCCTCCCTCTCCCCATTCTGGTTTTTTTATTTTTCTTTCCTCCATGCTAGCAAGAAAAGCCATTGTAAATTTTTGATGTTTATAGTGGAATTTATACTGGACTAGGCCCCGTGGTTTTTCCCTTCGGGGTTTTCCACGTAAAAAGAACTTGGTGATCATTTATTTTCGCATATTCATTCATTGTTACAAAATCGAACCAAAAAATAAGGTAACAGATAATATATTCAAAATATCATTTGTTGATTTGTAAATATCTTTTGTTATACTCTTTCCAAATGACAATATATTGTTGTACTTGTATTTAACTCAGTTCATAGTGGAATAAACGTAACTTTCAATTCCCAAACTCTTGTATCATTTTTATGGTATCAGATTTTTTTCATCGATCCAATGGCCTCCTCCAATGATGCTTCTGCCAACTCTTACTCCACCATTGTGCGTCCAGCCACTGCCGCCCTTCTCGGTGATGTCTTGATCCCAATCAACGCACACCAACAATTGTCTATGCAACTCACGTCCTCCAATTTCACTTCTTGGCGGGCTCAAATTCGTCATCTGTTATTCGGTAATGGCTTTCTTGGCTATTTGGATGGGACAACCGGCTGTCCTGTTGCTGGCACCACGCCAGAAGCTACCGGTGCTCACCTTCATTGGCTTCCATAGGATGCTTTAATCCATTCTGCGCTTTTCGGCTCTGTGACCCCTGAACTTGTTCCAGTCATATGCACTGCACGACATCGGCCGATGCATACTTTCTCGCCTTTTTGCCAATCGTTCCAAAACTAGGGTGATGCAACTTAAAGACTATTTGTCCAACATGACCATTGGTGACCAATCTGTGTATACCTTCCTGAGCGAAGACTGGTGAATTATCGCTTATCGATTAACCCCTCTCCGATGACGATATAACACTATATATTCTTAATGGGCTTGGTGCAGCCTATCGAGATATTGCAGCACCAATTCGTGCTCGTGAATCCTCTCTCCGTTTTGAGGAATTACACGACATGCTTGTTGTTCACGAGACCTACCTTTGTCGTCTCAATGCAACCAACGCAACTCCTGTTGTCACTGCTCATGCGGCATCCATTGGACAACGGACTCCTGCTCGGAATCCACCTTCTGGCCAGTCTTTCCAGCGTAATAACTACTCTTCAAATCAGTCTCGCAACAGCCGAATCAGCCCCGTAGTCGCGGTAATTCTTCCCGCCATGGTCAGCGCAATTATGCTCCATCTAATGGTCAGCCTCGTCCTCCCATTATTTATCAATATTGTGGTTTTCCAGGTCACGGTGCTCGTACTTGTCGCTAGATTCAGCCAGTCGTCCACTTCGCTCAATCCCCCACTACACAACCGAGCACTCCCTCAGATCGAACTCCTTGGCTAGTTGATTCTGGGGCGTCACACAATTTTACTTCTGATTTGCACAATTTGTCCATCCACTCCGAATATGATGGCACCGATGAAGTGCAGATTGCAAACAGCGTAGGTTTGTGTATTTCTCATATTGGCACATCCACTATTCCTATCTCGCACATTTACTTTGTCTAATGTGTTATGCGTACCTTCAGCAAATCAGAATTTATTATCTGTTCACCAGTTTACTAAGGATAATCGGGCTTCTATTGAATTTTATCCAACTCACTTTATTATGAAAGATCAGACTACAGGGGCAAAACTCATTAGCGGACCTTGCACTAATGGTATCTATCATTTGGATATCCCCAAGGCGGTACACCAGGTGACTTCATTCTCGGCTTTTGTTGGCGAACGTGCTAGTGCAAGTTGTTGGCACAATCGTCTAGGTCATCCTTCTTCAAGGATAAGTTTGTCAGTTATTCAGCATTTTGATTTACCCAGTTTTAGACACTCATTAGCTGAATTGCAGAGTTGTAACTCTTAATTTTTTGAATAAAAGTCATCAATTATCGTTTACTGCTTCTTCACTTAAATCTGTTCGGCCGCTACATTATGTGTATGGTGATGTTTTGGGCCCTGCTTTGCCCACTTCTGCAAGTGGTAATCGTTATTATTTAGTTTTAGTTGATCATTATTCGAAGTATTGCTGATTTTATCCGTTACAGTTAAAATCTCAAGTACATGACATCTTTATCCAGTTTAAGAAACTTGTTGAGAAATAGTTCCAAGGTTCTATTCAGAACTTCTACTCTGACAATGGGGGCAAGTTTCTTGCCCTCCGACAATATTTTTCTGATAATGGGATCTTCTGACTTACTACTGCTCCTCATACACCGCAACAAAATGGCACCTCTGAACGTCGTCATCGCCAAATCGTTACTACTGCAGAATCTTACTAAATCATGCATCTCTTCCGTTGAAATTTTGGGATGTTGCATTTGCCACTGCCGTCTATCTGATGAATCACCTCCTGAGTCCAGTCTTACGTGGGGAATCTCCCTTTAGCATTCTCTTTCTGTGTCCACCAAATTATATATAGCTTCGCACTTTTGGTTGCTTATGTTTTCCTTGGCTTCGGTCTTATCTCCCCAGTAAACTCGACTCACCATCTCGTCCATGTGTTTTCTTTGGGTATTCTCTTTCTCAACATGCTTATAAATGTTATGACATGGCCACACAACGCATTTTCCTATCTTGTCATGTTCAGTTTGTTGAGGATGTATTTCAATTCCGTGACAAGATTCTACTAGATCATCCACGCTATTCTTCTACAATTATCAGGCCTACTGTCCCTGATCCGCCAGCCTTACCACCACCTGTTTTGAAATATGCAGACTCTCATGCACTAACTACTGTCGATTCACCATCAATGCCTGCCCACTCCACTTACTCTACTCCTACTCCACAGGCCTCTGCTCCACCTACTCGGAAGCATACTATGCAGACTCGTTCCATGAATCAAATTTTTAAACCTAATAGAGTCGATGTAGCCACTAAGCACCTAATCTCTGGTCCACTGGAACATGTAAGGAATCCGACGAGCAAAACACAACGGAATAAAAGAAAATTTCAGATTCCAGCAATGGACCAATACGAAGTAATCATATCGGGTTATTAGAGTTATACTTTTGTAGCGTGTTTGATGCAGAAGAACGTCCACGATTTCCACAAGGCGTATAGCAAAACTTCAAAGCTTTGTCTCTACAGTATCCACACGATCGAATCGACAAAGAATGTTGAAGTTATCAAGTTGCTAGACTTGATTATCCAACTGGGAAATGGACGAGCCGTCAAGAACAAAAGTGACGGCTGCACAATCTTTCTAATGGTCTGTTGAGGGTTTTAGGTTTTGTTAATCAAAATTAACGTCTGATGTGCAACCCTAATATGCATATGTATATATATATAGACATAAAATGAGGCGGCTAATAGGTTTTTGAAAAACCCTTGGGCTCGTATCAATTTTTATCCGTCCATGTATATATTGCATATTAATATATATATCTCTATATATATGATCGGCCCATTAATTTAAGCTTAGGACTCTTCCAAAATAACTTAATTCATCCAATGAATTTAACTCCCTTTATCGATTTAATCTTTTGTGCGACCCGTTAGGATCTTGCAATGTTGGCAGTGACATAAAATCTTATTTTATGTCACAAGCAATGAGCGGTATCTAACAACACATCAAGGCTACCCAAGTTACAAGAATATCATTGACTCGACACAACCAATGGCCTGTGATAATATTCACCACGTAACTTAATCAATTTGTCATATGTGTTTAGATTAAACACGAGTCATGGAATAAGTCATACTCATATAGTTCAATCTTTTATTTCTTGATCCCCGAGTAGACTAGAATAAACGAATAAGTTTGATATCACATATCGACTCATTCGAGCATGGCCATGCATTTTAGTCTTACTTGATCAAGGGCCCAAACACTTCTCTTGTTATATAGGAGGGACAAATCCTATCTTGATCACTCAACATTCCTCTACATAATTCACAGTATATCTAATGAATGTCTTTATAGTTTACTCTGTTACAGGTAACGTTTGACAATATCAAGATAAACAACTCCTTATGTTGGGATCTCTGGTGATCTCAAGTCGTAAGGATTACATACACTATTATTACTATGAGAATTGCTTATGACATTCATATAACAACCCATGTAGCACTCTCATGGTGGGTCTGTCCAATACATAGTTCTCTAACATGCACCTATGTGTTTATTCGATATCTCATTTCCATGAACAAATTCATCAATCAATACATACTAGTCTCAATACATTATCATTATCCTAATTCTTGATAATATTTGACTAGGGACAATCTTTTAGTATAATACAATATTATTCTAAGGACATTAATATATATTAATTCATATTACAGAGATATTGGAATAATACATAATAATGAATTGCCATTAACGAACATCATATTACAATTTATGCCAAAATCAATCATCTAATGTATTGTCTTAGGTATATCCCAACCGAACCTACTTGCGTGTCTCAAGCTCTAAAGGATCCGGCCTGGCGCGATGCAATGGCCACCGAATTTACGGACCTTATTCGTCATGGCACATGGAATCTGGTTTCTCTTCTTCTCATTGTAATATCATCGGCTCCAAATGGGTTTTCGAATTAAACGCAACCCTGACGGTTCTGTTGACAAATACAAAGCTCGTCTGGTTGCTAAGGACTTTCATCAGCGTCCTGGTATTGACTTCAAGGAAACCTTTAGCCCTGTTGTCAAACCGGCTACTATTCACACCATTCTCTCCTTGGCTGTCATGCATCAATGGCCCCTTCGCCAACTTGATATAAGCAATGCCTTCCTCCATGGTGATCTCACTGAAGTGTGTATATGATTCAGCATGCGGGCTTTGTTGCTCCGCCTCAACCTCATTCAGTTTGCCATCTATGCAAGTCTCTCTATGGCCTTAAACAGGATCCCCGAGCTTGGTACACTTCCCTCATCACCACGCTCTTATCACTAGGGCGCTCTCTAACCAAGTCAGACACCGCTTTATTTGTTCTACTATTGTCATCTCTAGTCCTATGTTCTTGTTTATGTGGATGATATAATTGTCACTGTCAATGACTCCTCTGCCATCTCCGACATTATAACTCATCTTGTTACCAAGTTTGCTGTCAAAGATCTTGGTTCCCTCACATATTTTCTTGGAGTTGAAGTTCTTCGTTGCAAGGAAGGTTTATTCTTGAGCCAACACAAGTACGTTCTTGATATTCTTCGACGCCATAAGATGGATGGTGCCAAACGTTTAGCCACTCTCATGGCCTTTAATATGTCAGCTCCGCCATCCTCTCAAGTTGCCGATGCCACTCAATATCGTCAAATTATTGGTGCACTCCAATATCTGACCCTTACAAGCCCTGACATTGCTTTTTCTGTCAATCGTATGGCACAGCGCATGACCTATCCTGATGATGAAAGTTGGGTGGCTCTCAAGCGCATTATGAGCTACCTCAAAGGCACAATTCACCGTGGATTACTTTTACGCTCCACGATCTCATCTGAGTTGCGAGTTTTCTCCGATGCTGATTATGCTGGAGACACAATGCATGGTACCTCTACATCGGCTTACATTATTTTGTAGGCTCTAATCCCATATCTTGGAGCTCTCGCAGACAGCGTGGGGTGTTTCGCTTCTCCACTGAGTCCGAATATCGTGCCTTGGCTTGTACCTCAGCAGAAGTATGTTGGCTACAGAATCTTTTTGTGGAAATTGGTTATCCTATTCAACGTTCCCCACAATTTCAATGTGACAATATTGGTGCAATTCGCCTTTCCCTGCATCCTGTGCAACATTCTCGCATGAAGCATATCTCTATTGATCTTCACTTTGTCCGTGACCTTGTTCGAAAAGGCTTTGTCTCTGTCTCATATGTCAACACACTTGATCAACTAGCTGACAGCCTCACTAAACCGCTTCCACGTACAAGGTTTCAGCTATTACGCTCCAAAATCTCCGTCGTCGATGGCACGCCAATTTTGTAGGGGCGTATCAAATCATAGCACATCTTAGATAATATATTCAAAATATCATTTGTTGATTTGTAAATATCTTTTGTTATTCTATTTCCGAATTACAAGATAAACTTTCAATTCTCAAACTCATGTTGACTTTTAAAGCCAACTAACGGATGATGAAATGTATTTAACACAGAGTATGGATAAATTCTGAGTTTATTCGCTGTAATTCATTGCCAAGATCTTATCTTCACCAACTCAATTATAGTAGCAACTGAAGTCTCCTCATTTCTGATTTTTTTTTTTTATTAAACTAACTAAATACTCCAAATAATACACCCCCTTAACCTATCCAACCATTCAAAAGATGTAAGTGATTCCAGAAATTTAAAACTAGGTCTTCAAAAAGCACTGTTATAAAATTGAGTCATATATAATACTATTTATAAGCATTGTTGGCATATGATTTTTGTTCTCAATACAAATGTAGAATGATTAGGTATATTTTTTAAGTTCTGGAAATTTTTTTAATCATTTGACATAATACTAAAATTATAGATGCTCAATTATTTTCTTTTTTTTTTTTGGGAAACAAGTAAATTTCAATTTATGTGATTGAAATGAGTATAAAAAACCATAAAGAAGGTTGGCAAAGTCACTCATCTATCAAACAAAAAAAAAATTCAATTTTCACGTTTTTCAAAAATCAACGTTTACCAACAAAATTTCTAAATTTTAAACCTAACACATGTATGTCATAAAACAAGATTATTCTACAATGATATTTCTTTTATTATGAAATTTTGACAAATATATGTTATAAATATTCTAGAAAAACTAAAGATAGATATTACATCATGCTGACGTCATACACCGGTTGAACCGGTGGTTTAACCGGTTGAACCGATCGAACCTGTAACCAGTAAGGGTACCGATTTTGTGTCTGGTCCGGTTTTGAAAACACTGCTTGGAAGTGATCACCATTTTGATTTTATCTTCTGTCATTCTTGACTAAATCCAATCCTCCGTTGCTACATGTGAGAAAAGTGAAAAATCTTCAGCCATCTTTGCAAAAATAACCTTCTAGAAAGAGCCATCACCGGCCAACATACGAATCCTTTACTAGTTTAGATGTTGCTACGAGATGGGTTTGGTGGAGTTATTGACGCTCTGTTGATCGAAAAAATTGCCTTAGTTGATGTGTCGCGAAACCTGTGTGAATGTGATGGAAGGGGGTTATCGGCAATTGTTATATCTTGCAACTTTAGTTGAATCAATTGGTATCTCCGGAGGATTTCTTTTTTTAATGTATTTTATTGTACAACAATATAATAAGAGGCTAAGGCCTCCAACATTTTAGTATCGTGATAATAGTAATGAAAAGTGATTGTTCCCTTTCCATTTAGCATGGGCCGTGACACCTGGACTATTTCTATTTGTTGTTTGGGCCTTCTTTACTGGGCTTTGCTTTAAATTCTTGGGTGTGGGTCTAGGTAACCATGGCCCGTTGAGTGCTACTGGGCTTTTCTATTTGTTCTTTTGGCCTTCTTTACTGATCTTTGTTTTTATTTCGTGGGTTGTGGCCCTCTATAGACCTTGGCCCTGGTCATATTACTTTCTCTTCTTTTCCTAGAATTATAAAAAAAAAAAACTTTCTGAAATACTCGAAACACAACCAAGATAACCCTAATTTTTGTACATTAACTGCTATAATAACTATTTTTTTTTCAAAAATTAACCACAGCTTTATCTTAATAATAATAACAAATAACTCAACCAATAACCATCCGTGTTGTTTGCCATGCATTACTTACAAAGGCTCATAGTCTATTGACCCTTTTTTAACTTTATTCTCAAGGTAAAATCAAATATCATTTTTACGTAAAAGTACAACTATCTATGTGATCGAAAATACGATGTCATGCAGTTGGCAAGGCAAAAAAGAAACAAATGACGAAGAGTTGTATACAACGTATTGTTCTTGATGATAACAATTCTGGAGACGATCGCAGTGTTGATACAAAACTTGGCCATCAAAAAAGTCATGTGAAGGGTCATTTTACCCAACTCTCATCACATCTATGATTTATGCAATTTCTCTTTTATTTTTTCTCAATTACTGAAGTTTAAAATCCTTTTGAAATATATATCGTATGTCTACTGAGCAAATGACAACAATGAAGATATCCAAAGGGGAAAGAGTGACTAAGACCCAAAAAATCGCTTAGATACTTACCGCCATCCGCTGCAATGATATATGGGAAATATATTGATGTCATGAAATAGTCCTTTTTTCCAAGTTGTTGCACAGCTCTCGTATAAGATACATTGTTTGGGTGATTTAGTTTTTGCACTTAACTTTCACCTTTTTACGTGTATAATTAAGTATATGTATCATCCTTTCTTTTGGGTATGAGCCACCATTTCTTTTTCTAGGATTACTTCTTTTGCCTATACTTGACAATATGTTGAATATATAAATATGTTTTCTTGTTTACATCCTCATGTATTTAACCTTTGGATCTTTTTCCCGTTGTTGAAATAGATGTTTTCCGTGGAGTCTAAATGCTTATTTCGGATCTGGTCAATTTTGATTTTCTAGGATTGATTCTTTAAGAAAATCTTACACACCGCCTTGCAAATTTAGTCTAGACAGTTTTTGTTTTCTCCTTTGTCCTCATAGGTCTATCAAAAGATCTGCAAATTTTGTGATGATTCCTTACTTTTAATATGTCAGTTATATATTGTCCAACCTAGAATCATTTAAAGCAGTTGCCTTTCAGATGATGAATTTTAAATCTTAAAAAAATAGTTGAAACTAGGAAAAAAATTACCAACATTTTGGTACTTGACGCGGTGCCAACAGAAACTAGTATCTATATATATGTCTTCGCCTTGTAATATAATGATATAAGTGAAAATTGATATGTTCTATGTGGGTTGATGATTAGGATTTAATTTTCTCAACCTTTAATCAAATCTGGTTTTTTAAATAATAAAAAATCAGGTTTTTTAGGGTGAATCCAAGAAACCTAAAGTGAAATCGACAACTCCTATAATTTCAAGCTGCTTGCATAAATATTTGGAGGAATCTTATCAGTGGCCTGGTTAGTTGGATAGATGGTCAGAAAAGGAGTCTAATGATCCTGAAATGAATGCATATGTAATGAAGCAGTGCTCTGAGGAGTACATGGACAAACATGGGAATGATAAGTCAAGGGAACATAAACTCTCTGAATGAGGATGTACAATCGATGATGCAGCAGGAGAAAGACACGACGGCTTTCAAATAGACTATATGTAATCATCTTTTGAGTATTTTGGTTGTACTTGAATATTATTTTTGTGCATTTCATATGTTGTAATGCCATTAAGGCATAACTTATGTTCAACGGTACAAGGTTTAATGGTCCACTCCCTCTCTTGTAATGTTTAGTTTCATCAATAAAATAAGGGGTCTAATGCCACCCTTAAAAAAAACGAGAGAGAGGGTGATAGAAAATCTGCCAGTGAAGTGTATCCGTTGCTCAAGTTGTGGAATATATAAAATGGGCAAAATATGTAGGTTGAAAATCTAAGTGGGTGGCTAAAAATGGATTGAATTTATCTATGACATAGGTGGGTAACTTCCTACTGTTAACATAAAAATAACAACATACACAATTCCTAGGTTTTTAATTATCCAATAGGTTTTATGATATTAATAGAGATTATCACTTAATTTAGCAAGATATAATGTATCCATGAATTTGTTTCTTGATGTAAATCCCTGGTGATATGCAAAATATATTCTTTGTGTAAAAGGTGTGTCTGCTATTCAATCCAACTTACTGGCAAAACTTCTCAAGCCATTGAACAAATGAATGGCAGCTGAGAGCTGACTGGTTCAAGTGCAAGAAGCTAAAAGGCTGTTGCTGTTAAAAGAGAGCTTTACTTGCTCATCAGGTAGCCTGGATCAAGTGCTATAAAAGGGAACCAAAGACTTGAATTTCAAATTAAGGGAGTCATTCTCAACAGAAAAAGAAAACAAGATAGATGCACGAGGGAGGAGAAAAACTTGTTGGGAAAATAACACCATATTTTCTTTGGTCAGATATGTGGGAACAAAAAATAAATACGGAATAAAACACACAAAAGATTTACGTGATTCGGCAAAAATATGTCTACCCCCACGGGGCTGCTGCAGATATTTTATTGAAGAAAAATATACACATGTTTACAAACACTGACAACACTCAATCTGAAAAAACACTCGGAAAATTATACACCAATTTTCTCTCACTAGTATTTTTATTATGATTGCATTTCGTGTTATATTTTTCTCTAAACAATATTTTGGTATATATAGCTGAATGAATCACACATTTATTTATAGAGGTTCTTCACGCGTTATTTCCCAAAAATCTTCACGCGTCAGATTTTCTTTTTGCAAAAGTCTTCACGCGGATAAGTGTTTGCAAAAGTCTTCACGCAAAATTTATTGGCCAAAAAATTTTCTTTTGCTTTTCTTAATTTTTTCTTCGCTGGGGACCATATGCTTTTGACTAACAATCTTCCACTTGAAGACCGATCTCGATCTGTCTTCACACCTTGATCAATGCAGCAACATCTTCTGGTGTGTTAATCTAGCAAGCCAACTAAAGATGAGCACAACTTCAGTTTATCAATGGTCACCACCTTCATTAACATAAATGCTGGATTTTTACTTCCTTGGATCTTCTCTAATGTTAGCACGTCATCTTTAAGTAGAGACCTGATGAAGTGATAACAGAGACCAATGTGTTCTGTTCTAGAGTGGAATGCTGAATTCCTTGCCAGATGTATCGCACTTTGACTATCACTATACAAAACATTCTTCTTCTGGTTGAATCCCAGCTCTGTTAACAAACCTTGAAGCCATGTCAACTCTTTACTGGCTTCTGTCACTGCAACATACTCGACCTCTGTAGTGGACAAAGCTACAATCTTTTGTACCTGCGACATCCAACTAACAATTGTAGTTCCAACGGTGAATATATAACATGTGGTGCTTCTTCGGTGATCTACATCACCTCTATAATATGCATCTGCATAACCTTGTACTTTTAGTTCTCATTTTCTAAAGTACAAACACTTCTTTGCATTGCCTCGTAGATACTTGAAAATCCACTTAACTGCTTCCCAATGAGCCTTTCGTAGATTTGACATAAACTTGCTGACAACTCCTACTGCATGGCCAATGTCTGGCCTTGTACAGACCATCGTGTAAATCAAGCTCCCAATGGCTAAAGCGTGAGGGACTTATCCATGGATTCTTTTTCTTCCTCCGTTTGAGGACACTGGTCCTTGGATAGGCGAAAATGACTAGCTAAAGGTGTGCTAACTGACTTGACATCGCCCATGTTGAATCTCTTCAAAACCCGATTGATGTTCTCCGCCTGAGATAACTCCAAAATTTCCTTTTGCTTATCTCTTGTGATTTGCATTCCAAGTATCTTTCTTGCTGGACCCAAGTCCTTCATGTCAAATTCTTTTGACAATTGCTGTTTCAAGTTTCTGGTCTCGTCCATATCAGAACCAGCTACTAACATATCATCGATATAAAGTAGCAAAGTGATATAACTGGACTTGTATTTCTTCAAGTCGTTAAACTTCAAGTACCACTGCCTTGGAGCTTATTTCAGGTCATACAAGCTCTTTTTCAATTTGCACACCATATTCTCCATCTTTTTCTCTGTGAAACCTTCTGGTTGAAACATATAGATCTCTTTATCAATGTCTCCGTGAAAAAACACAGTCTTCACGTCCAATTGCTCAAGATGGAGGTTTACACTGGCAACAATACTCAATATAGTCTTGATAGTATTGAGTTTCACAACTTGAGCAAATATTTATGAGTAGTCAACTCCTTTTTGCTGGAATCTTTGACTACCAGTCGGTCTTTGTATCTCTTGGAATATACCCATTTGTTGTGAAGTGTCTTCTTTTCCGTAGGTAACTCAACAAGTTCTCATGTCTGATTGGACATCAAAGACTTCAACTCGTCTTTAATGGCAAGCTCCCACTTGCTGGCATCTTTGGTTCGACATGCTTCCTTGTAGCATTCAGGCTCACCTGCATCAGTTATCAACAGATAGTTCATATACCTTATGTTAGGTACATGAGGCCGAGAACTCCTTCTCAGTTCAAGAACTGGAGCAGGAGACTGTGATGTATTAGACTGCCGCTCGCTGTCTTGATCAATTGATCCCAAACTAAAGAATCTCAGCTATCTGCTCCACAAGACTTTCTGGGACATCTTCCACCTCTACATACACTGGTTCACTCTATTATGAGTCACTGACAACTGTGTTGTGCCTGTCCTTATACATCACTCGTTCATTGAAGATTACATCTCTTTTGCGGATCATCTTCTTGTTTTCATTACCCCAAAAGTGGTAGCCAAATTCATCTTCACCATAACCAATAAAAGTGCACTTCTTTGATTTGGGATCAAGTTTATTTCTGTGTGCATACTGATATGTACATATTCTACACAACCAAAAACTTTAAGATGTGAGAGGTTTACCTCTTTTCCGCTCCATACCTCTTCTGGTATTCTGTGCTCCAATGGTAACGATGGACCTCGGTTGATCAAGTAAGCTGCTGAGTTGATTGCTTTTCCCCAGAACTGCTTTGGCAGGCCTGATTGTACACGCATACTTCTGGCTCGTTCTATCAACATACGGTTCATACGCTCAGCTACACCATTGTGTTGAGACGTACCAGGCACGGTTCTCTCCATTCTGATCCCGTGATCATAGCATAACTTCTTGAATCTGGTGTCTTCATATTCACCACCATTGTCGATTCTGAGCTTCTTTATCTTCAACCATGTTTCATTTTCAACCATCGCTTTCCAAATCTTGAAAGCCTCAAATACTTCTGACTTATGTTTCAGAAAGTAAACACATACTTTTCTGGAGTGATCATCAATGAAAGTCACAAAGTAGTGTTTTCCACTAATGGATTAGACAGTCGTTGGTCCCCAAACATCAGAGTGAACTAGTTCAAGTTTCTCCTTCTTTAGGGTTCTGGTAATTGTCTGAAAGCTAGCTCTTTTCTGCTTTCCAAAAATACATTATTCACGCGTCAATATCAATTTACTGGAGACTTGGTAGTTTCTCCTTTGAGTGCATAACATTCATTCATTTTTCACCTGACCAAGTCTCTGGTGCCACAGAGTATGACTGTCTGTGTCTGCTGCAACTGCAATTGAACAACGTGCTCCTGCTTTGATGTAAAGAGTACCAATCTTATTGCCTCGAGCAATTATCATTACACCTTTTGATATCTTCCAAGTATCACCGTGAAAGACTGTTGTACAACCTTCACTAGCCAACTGGCCAACTGGGATTAAGTTCTTTCTCAGATCGGGAATATGCCTGGCATCCTTCAGTTCTCATACAGACCCATTCAACTTAATTCGTACGATACATTTACCAACAATCTCGCAAGATTGTTCATTACTAAGGTAGACTTTACCAAGATTTCTGGGGATATATTTCTCGAAGAGTTCTCTTTGCGAAGTAGCATGGAATGATGCTCCGGAGTTTAACACCCATGACTCTTCCTTGCTCTCTAAAGAACATATTAATACACCATCTCTAGAAACAACGTTTTCTTCTGCCTTCGCCTATTACTTCTTCGGTGCATTTTTGCACTGATTTTTATAATGCCTAGGCAGCCCACATTTCCAACACTCGATAGTCTTTGAGTTCTGAGAATAAGGGGGATTCCTAGATTTGGACCTCATGTCCTTTTGTTTGCCACGTCCACCTCCTCTGTTTGATTTTCTACCTCTTGACTCTGTATGTAATACTGAGAGGTTGATGATTCATTTCAATCTCCCCGTCTGATCTCTTCACTGAGAACCAGATCACGAACATCATCAAATTTCAACTTATTATTTCCCAATGAGCTACTCACAGCCGTGACAGTAGAATTCCATCTTTCCCGTGGGGAAGACAAAAGTATCAATGCTCGTACTTTATCATCAAAATCAATTTTAACAGAATTTAAATGTGTTATCATTGTGTTGAGTTCATTGAGGTGTTGAGCTACCGATCCACCTTCTACCATCCGCAAATTGAACAAACGCCTCATCAAATGGACTTTGTTTGAAGCTGATGCCTTCTCGTACATGCTTGAAAGAGCCGCCATAAGACCCGTCGTGGTCTTTTCTTTTGCTATGTTGAAAGTCACGTTGCGTGACAACGTCAGTCGGATAACTCCGAGGGCTTTTCACCTAGAAGAGCCCATTATTCATCTTCATGTCTTCTGGCTTCACACCCGAGAGAGGTTGATAAAGGCCTTTTTTTGTACATATAGTCTTCTATTTGCATTTTCCAAAAGCCAAAGTCCGAACCATTGAATTTTTCAATATTTATTTTTCATTCATCTGCCGTCATTACTCCCACTAGAACCTGACTCCCACCGGATTGCTGTTTTGACAATTTTTTAGACTCACCGTGTTATTGAGAACACCGATGTGGACAAATTTGGTGTCACTGACCAAATTCTACTATTCACAAATTTCACTATTCACAGATTTTACTATTCACATGAATAGTAACTCGCGAAAATTGACAAAGTTAACAATCTGGCTCTGATACCAGTTGTTGGGAAAATAACGCCATATTTTCTTTAATCAGATATGTGAGAACAAAAAATAAATGTGGAATAAGGAATAAAAAACGCAAAAGATGTAAGTTGTTTGGCAAAAATAAGCCTACGTCCATAGGCTGTTGTCGATCTTTTATTGAAGAAAAATATACATGTGTTTACAAACACTGACAAGACTCAATCTGAAAAATACTCAGAAAATTATACGCCAATTTTCTTTCACTAGTATTTTTACTCTGAATGCATTCTGTGTTGTATTTTTTTCTCTACAATATTTTGGTATATATAGCTGAATGAATTACACCTCTATTTATAGAGGTTCTTCATCGTTATTTCCCAAAAATCTTCACACGCCAGATTTTCTTTTTGCAAAAGTCTTCACGCGAATACATGTTTGCAAAAGTCTTCACGCAAAATTTATTAGCCAAAAAATACTCTTTTTGCTTTTCTTAATTTTTCTTCGATGGGGACCATATGCTTTTGATTAACAAAACTGAGAGGAAAAAAGGATTAAGTGATGGGTTTTTTGGAAAGCAATGTAGGAGATAGTTCTAAGGAGATTCATTGGAATTCATAGGGGTGAATCTTGGGTGAACTTCTGACTGTGTAAATCCTTTGTGTTACTCAAGTGATTCAATAAAAGGTGCCTCATGTGGAGTAGGCAATTCATTGGCCGAACCACGTAAATATCGTGTCGTGTTCTTTGTTTCCTTTTGATTTGTTTTTTGTTATGTCGATTCTTGTTAATTCAATTATTTGTTGTTGATGCATACTCTGAAGCGCGTGAATATTGATTCTGTCAAATGTGCATTGGGTGTTGAATCATGATTTTTCATCCTTGGGCCATAAATATATTGTGTCTCATAAGGGAATCTTCTTAGAATTAACAAGGAATTCAATTTCTGTCACAAGAGTATCATTCTTGATACTGGATGTGTTTAAGAATTTCACAACACTTTGTTTAGTGGATTCCTAGGTGAATCACATCCTTACGAGGCGTTAGCGAACGAGCTGAACTATCGAAAGACATCAGGTATATAGATTATATCCCTTCTGTTATTCAGGGCAGAGCTCGGACCAACACCTCCTTCAACCACCATTCCAGACTCAGGACGTCGGTATGCTACGAGCCTTGTGTTTGTGCATATGGCTTATTTAAGCTCTCCAGTTCAAAACTTTAGGATGATATTTGAGTGTAAGCATCGATCACTCATTGCTCGGGACATCAGATTATAAAGATGATAATGACTTTTTTTTCGCCAAATGCTGATCATGGATATTTGGAGCACATTTATGCATTTTTGAATTAGAAGCACATTTTTGTACGTTGTGCGTTCTTTGTCCCAGACGGAACTATCCTCAATAAGAATCCTAGTACTAATTAGACTGGTCCTTCGGCCAACTGTCATTGTTCCACAATAATTTCTACGTTTTATTTCCAAACTATTTCAAAATCTCGAAATATAAATAAAAAAATAAGTATATATATAATAGAAAAAGAAAAGTAAGCTCATACATGTGCGCGAAGTACTCAAAAATATTTGTTAACTGCAGATTCAAGGTATTGTGGCTGCGGAGTCATTGTATAATGCTGGTTGGACTTGGTTCCGATTACTCCGATGCTACCTAAGGATATTTTACCTGATAAATCTTACTATATGTATCACGCCTCGGGCCCGGGCCCGCGCAAGCACGACTGCACAATGGGCTTCTATAGCAACTACTTCGTATCCGTCATCGCTCTACGAAAATGGTTAACCCAAGTTGCTATAATAGTCCAGTGTAAGCCTTTATAAACCACTTTAAATTTTCATTCACAACCAATGTGTGACAAGGGTATTACAATCACCCCTCATTTAGAACGCGACGTCCTCGTCGCGACCTAACTCATCGATCCACCGGCACCGGGAATCTAGAGGTGGCTCCTACATGTTCAAGAGGTGGCTCCCGTCATGTAGCACTTTGCCGCGCAGGTTCAAGAGGTGGCTCCCACGCACGTGGCACTTTGCCCCGCAGGTTCAAGAGGTGGCTCCCACGCACGTGGCACTTTGCCCTGCAGGTTCAAGAGGTGGCCCCCGTCGTGTAGCACTTTGCCCTTTTATGTTCAAGAGGTGGCTCTCATGTACGCAGCACTTTGCCCCGCATAGCACTTATCTCCCGGTGTTTTCTGCCGGTGACCGGCTCTGATACCATTCTATCATGCCCCGGGCCCGCGCAAGCGCGACTGCACAATGGGCTTCTATAGCAACTACTTCATATCCGTCCTCGCTCTACGAAAATGGTTAACCCAAGTTGCTATAATAGTCCATTGTAAACCTTTATAAACCACTTTAAATTTTCATCCACAACCAATGTGGAATAAATGTATTACAATATGTTTTAAATATTCTCAATATATAACGAATACATCACGTCCTGAGATAACATCAAATATTTTGTTGGTTCAAGCCCCGTAGTCATTGAATAGTGCGCGAAGTACTCAAATAATTGTACTACTCGCCTCTTGCGACAACAACAGTACATGTTCAACGTTTTGCGGCTGCGGAATCATTAAATAATGCCGGTTGGTTCCTAGGCCCTACCATTGAAATATTCAATACTAATGGAGGTGACAAATACAGATCCTACTTGACTGAAGAGGATTTAAAAACAACAAAATGGGCAGCAGGTCCTCCTAATTATGATGCCGTTAACAAGCTCTTCGAAGAAGGCAGAACTAATGTTAGTTTTCGATAGTTAAATTATATGCATATTTTAAAGTTAATAGATGTGCTATTGGTAGTTCCTTATTATTTTATTTAATAAAACTCATCTGTTTCGAAGTATTAATAAGTTACTAATATTTATCAAAACTTGATCAGTTAATTATATTTATTATTATTTGAATGGAAGATATGGCCCGTGGGATCACTTGAGGAGCTAGTTCAAAATCTTGTGAAGACATGGGAAATGGAACTGGTGCACAAAGCCGATCCCCATGACTACAAAACGCTCGACCCGCAGAAATTCGTAATCGGTGTCAATGGTAGGTTGAGTTTTTTTGAATAACTCATGATCACGAAAACGTTCAATCTATGCAACATACATTTTAGGTCATCCTCACCAGATAAAATTACGTGATAGGCAAAAAGTATTATACACTTGAAGAAATTGCAAAGGTTGGAGGTAGCTATAATTTGTTCCTACACACTTCTTTGCCACCATCGTTGAGGTTTTACGACCCGGATCAAGAGACGTATGATTCATCCCAGACGGCATTCAAGACCACGTTTTCTCGTGGATTCGCTTTTGAAATACTTCAAGTTTATTCGGGACCTCCGGTGATATGCTACAAGTTCAGGCATTGGGGTTACATGGAGGGCCCCTTTAAAGGGCATGAACCTACTGGCGAATTGGTTGAGTTCTTTGGAACTTCTGTTATTGAGGTAATTACAGTTCTTGATAAATAGATTATAATATGTAAAGTGCATTGTCAAATGATCCATTAAGTTAGAAGAATGTGTAACACAATAAGATTATAAACTTGTAAAATCTACTCCATTTGCCCAATGGTTTTACAACTATTATGTTATTATTGCTGGTAAGTATGTGAATCTCGTGAGGAGATCAATATTATAAAATATATATATATATACAGTTAGCGCTTGTGATTTTGTTTGTATAAATAATTTTATTGTAATTTTGTAACAGTTGGATGAAAACTCCAAGATTGTGAAGGTTGAGTTCTTCTGTGACCGTGGAGAACTACTGTCAGCTCTAATAAAGGGCAAGACATCTGATGAATCAGCAAGCAAAGCTTCCTCTGCCTCAGGCTGCCCTTTTATGGCTTAATCTAGAAAAAAGTACTTTCATTTTCGTTCATGGGCGTGTTTGTGTTTCAACATTTGCGTAATTTATGAATAAATTTGATGGATTTTGTAATATCGACCTTAATTTTGTATCCTTTGACATATTTTTCTCCGGTTTCCAACTGTTAACGGTTGGAGGCAAAACATATTCTTAGATGCCTCGCGGTCTCCCGTTTTGATACAATCAGATTTTCTTATGCTATGAGATCTCAAACTTGAAATTGCAGCATCCTTCGTTTAAAATATATAGATTTGAAATACACTCAATATAAAATAATAAAAATAATTAAATAAATTTAAAATCAAAGATCAGATCTCCAAATCCTAGAAGCAACCTAAGTTTTGTTGTGATGTCATAAAGTATAGAATATGAGAAGAAATATTTTAGTTTGCATATCGATCACTAATAGTTATATTCATCATTATGTTGGCCGGCCATCAACTTATTTTCCACTATTACATATAATGATTACTATTTTGAATAAAATAAAATAAAGTATAGAATATGAGAAGAAATATTTTAATTTGCATATCGATCACTAATAGTTATATTCATTGTTATTTTGGCCGGTGGTCTCTATTTCACTCTAACTTTAGAGATCATCCAAAAAGGTTGAAACCATGTAACAACGGATGTTGGTCAAAAACGAAAGAAGAAGAATTGAAATTAGTGATGTCTACCGATGATTTCATGCCTATATAAACTCATATCTCTCAGCTTTTTTTATTCTAATAACCCAAATTAATAAAATACTTACCAAAATAATTTCAAAAACAATCTTTATTAAATTGACCCAATCCACCGCATCTCGCTTCCCCATCCTTCCTAATTCAGGCATCTCTGATACTAATTGGGGCTTTTATCTCTCCAGACGCACTATCTACTCATCCAACCACCATGGATCGTCAAACTCGAACGCGATAATTCGATAATGGGACAGACGCTAAATGACTTGATCGATGCATGTAATCAATGGCATGAAAGTAGGTACTGAAATACATATAAATATAGTTAAAACCTAAAATGTTACCCGACCCGGGATTTTGCAGCAACTTATATTCAAGTGCTCCATTATTATAAAGAAGCCTGCTTTCATAAATCAGTGTTCTCAGTTAAGTATAATTAAGCACAGCGAGGAACGCAAAATTTTTGGGAAGTAATGGCAACACAATTTTAAACTAAAAATTTTTAGGCAAAAAAAAATTCAGGGTCATAATATAATTTAACTTGGAGGGGGCAAAATATAATTTTTAAGGGGTAACCATCATTTTTTAGGGTAAAATTAAAATAATTTTTTAAGGTAAAAAATGTTTTTGTACCCCCTTTGCCCCTGTTTAAGCACACAATATGTGCACAATTGCTTAATGAATACTATTGTTAAAAAACTTGCAAATCGGTACATAACAAAACGTGAACAGAAAAATCACAGATGTCTCACTTATAAAGATTTATTATAACTTTTAACTTTTAATTTAAATAATAATAAATGGACCTGCAGAATAGTTTCATTAAATATCATCCCTTTAATTAATAATATATATATATAAAATTACATATGTATCTCATATAATTTGATATACAAATATATTATAGGGGAGGAAGTTAGATATTATTCAAACAAAGAGATGAAATTTATTATTGTTAACATATATGTGATAATTCACCCTTTTCGTAAAATTTTTAAATTTCTGTCTAGGGGGACTGAATTTTATATAAAAGAAAATATTGATAAAAGGTCGACGGGTCAAGATATATATAATTCAATCTTCCGCTGAGTTATTCTTCTCATGTGATTATACTTGAAGCTAGGTATAAATATAGAAAGTCTAAACCTGTAGTTTATTGGAGACTCAATATTTATATATATGTATTACAAATATAACCATGAATCTGAGTGATAGTGATGAGCAGATTGAGTCGAAGATTGTCGTGATTTATGTTGACTTTTAATCAATCAATTTGTTAGTTTTAAATAGATAATATTCTTTAAAAATTATTTATTGAATACTGATAAAAAGTGGTGTCCTTTTAATTTCTTGAATATTTAAAGTTTTTATAGATATATTATAGTTAGAAGGTTTTTTTTTTAAAACTAATTTGGAAAACAATTTATATTTCAAAAATACATCGAAATATAAAAGATAATAAAAGTACTTTAAACCGCTGTCTCGGAGGGCGGCTACTCAACGTTGAGTAGCCGCTCTCTTAGTGGGCGGCTACTCAACGTTGAGTAGCCGCCCCCTTAGGAAGCGGCTACTCCATATTATTCGATATGTGTGGCTATTAATTTAAAGCATGGCTTGCTGGGCTGAAGCCCAGCCCAGCCCAGCCCCTAAAGTAGATCCGCCTCTGATCCCAACCGACAATCAACCACCATGGATCGTCAAACTCGAACGCGATAATTCGAACCGAAGCCACCTTGTCAACCCGCTGACTCGATCCCCACTCAAGCCATTTCCCACTGATTTCCCTATACTTTTTAGTTTTCTGAAATTTAGGGTTAAGGAATTGGAAGAAGAATATGCTCTTCAGTACATTGATTTTAAACCGAGGGCTAACACGATTGGTGAAGCTGGGAATTTTTACATGGAAAAGGTTGTGGAAAGTGAGATGGCTAAAGGGGAGAAGTTTTACCCACCACCTCTTACTCTCTATATAAAACAGCAAAAGATTGGTGGATATTTAAAAAACAAAAACAAAAAAAAATGAAACTTTACCTGTTTGGACTATTTTTTGCCCGTTTATGGCGATCGAGGACTGGGTCCCCGCTATTTCCCTTCCAGATGCAATGGTAGCATCCGTTTCTTCTAAATAGCTACCGAAAAAGTCAAAGTAATGGATCAATAAGCATCCACAAGCGGTTCAGCGAGACGAACCATGCTATCAAATGTAAAGTTCGAGGTGGAGAAATTAGATGGCACTAACAACTTTGGCATGTGTCAATGTGAAGTATTAGATCTCTTATTCCATGAAAAATCTAATATAACCTTGGAGACCAATCCCAAGGACATGTCACTTGAGGATTGGAAATAAGTCAATAGGCAAGCTTGCGGCACGATCTGGCTCTGCTTATCCAAGGAGCATAAGCACTTTGTCATGAAAAAGACTTCCGCAACGAGTCTTTGGAAGAAACTGGAGGACAAGTACATGACGAAAAGCATAGAGAACCGGCTCTATCTGAAAAAGAAGCTTTTCCATTTTTAAGTATAAAAAAGGTACACCAATGATTGAGCATCATGATAATTTCAATAAAATTATTGTTGATCAGCAAAATCTGGAGGTTGAAGTTAAAGATGAAGATATGTCGTTACTGTTATTGAATTCCTTTCCTGAATCTTATAATCATCTGACCACGACTTTGTTATACCGCAAAGACGAAGTCAAATTCATGGATGTTTCCAATGTGTTGTTAAACAATGAATATCGGAGGAAAGACCAGCATGATCATAGAGATACCACATCTGAAGCATTGATGGTATCCAGAGCGAGAAATAACAACAGACAAACTGTCAAAGGATGAAGCAGATCCAGATCGAAGTCCAAAGTTGAATCAACACGAAGACGTCCTGCTAAGGATTAATGTGCCTATTGTCATCAGAAATGGCACTGGAAAAAGGACTGTCCGAACAAGAAAAATCCAATGTGAATGTGGCACAACAAAATTCTGACAACGAAGATGACTCAGCATTCTCGGTCTTATAATCTTCATACAACTCATCTGATAGATGGATTCTGGATTCTGGATGTTCTTATAATATGTGCCCATATCGTCGGTGGTTCTCAAACTTCGATGATATCAACGGTGGAGTTGTCTTCATGGGCAACGATAATGCCTGTCAGACAAAAGGCATTGGTTCAATCCTTTTGAAGATGCATTCCGGTACGATCAAACAACTTACAGAGGTGAGATATGTTCTTGATCTGAAGAAGAATCTAATCTCACTTGGAGCCCTCGAGTCCAACGGCTACAAGATAACCATGGAGGGTGGAGTTCTGAAAGTTGTAGGAGGTGCACTCTTAGCGACGAAAGGTACTCGAGAAAGAAATCTATATTTTCTAGATGGTCACACAATCTTTGGGAGAGCTGCAATCTCCACTAGCACTAGAGAAGATTCACATGATACCTACGGCTCTGGCATATGCGTTTGGGACATGCCGGTGAGAAGGCTTTGCAGAATTTAGTGAATTGAGGTGTTCTGAAAGGTGCCAAAAGTGGAAAACTTGACTTCTGTGAACATTGTGTCTTGGGCAATCAGACACGTGTCAAGTTTGGTACGGCTATCCATCGTACCAAAGGGATACTATACTATGTATATACCGACGTTTGGGGACCTTCTCAGAATGCTTCATTGGTAGGTAAGTGTTGGTTCATTACATTATAGATGATTTCTCCAGATATGTCTGGGTGTATACTATGAAGCATAAAGATGAAGTTCTGGACATCTCTCAAATGGAAGAAGATGATCGAAACCCAAACTGGAAGAAAGATAAAGATGCTCAGACATGATCATGGTGGAGAATACAAGTCAGACCCATTTCAGAAAACCTGCCAGAAAGAAGGGATAGTCAGACATTTCACCGTACCAGGCATGCCAAAGCAAAATGTTATAGCAGAACTGATGAATTGTTCTCTGATTGATAAAGTCCGATGCATGCTATCCCAATCTGGACTGGGCAAGGCATTCTGCGATGAAGTCTTATCATATGCCTCTTATATCATCAACAAGCTACCAACTTCTGCACTAGACGAAAAAACTCTAGAGGTATGGTCTAGACAACCGGTTACTGGTTATGATTCTCTGCATATATTTGGATGTCCACATACTTTCAAGTTAGAAAATCAAAGCTGGAACCTAGAGACGAGAAAGCTATTTTAATGGGCTTTAGTGAAGGAGTGAAGACATTCTGTCTATGGAACCCTGAGTCAAATAAGATTATCTTGAGCCGAGACGTTACCTTTGACGAATATGTAATGCTAAACCAGACAAAATCAGAGATAGAAAACCAAGATCCGAGTTCTCAGTTGCAGGTGGAGTTCAAAATTCCCACAACTCCAGACCAATTTTAGACCGATGATCATCCTGAAGAAGACTCTGACGATCAAGTTGATGACTTTGTTCAAACGGAGATATCAGATTCAGTATCAGTACCCGAATTTGTTGCTACCAGTAGACCAAAGATAATTATCTGAAAACCTGCTCGGTTTACTGATATGGTAGCACGCTCTTCCAATTGAGCAAAATGGTATTCCATACTATAAAGAAGTTATTTATAGTACAGAAAATGCCATCTGGGAGATGGTGATGGATGAAGAAATGAATTCACTTTATCAGAATAAAACTTGGAAGCTGATTCCACTTCCTAAAGGAAAGAAAGTGATTGGATGTAAATGGGTCTTTGCAAATAAGGAAGGTGCATCAGGTAAAGACAATATCAGATATAAAGCTAGACTGGTAGCAAAAAGATATGCTCAGAAGGAAGGAACATGTTGTCAAACATTCGTCTATTCGACTTTTATTAGCTTTTGTTGCACAGTTTGACCTCGAGCTAGCCCAGCTTGAAGTCAAAACTGCATTCCTTCATGGAAATTTGGACAATGAGATCTATATGGCTCAACCTTATGGGTTAAAAGTTCTCGGTCATGAAAGTTGGGCTTGTAAGCTCAACAAGTCACTTTATGGTCTCATGCAGTCACCGAGACAGTGGTATAAGCGATTTGACGACTTTATGAATAAACATAGGTACACACACAGCCAGTTTGATCATTGTGTCTACCTAAAGAAACTCCAATATAGTACATTTATCTATTTGCTCTTATATGTTGATTATATGATGATCGCCTCTAAAAGCAAGATAAAGATTAACAAGATGAAGACTTAGCTGAGCTCAGAGTTTGAAATGAAAGATCTTGGAGAGGCCAAGGAGATTCTTAGAATGGAGATCAAGAGAGATAGAATAAAGGACACAATCTATCTGAATAATGTAATCCATAGATTTGATATAGATGGGAATACCAAACTTGTAAGTACTCTGTTAGCTCCGCATTTCAAACTAAGTGCACCAATGTCTCCTACTACATATGACGAGATGAGACAAATGGATTGCATTCCTTATGCAAATGTTGTCGGAGCTCTGATGTATGCGGTGGTATGTACAAGACCTGACATTTCTCATGCAGTTAGAATGATGAGCTGATATATGCACAACCCTGGTAAATAACATTGACATGCAATAAAGTGGATTCAACGGTATATTCAGTGTACTGTGGATGTTGTCTGAAATTTCCGAAAGATGAGATCAATCGTCTAGTTGTATACGTCGATTCGGATTATACTCGTGATCTTGATAATCGTCGATCAACTACTAGTTATATGTTTATCATGGCAGGAGGACCGGTGAGTTGCAGATCCACGCTACAGTCTACAGTTGCTTTGTCTACTATAGAGGCAGAGTATATGGCGAAGGAAGGCACCTGGTTGCATAATTTGGTGAAAGACTTGGGCATCAGGCAAAAAAATACAGAGATTTTCTGTGACAGTCAACGTGCTATACGCCTAGAAATTCCAAGTTCATCATAGTCGGTTGAAACCATGTAGTAATGGATGCTTGGTCAAAAATGGAGGAAGAAGAATTGAAGTTGGTGGTGTCCACCGATGGTTTCATGCCTATATAAACCCATATCCGCACCTTCTAGAAATCATCCCTCAATCTGAATATCACTTAAATAACAAATTTTTAAGTATTTATATATGTTTCTATGAGTAGTGAGGAGATCCTAGAGAGTTTGTAATTCTCATCTGAAATTTCCAATAAATTTGTTTGCCTCCCGTGGACGTAGGCAATTACGAACCATATAAATATTCGTGTTCTTGAATGTATATGATGTTTACACTTCAATTTGGGTTCTTTTGCTTTCTCTTTTCTTCTTCTCTGTCCACTAGGGGCCTGGTTTCTCCACAAATGGCTCCTTGCTTACTCAGGGATATTGTAAGCTTCATCATATTTTGTCTTTACTATAATCCCATCCCCTTACACTCCGTTTGGTGTTATGTTGTTTTGTTGGGTTGTGTTGCCTCTGGTTGGGCGAGTATCGCCTATCCTCTGCTCACTTGCAGTCTGTCTGGAAGTTGTGGGCTGTGGGAGGCTCCCCTGTTTTCTGTCGTACGGAGGTGTTGGTTTTTGTGTTAGCTCCTTGCAATGGTTTTGTGTTTAGTTGTCTTCTAGTGTTTGGTAATGGTCATCTATGTATTATGTATTGGTTTCCCTGGTGGTGGTCGTTTTGTTATGTTTCACTATAGGATTTGGTTGTGACTGCTTGCGTGTTTGTGGACCTCTATTCAGTTTATGCGGCTCGTCTATCCATCGTTGCTCCTTCAGCTCTTGTCGAAGGCAGATCTCTTTCAAGCCAGCACTTAGGGATACATGATTTGAGGGAACATAGTTCGGCTACGGAGTGGTCAACTGTTCGTGCTATTGTAATGGTTTACTTTACCCGTACACCTTCTCTATTGTATGTATCTCAGGGTGTCTTTGTTTTAGTGTGGGTGCTATGATTATTATTTAGACATCTCCTTGTACTTTCTGTTCTGGTTGTTTTTCGCTAATATATTGTTTGATTTATGTTTAAAAAAATTAATAAATGATACAAAAAGATAGTACGATAATAGGTGATATTTATACTATTTCATATTCCTGAAAACCTATTATTTATTTACACATTTTCTTTCCAATCAAAGAAAGATGTGGCCCTTCGTGATATCGATTTGGGTTATGAAATAACTTATTGAATTGTTAAAAGAATTTTGGCTAGAATGGCGAACTCGACCAAAATTTTAAATGACCCAGTTCCTATGCCCCTGGTTCGAAATCAGCTTCGAATCATACGTAATACGTGCTAGTACATTAGATTTTAATATAAATTATAGTTTTATTTGTAACTAATTATATATGAATAATTTTTTCCATCAAAATGTTACATTTAAATTTCTATTTTTTTTTTCAAGTGTAACAGTATTATGTATGGAGTAATTAAAATAATTTAAAATCATTGAACAATGCAAATTGATTCCTCTCATTGAGAACTATTCAACATTGGACCATTTAGATTTTTTATTACTATTAATAATATTATATAAAGACCACAGCTAGAATCTTTCTCCTCAACAATTCCTAAACTCTCTTAGAAAATTAGCTATGGCAGAAGTTGGTGTTAATGGAGGTGACAAATACAGATCCTACTTGACTGAAGAGGATTTAAAAACAACAAAATGGGCAGCAGGTCCTCCTAATTATGATGCCGTTAACAAGCTCTTCGAAGAAGGCAGGACTAAGGTAAGTTTTCGATAATGAAGTTTTAGCTTAAAAAACTTGTATGTAAATTTGAAGTTAATGGATACTCAATCTCCAGTCAGGAATATCGAGAAAGTTTAGTAAAAGTCGCCCACCCCAATAGCCACCTGCTTTCAGTGATTCTGTTCTTTTGTACTCTCTTTTTTATTAAAAAAAAGTATTAACAAGTTAATATTGGTCAAATTTTCATTAATTAATTCTTAATTTTTGTATGGAAGATATGGCCCGTGGGATCACTTGAGGAGCTAGTTCAAAATCTTGTGAAGACATGGGAAATGGAACTGGTGCACAAAGCCGATCCCCGTGACTACAAAACGCTCGACCCGCAGAAATTCGTAATCAGTGTCAATGGTAGGTTGATTTTCGGAATAACCCATCATCAGAAAAAAAGCATTTACTCTACGTAATATACATTTCAAGTCATTGTAACAAATAAAAATTACGTAACAGGCAAAAAAAAATTTACACTTCAAGAAGTTGGAAAGGTTGGAGGAGGCTACAATGTGTTTCTACAAACTTCATTGCCACCGCCGTTGAGGTTTTACGATCCCGATCAAGAAACATTTGATTCATCCCAGACGGCATTCAAGACCACATTTCCTCGTGGATTCGCTATCGAAATACTTCAAGTTTATTCAGGACCACCGGTGATATGCTACAGGTTCAGGCATTGGGGTTACATGGAGGGTCCTTTTAAAGGGCATGAACCTACTGGAGAATTGGTTGAGTTCTTTGGAATTGCGGTTTTTGAGGTAACACTTTTCTTGAAAAGATAGACTACAATATGAAAAGTGCATTTTCAAATGTACCATTTAGCTAACGCATAGCACAATAATAATCACGAATTTGTGAAATCTACCCCAGATTATAATCTGCCTAACCCTTTTGACAACTATTATGCCACCATAATTATGATTTTCTCTTTCAGCGTTGAGATATTTGTTTGAATAACAGTTAGATGAAAGCTCCAAGATTGTGAAGGCTGAGTTCTTCTGTGACCGTGGAGAATTGCTGTCAGCTCTAATGAAGGGTAAAACAACTGATGAATCAGCAAGCAAAGCTCCTGCTGCTTCAGGCTGCCCTTTCATGGCTTAATCAATCACAATTTTGGACCAATAAATTCTATAGATTGGATAACATATCCAGTCTTGTAATACTAAACTTAGTTTGCCAACGTGTGCTTTTGGGAAACACTTGCATTCTATAGCCAAAGACATAGATTTTTTTTTTTTTTTTTGAAGACCACAAACAAGACTTGCAAAACTTTTGTCGAAAAATAAGAAATGAGCCCTTTATAGACTAGCCCTCTGAGCAGATTTCGTATTCAAGAAGCACCAGTCTGGGTATTAGTTAGATACAAAAGGAAAAAATAAGCAAAGAACAATTTTATTGTGCCCAAGGGAGGGAGCCTGGATATGGAGCGGTCCCACAATATCTGAACAGCCCTTCAATTTCTGGACACCCATTAGGATAAGGGACAGACCGATGAAAGGGGTCACGGCCAAGTTTCTTGCGACGTAAAATTCCTGAACAACCATAAGGATCTTCTTGAAATTGAGATCTTACTAATGCTTCACCTTTTAATGCTGCTTCCCTCGAATTTTGAGTGGACGGTGTGCCCGAATACAAGAACCTCGATTCGGGAAATCCAATTGCCGAGCGGTGATGGTGAACAAACCTCTCCTCCTTAAAATCATAGCCTACAACCTGAACATTGATTCGAAAACCCAAAAATGACAATATATAAGGCCGTTGCTATGTCACTCTAAACATCAAGCTGTTATCAGTTATGAGTAATTACCATTACTTAATAATATTTTAACTTCATAAATTTTTAGAGAACTGAAAAATTGCTGTAATCTTGCAATCTTACTGTTATATTGTGAGGATACACGCCAGTAAGCTCCCGGAATCGACAAACGCTAAATAGAAGATTTTCAAAGCTGTCCCTTGCATGTTCTTCTGTAAGTGCTCTCCCTCTCACTTGATCTTGCTTGCCTGCAGAATTTACCACATAGAATAGTCAATTTGTGCATGATCAGCATATAATTGAAATCCAGCTATATTTATTCACAAACAAACTTCAACTTGCTATAACGTCTTCGAAGGTATAAAGAATTTGCCAACTTCACAAATTAGAAGTAGTTTTTGCCAAACGAGTAAATTACAAGTAGTTCTTCATATCAAAATTTTATCAATTTCTATCTTGGGAAAATTGTAAACAAATGGTGGAGCATTCAGTACAGCATGCTTGGCTACTTCGAAGATTAACCTAGTAAAACTTTGGGATTTAACTGTGAAAATGCTCCTGATCAGTGCAACAGTCAAAAAGATTGTGCTAAATTAATGTAATGAAACATAATCTCCAAACAATTCCAAATTTCATTAAAAAAAAAGCAACCTTATACTTCCTTGAGTTCAGAATTCAAATTGTCAGCCTAATCTCCATCCCTGCCACTTCTAAAAGGGGAACTTCCAATTCAAATCTACCTCATTGCATGTATGACGTTGCACGGTTTTTCAGAGAAAAATAACCAAAAAGAATAAGATACATGTACAATTTTCTTGAAAACAAAGTATTTACTTGAACTTCTCTGCTTCGCATACCCTGTCCAAATCACACCTATGGTCATTCAAATTCACAAGCATCCCAAGAAACTAACACACCTATTCAAGAATGTGGTAATTGATCCTATGTAGTTCGAGTAACAGACCACCAAGGGGCACAAGATTCAGAAGTGAATGGCTTCAACAGTGACATAAATTAACCACTCCATCTTTAATACAACATAGAGAAATATCGACGGTAAAACAAAATAGAAACAGTTTAGTTTTATCCAGCACAACTTAACTTTTCTCGCTTCCCATTTACGTACATAACAGATTTCTTGGTTCACATTATTTGAAATTTTGATGGCATACATTGTGCTCGGCGGTTTAATTCTTCTGGATTAAGCCTTTTAGCACTAAAATGCATCATATTTCAGAGATTCTACCATTTTAAAAAGTATGAAAACATTTAGAAGCATCAATAGTATCATGGTAACACAACTACAAATCACTCACCGAACCATCCTTTGGACTCCGCAACAACCCAATAACTCTGAGCTTCACTCTTTGGTCCAGCGTTCTTCCGAGTCTCACCCCCGCTGAACAAGAGCAAGGCCGCATCATCATTAGCTGTGATCTCCACTCCATTTTGTATATGCTTAATAAAGGTAGCAGCTTGGCCTGGATGCTTCTGATACGATTCCAAATACCAAGCATCCTCCTTATCAACCTTCTCACAACTACTACTCGTATAAACAGAATGGCCCGCTACCATTACAAGATTTCTGAAGTTATGAAAGGGATAACTCTCCACATTTCCCTTGAATTTGTCGTAACTACGCATCATTCTAAACCGGCCCTCATGCAAAGATAATATAACAAGGATTGTCATCCCAATTGACAAGAAAATCAAGCAAAGCATAATGGGGTGAAGCTTGAAATAGTGTTGAATCTTATTCCCTGCTGCTTTCAGCATTCTCAAAGGATTGTTTTTGTGCCTTCTTGATTTTTTACCAACCCCAGATTCCAAGTCAAAATCACCCCTTGGATAGGTCTTGAACGACTTGGGACTATTATTAGACGAAAATGAATAATTTATCTTCATAGATTACAGAATGTAACTCAATAATCACAGCACAAGGGATAGATATCCAAGAAACAGACCACTGGATCTCAACATCATGCGCAAATTTAAATCATCCCCGATTCAAAAAATTAAATCAATCACGAGCAAGCTCGAGGGATAATCGATAAACCTAAAAATGTCATTTTCAATAGAAAAAGGTGACTTGAAGCGAGCCCAGATCATAATTCAGCACAAGAACACGAAATGCTGTATTAAATTCGAGTTATAAGGAAATTTGAAGAAAGCCTAGAAAAGGTAGAAGCAACTTAGATTACCTCTAAACTTCAATTCCGGAAATAACAGAAATCAAGGGAAAAAATGTCAACGGTATCAAGCAAATCGCAGCGTCGAGAACTATAGAACGGAGACACGAAATTTTTGCTCGGGACTCAGGTAGACAAATCCTAACAGGACTAAGAACTCTGGTCAATAGAAAATAGATATCAATTTGATTAAACTATTGCTTTTAAGTAAAATATAGTTTACAAAATTGTCCAACTTAATGAAATAAATTGCGAAATGCTATTTAAGTATAAGTTTAATAAATAAATTGAAAAGGTTTGGCTTGTGGTTCCACTCATTGAAATGAAAACTATTAATTTCATTATCATAATATTTGGTTTTAGATCAAATATCAGATCTATGAGAGAGTATTAATTTAGATTTTCTAGCAGAGAACATATTATTTCGTGTAAACTGAAGGATAGATCCTAAACATGTGGATTCAACGACCCTAAACCAGATCTTAATTTCTCTCGTTAAAGATTAGGGATGACAACATGGCGGATTCAGCCAAACCTAGGACCCGTCCCACTAACAAAAAAAAGCCATATTAACCCCGTCCCGCGGACTAGGCTGGTTTAACCAATCTCACCCCGAAAATCAGTTTTTTATTTTAAAAAATTAGCTAGAAATCATTTTGAATCACAAATTGAGTTTTAGAAATTGAATTTCATGATTGAACCGACCGATCCGATCCGATTTTCAAAACACTGGAAATATGTTACTCAAAAAACCGGCTTTCACTTTCAAATAGGTTTTAGCATACTATGTCACTATGACAATTACAAGGAATAAGGGAGTGTTCGGGAGTAAGGGAGTGTTCGGGAGCAGGGAAAGACGAGTTGAATTGTTTGGGGTATTTATTCCGATATAAAATCTTCTTTATAATCAGATCCACGTTCCAAAAAACTTTATTCATATAAATCCATTTTCTAAAACCATAATCTAATAAGTCATTTTGCTTTCACTAAATACCCTTAGCATGGTTTCCATATTTCCAAACTAATTTTAAATTCCCACCTCAAATTCACTGCACGACATCGCGTTCCAAAATTCCATAATAACATTCCTGCATGTCTTAATCATCAGCAACGATGCTCACATCCATCTTGTTAAAATGTAATACGTTAAAATAATTTAAAATTGGAAATAATAGCAAAATTAAATCACTAAAATTATATAACATGATTCTTTTAAATTAGTAAATATAGTAAACTTATAAGAACTCACAGATGACAGGTAAATCCATATTGACAGCCTGTTGCAGTAGCTTAAATCCATGGAGGTCCGGTGAATTCACATTCGTCGTCACTATATCGAACTTGGCCTTTCCAATCAACAATATCAATATTGCAGAAGTTGACGCATCCATTACTATTATTGAAAACAAAACAAAAATACAAAATATTAGGTCAGGTTTATTTTAGATGCATTATGATAGAATTATAAATACACGAAATTGCATGCACCAGCCTAGTGTAATTGCATTTACCAATATAGTTTAATTGTTTGCACCAACATAGTATAATTGTGTTCACCTGTTTATTTTAATTACGTGCACCAGTACAGTGTAATTGCGTGCACCAGTGTAATTTAATTATGTGAATCAGTGTAGTTTAATTGTTAAAATTTAAGTGTACCAACTTGTTAAAATTAAGTACATCGTCTTTAAAAATTTAGTGCACCATCTTGTTAGAACTTAAGAATTTAAAATCATATATTATAATTATTAAAATAACTGTAGTACAAGAACAAATAATATATTATATGATTGTTATACTTTTAAATCAATCCGCATGATTCCTTTAGTGCCAATGTATATTTATATGACTCATTGAACATAACTATAAATAATCACACACATATGGTGAAAAATGTTAATGACTCAAAAAGTCAAAAACATGAAATTAAATGCACCACTTGTGTATTTTTAAAGTGCACCGCCTGAGTCTAGCGGTGTACGTGGGATAAGTGCACCGCTAGAGTCTAGTGGTATACTTATTAAAATTAAGTGCATCACCTTGTATTTAAACGAATTCTTTTTTTTTTTTTGCGGACTACATCAAATTACGTTTCGTTATTGTGTATCGGCTTAAAGTTTTCCCAAATAATAATGTTATCATCAGACCTCATAATAGTATAAAAATTTTTAGGGATCGTAGTTTTTGAAATAATTAACAACATAAATGATCTAATAATATTTGAAATCTAAAAAAATAAATATTTATTGTAAATTAAATTGAAATTTATATTGAAATTTAAATATATATTCATGTATTGAGTGCCAAAATTACCAGTTTTCATTAAATATCCAGGGAACATGATCACATCTCACGCTATATTTCTCTACAACTCAATGGTCATGTGACTTGAGTTTGGTCTCATAGTTGTAGAGTTTTCCACTTCTTTCATTGGTGGCCTTTCACAGATGAATCTGGTAGGCACTTCTTTGCTATCTTAGTGACTTCTGTCAGCTGCTCAATCTTACCATCAATGGCTATACGGTTGTCAAGAATCGTAAGCAAGGCATCTCCTTCGAGTGACGAGACCAAATACTCGCTCACCCTGTGAAAACTCGTCGCTCTCTTTCCCATCAATAACTGTGCCAGGACGACTCCAAAACTGTAAACGTTGCTCTCTTTACTGTCCAAACACTAAGTGTCTAAATCTTAGGAAAGTTCTTGTGTGGAAGAAAATTCCTCGGTAAGCCCTTCATGGAAATTGCCATCGTTTGAATTTGATAACTTTATAAGAAAATTTTTGAATTTGATAAATTCAGAATTAGTCAAACGATGGAAAATATTTATAATACTATCTCATATCTCATAGCTCTTTGGATATCTCATGTAAAAAATTGCATTATTTTGGTGTACAAGTTGTGTTAAAATAAAGTTTGTGGTTGGAGATGGCCTTAGCACAAACCGGCGTTCATGTATGGGGACGCATGAAATTTAGTAAGAGGAGCAAAAAATATTAAATAAAAAATGTAGATAAAAAATTTATTAGGTCAAAATATAATTTAAAGGAGATAAAATGTAATTTTGAGAAATAAACTGTAATTTGTTAGGGTTATATGGAAATTTTTTAAATAAAAAAATTTTAGGTAATAATTTTTTTTAAAGGGAGTATGATAAGTGTATTTTATACATTTATATTTCTTCTTATTTTACATGGTTTAGTGCTAGTTTTCGATCAGAATTACATTTTTGGTATTGTTCTGTCATGTCTTGCAGGAATCCAGGTAACGACGTGATTTGTGGACTAAAAGGGTGCAAAGAGCGGATTGAAATGATGAATTGAAAGAGAGATTCCAAGGTTTCCATCCAAGAGATTGGCGTAGCTACACCATTATCAGGCGTAAAGACGCCAAGGCTACGACATTTCCAACATTTTGAAGAGTTACATTAGGCGTAACTACGCCAGTTTTAGGCGTAGCTACGCCAAAGGCTACGGCATTTGAGATTTTAGGGAGGCGTAGTTACGCCAGTTGAGGCGTAGTTACGCCAATACCGTGGCGTAATTATGCCAGTCACGCGGGAAGCCAAGTTTTTAACACATCAACAGGCGTAGCTACGCCAGTATTGTTGGCGTAAATAAGCCAACAGAGTTTTGGAAATTTCTGCCACTTTCCTTATCTGATGCACGAGAATTAAAATGGGTAAAATAGAGGAACGAGGGGGAGATATTCATTCAGACTTAGAACATAAGAGACTAGGGTTGGAGAAGGAGAAAAAAGACGACGACGGCTCGGAGCAAAAAGTAGAGATTTCATCACGAGATGGAGGCGTTCATCGGAGAAAGAAGAATATCTTCTAAATCGTTTTGTATTTCTAAACTTTTATTAGTTCTTATGGATTATTTAAACATGTCTATGTGTTTAATTCCTTCTAGCATGAGCTAATTCTATTTTTTCTAGGAGAACGATGTAGCTTGTTTTGAAACTACGTCTATTATGAATTGATTGAAGTATTTGGATTTCCATATGGTTTATTTATGTTTCCCTGTTCTTAATGCTTTTGATCTACTGGCCATGGATTGAATGATGTTATATTTGTGATCTATCACTCGAGAGAGGGGGTTGTGAATAGGAAAGAAATGATTCATATCGTGGACGTTTATAGTGTTCGAGACCTATAACTCCATAGAAGTCGTTAAATGAATTATTGTGCAATTACAATTGTTTGATATTTGATCTTAGATAGAGATATCAAGATTAATGTTAGATGATTACTTCTGCTTAACACTCGAGAGATGGAGTAGAAAATAAATAAGAATTCTCGGCTAGTAAACTAGGAAAATCCATACTATTGAAATCAAGGAATGATAAGTGTAGTGGATGAACAAGTGAAATCGAACTCCTAGATTTGTCTCTACTTGATTCTTCCCAACTGAAGATTTGATCATTGGTAGTTTAATTGATTTTTATTATTTGCATAAAACACTCAACCATTCGATTCTCTAGAGAAAGCAAGAATTATTTTAATTCACTACTTAGATTTAACTTTATATTCAATCTCTGTGGATTCGACATCTTTTATACTAAAACTTGACCACTGTGCGCTTGCGGTAAGGAATTTTACTCAACAAGTTTTTGGCGCTGTTGCCGGGGATTGATTTATTTAGTACAATCTGATACTGTACCAATTAATCTTGGTTTTAATTTAGAGCTTTTATTTCTTTTACTTTGAATTGATTGTTGTTGTTTTTTCTGAGATTTTGCAGTGCATGCGAAAATATGCACCTCCTGGATCGTTGTTGTTTGATCCTGAGATCGAGAGAACTGCGAGAAGACTGAGAAAAACGAGAATGAAAGAATTAATAGAAATGGCTGCAAACAGAGACAATAACGAACCACCCCCACAAAGGAATTTTGAACCTCAAATGGCTATCAGAGACTATTTCAAACCATCGATCAATAACAATTACTCTGGGATCGCTCGCCAGACTATCAATGCCAACAACTTTGAACTTAAGCCTGCATTGATAAGTATGGTACAACAGAATTAGTTTGGTGGTTCCACTGTTGAAGACCCCAACTTACATCTGAGGATATTTCTGGAGATAGCTGATACAGTAAAAATGAATGGTGTTCCAGAAGACACTGTGAGATTGCGCTTGTTCCCTTTCTCTCTTAGGGACCACGCAAGGAGCTGGTTACAATCCCTCCCTGATGGTGGTATTTGCACATGGGCAGACATGGCATCGAAATTTCTCTCAAAATTCTTTTCATCAGCTAAGTCAGCTCAACTGAGAACTGAAATCAGTACGTTCAGACAAATTGATTCTGAGCAACTATATGAGTCATGGGAGCGATTTAAGGATCTATTGAGGAGGTGCTCACAACACAACTATGAGAACTGGGTGCAAATTCAGTTATTTTACAATGGGTTGAATGGGCCAACTAGGATCATTGTGGATGGTGCAGCAGGAGGAACACTATTTGCTAAGACTGCAGATGCTGCTTTTGAATTACTTGAGGAGATGTCAGCCAACAGTTTCCAGTGGCCCAGTGAGCGAGCAATGGTAAGGAAACCCATAGGTATGTATGAGGTTGATCACTTTAGTACACTTTCTGCACAATTATCTGCACTAACCATGCAGGTAGCAGCTCTAACCAAGCAAGGAGCACAACCCACTAATGAATCAGCTGCAGCTGCAGCTGGAATTGAGTTGTCAAGGGAAGCAGACCAAGAACAAGCTCAGTTCATAAATAATCGGTAACCCAACAACAATAACAACTACCGAGACAATCAGTGCCAACAAGGGTTCCGTAACAATGATAAACTATCATGTGCCAACAACAATAATGCCTTGACTCCACCACCTGGATATGCTCCACAAAAGAATGAAGGTAAACCATCATTTGAAGATTTGGTGGGTAATTTTGTTCAAAGCTCAGCATTGAGGCTTGAGAAGAATGAGTCAAGGCTTGATATGATTGAGGGTCACATGAATAACATGGGTGCTACGATAAAGTCTCTTGAGGTTCAAATTGGGCAGCTTGCTAATGCTATGAACAACCAACAAAGAGGAACATTTCCTAGCAACAGTGAAGTGAACCCAAAAGAGCAGTGTAAGGTCGTGATATTGAGAAATGGCAAGGAACTTGGGGATGTAGAACCATCACAGTTTGATGAGCCATCAGTTGAGGAGACTCAAATTCAGGATGAAATCCCTAAGGAAGTTGAAAAGGAGAAGCAAGCCACACTACCTGAAAAGCTTCCTATGTTCAAACCTACGCTTCCATACCCTCAACGCTTCCGGAAAAAGGCCATAGATGACCAGTTTGCAAAGTTCTTGGAGATTTTCAAGAAAATCCACATTAACATTCCATTTACTGATGCATTGCAACAAATGCCCAATTATGCAAAGTTCATGAAGGACAAAATGGCACGGAAGAGAAAACTCGAGGAATTTGAGACCGTGAATCTCACAGAAGAATGTAGTGCTATTCTCCAGAAGAAGCTACCACAAAAATAAAAAGATCCAGGGAGTTTTACTATTCCTTGTATTATTGATAATTCTACATTTAATAAGGCATTATGTGATTTAGATACAAGTATTAATTTAATGCCTTTATCTGTTTTCAGGAGCTTAGGGCTTGGAGAAGTAAAGCCGACTACCATCACCTTGCAATTGGCGGATAGGTCTCTTACATATCCTCGAGGGATAATTGAAGATCTACTTGTTAAGGTGGACAAATTTATTTTCCCTGCAGAATTTGTGGTACTAGATATGGAAGAAGATGGAGATGTCCCATTGATTTTGGGGACACCATTCTTAGAAACAGGCAGGGCACTGATCGAGGTTCAGAGAGGAGAACTATCCTTGAGAGTTGGAGGCGAATAAGTAATGTTTAATATTTACAAGGCTCTCAAGGGACCTGGCAAGGTAAGCACGTGCAAATTTTTAGATGGTATTGACTCATGTGTGCATAATTTTGAAGTAGGAACAATACCTGAGGATCCATTGGAGAACTGCATGGTCAACTCCATTATGCAAGTAGATGCAACTGAACCTGATCTTTCTGAGCAAGTTGAAGCAGTTAAGAGCTTGCATAAGGAGAACAACACTGCTGGAACAAAGGAAGATGTACAAGATACATCAGTAGAAGAAGTTACGAAGGCGAGCTCGGAATCGAAAGAACTACCTAACCACCTTACTTATGCCTTCTTGGGTGAGAATTCGACATATCCGATAATTATATCTTCATCTTTTTGTTCTGTAGAGAAAGATAAATTATTACGTGTCTTGAGAACATTTAAATCTGCTTTGGGTTGGTCAATTTCTGATATAAAGGGGATTAGTCCGTCTTTATGCATGTATATAATACTTATGGAGGAGTCATTCACTCCCTCCACTGATCATTGAATCCAGCAATGAAAGATGTAGTAAAAGTGGAAGTGCTTAAATTGTTAAATGCTGGGATTATTTATGCTATTTCAGATAGTGCATGGGTCTGTCTCCCCAGTACAGGTTGTGCCAAAGAAAGGAGGAATGGCAGTGGTAAGAAATGAAAATAACGATTGATCTGAACTCGAACTGTGACGGGGGTGGCGAGTTTGCATTGACTATAGGAAACTCAACAAGGCCACAAGGAAGGACCACTTCCCTCTTCCATTTATTGATCAGATGCTCGACAGGTTAGCCGGTTATTGTTATTACTGTTTCTTAGATGGCTATTCAGGGTACAATCAAATTGCCATAGACCCCGAGGATCAAGAGAAGACAATATTTACATGTCCATATGGAACTTTTGCGTTTAGAAGAATGCATTTTGGTTCGTGCAACGCACCTGCTACCTTTTAACGGTACATGATGGCTATATTTTCAGATATGGTGGAGGAGATCCTAGAAGTCTTCATGGATGATTTTTTGGTATTTGGTTGCTCTTTTGACCATTATTTGCATAACCTATCTCTTGTGTTACAACGCTGCCAAGAAAAGAATCTTGTTTTAAATTGGGAGAAATGTCACTTTATGGTGCAAGAGGGTATTGTTCTTGGCCATAAGGTGGCATCTCAAGGACTTGAAGTGGATCAAGCAAAAGTGGTTGCCATTGAAAAGGTTCCACCTCCGAACAATGAGAAGGCTATTGGAGCTTCCTTGGACATGTCGGGTTTTATCGATGTTTTATTAAAGATTTCTCTAAAATAGCTAAGCCATTATGTAATTTGTTAGAAAAAGACTCACCTTTTGTCTTTGATGATTCGTGTCCGCAGGCATTTAACAGGTTAAATAAAGCACTTATATCAGCACCGATCATCATAGTGCCGGACTGGAAGAAGCCATTTGTTTTAATGTGTGATGCCAGCGACTATGCTGTTGGAGCAGTATTGGGGCAAAAGAAAGACAAGATTTTTAGGGCAATTTACTATGCAAACAGAACTCTTGATGGAGCCCAACAGAATTACACCACCACCGAGAAAGAGATGTTAGCTGTGGTGTTTGCATTCGACAAAGTTAGAGCATATCTGATCGGGACAAAGGTCATAGTTTGCACAGATCACGCAGCTATTCTTATCTTTTTGCAAAGAAGGATGTGAAACCCCGGTTGATTCGATGGATTTTATTGCTACAAGAGTTTAATTTCGAGATCTTGGATAAAAAGGGTAGTGAGAACCAAATAGCATATCACCTATCTCGTCTGGAGTTGGAGGATCAAGTGGATCATGGAGTAATACAAGATAATTTTCCTGATGAACATCTCTTTGAGGTAAGTACTAAAACCCCTTGGTTTGCTGATTTTGCTAACTATTTGTCATGTGGTATGTTGCCTCCAGACCTCAATTATCAGCAAAGGAAAAAGTTCTTTCATGACGTCAAGAATTATTACTGGGATGAACCATATGTATTCAGACGCTGTGCAGATCAATTGTCAGGTGATGTGTAACCGAGGAGGAAGCAAAGGAAATTTTAGAAAAATGTCACTCAACACCTTATGGGGACATTTTGGAGCATCGAGGACCGCAACAAAAGTTCTTCAATCAGGTTTCTATTGGCCAGAGCTACATCGAGACAGTTATATTTTGGTAAAGATGTTAGGATCGATTCCGTGGTGGGTTGCCATTCCACACCCGAGTTCAACCAACTTGAGCTAAAATAGCTCGTGTTCTTGAAATAATTGCACCGAGAGATTATATCGAGTTCGGTTACAAAACCGAGCGGAAGACACTCGACATAACCCTCTGTAAAACCAATTACTAATTTGAAAGGCATTTTAAAGATATGCAAGAAAGTATGTAAAAACAGTAAGATAAATAACACAAGCATTTGTTTCTGGAAGTTCGAAGCACAACGCTTCTACGTCTCCCCTTCTTCCATCTCATGGAAGGATACACTAGAAGACTTTGATTTATACAACTCTTTGTACAAACCCGGTCCATTTGGGCATTCCCCATCCAACTAGAACTCCTAGCAACTCAACTATGTATGTTCTTTAATGTCTCACATACAAAGACCTCTCAATCGGTTGTGATGAATCATCAACCGTTACAATGGTATTCACTCTTCTGTTTTAGCTCACAAATACAATGAATAGAGTGAATACAAAGGCACAAATGATTCCATAATGAATCTGATACAGCAAGGTAAGAGGTGCCAAAGGTTTGAGGAGTGCTCTTCATTTAGCAGCTTTTGTCTTTGATGTTCCTCAATTGAATCCCAAGTGGTTTTGCTTTGGAAGGCTTGGATTGATCTTCAATCAGCTGTTATTGAGCTTCCAAATCATGTATATATAGCCCCAAGTAATGATATATACGTTAGATACAAGAATATAACCGTTGGGACAATTTCGGTAAGCTTTCAAACATTGCAACGGTCATATTCTGCTTCTGGGCTATTTTTGGAAGGCCCGCTGGTTGGATCTGGTAGGTGCCATCCGGTAGGTGTGATCCGGTAGGTGCGATCTGGTAGGTGCAATCCGGTAGGTGCCATCCGGTAGGTGTGATCCGGTAGGTGCAATCCGGTAGGTGTGATCCGGTAGGTGCAATCCGGTAGGTGCCATCCGGTATGTGTGATCCGGTAGGTGCAATCCGGTAGGTGTTTCAGCTATGCACCAGCAAGCTCTTGCAGACGTCTTTTCGTCAAGTAAACCTTCGAAATTGGTCTTCTGGCCTGACATACGACTTGTAGAGAATTGAGTTTTCTATCCAACCCCTTTAGAATCAAGTCGTTTCGATATTCGAGCTATGAGATATGATCAATTTAGTTAGCAGCGCTCGGGGTCTACTGGATGCTGAATTCTCATTTCAGCAACCAGACTCAATGTCATTTCTTAGCAGATCATCAAGCTGTAAAATATCATCTATGAACTGCACACTTGATGAAATATGTTAGCAACACAATAACAAGTTTTGTTAACATCAAAACTAAGATTATTCGGTTTTCCAAACATTGCAACGGTCATATTCTGGTTTCAGGGCTTTTTCTGGAAGGCCCGCTGGTTGGATCCGGTAGGTGTGATCCGGTAGGTGCCATCCGGTAGGTGTGATCCGGTAGGTGTGATCCGGTAGGTGTTTCAGCTCTGCACCAGCAAGCTCTTGCAGACGTCTTTTCGTCAAGTAAACCTTCGACTTTGGTCTTCTGGCCTGAAATACGACTTGTAGAAAATTGAGTTTTCTATCCAACCCCTTTAGAATCAGGTCGTTTCCATATCCGAGCTATGAGATATGATCAATTTAGTCAGCAGCGCTTGGGGTCTACTGGATGCTGAATTCTCATTTCAGCAACCAGACTCAATGTCATTTCTTAGCAGATCATCAAGCTGTAAAATATCATCTATGAACTGCACACTTGATGAAATATGTTAGCAACACAATAACAAGTTTTGTTAACATCAAAACTAAGATTATTCGGTTTTCCAATACCCAACAAAAGACGTGTGATCGTTGTCAACACATTGGTAATATTTCCAAACACCATGAGCTGCCATTGACAAATATCTTGGAAGTAGATGGGGTATTGATTTCATGGGACCCTTTCCACCCTCTTGTGGTCAGTCGTGTATTTTATTAGCAGTGTATGATGTTTCTAAGTGGGTTGAAGCAATTGCCACATCCCCTAATGTTGCTCATGTTGTGGTTAAGTTTGTGCAAAAGAACATCTTTAATAGGTTTGGCACTCCGAGAACGATTATAAGTGATGAAGGGACCCACTTTTGTAACAATATCTTCAGTGCTTTGATGACGAAATACACTGTGAGGCATAAAATTGCATTGTCTTATCATCCACAGACAAATGGCCAAGCTGAAATTTCTAACCGGGAAATTAAGCTAATTCTAGAAAAGACTGTCAGCATCAACCGAAAGGATTGTACTCTGAAATTGGCTGATGCACTATAGGCATACCGAACTGCATTCAAAACTCTCATATGGATGTCCCCATATCGTCTGGTCTTTGGGAAAGCATGCCACTTACCTGTAGAGTTGGAGCATCGGGCTTTCTGGGCCATAAAGAAGCTAAACTTTGATTTGAATGCTGCTGGTGAGCAACGGTTGCTACAGCTCACTGAAATGGATGAGTTTCGCAATGAAGCTTATGAAAATGCTAAATTTATAAGGAGCGAACGAAGAATTGGCATGACAAGCAAATCGTGAGAAGAGATTTCATTCCTGGTCAGAAAGCGCTTCTTTATAACTCTCGTCTCCGACTGTTTCCATGAAAGTTGAAGTCACGATGGTCTGGGTCGTTCACCATTGAGAAAGTGACACCATATGGAGCAATTGAACTGAAATGCGATGACGGTCAAACATTTCAAGCAAATGGTCAGCGTTTGAAGCATTATTTTGGGGAAGAAGTAAGGAACGTAGACCAGGTTCATCTGAGCGAGCCTAAGTGGAGGAATGGAAGAAAGTCGGGCTGATGACTATAAACTAAGCGCTTTTTGGGAGGCAATCCAAATTTTGTATCCTTTATTTTATTTTATTTTTTTAATTTTTATACATAAAAAAATGGCGTAATTACGCCTTTACAAGACGTAAATACCCCAGGAAAAATATTTTATTGCAAAAGCCGTAGCGTAGGCATAAATACGCCTGTTTATGGCGTAAATACGCCTGTCAAATAGTGCAGAAAAAAAGCCATGCAGTAGGCGTATTTACGCCTCTCATGCGGCGTAAATACGCCATTCACATTTTAAATCTGAAAACGGCAGATTTCTTTCACATTTCTCTCCTCCCCTTCAACCCTAACTCACGACCCCTCCCCACCAAAACACCAAATTCGAACTTGTCTCTTCAATTTCCCTTGATTAAGCCATCCAACCTCTAAAATCTATAATATTTTCGATTACTTGCAGTTTTTGGAGTCCATTCTTACAAGGAAGCAAGTTTAGGGGTTGCTAAGTGGTGCTCTTGCTTCTCCAACCAAATTCGGTTTTGCTTCATCTAAGGTTGGGTAAGTATAATTTCAACAATTAATGAGCTATTGTGACATAAAGTGGAAATAGTTTGTGCTTGGATAGAATTGAAGTTTGAATTGGGTGTTATATACTTGTGGAGTTGGAATTGGGTGTGATAATATTGTGGAAGGTGATATTGGAGTAATTGTTGTGGGGGTGAATTAGCCAAGTTGGGTTATTGTTAATTTGGTTTATTGGAAGTGCATATGGCACCCAAAAAGAAACAAAAGGGGAGCACTTCCAAACAAAAGAAACCCGCTTCTTCATCGGTATCGTTTGACGCCCACTAATTTTGGAATGTTGATGCTGAGAATAATTATAAGACGGAATTAGATAGGCCCTGGATCAGTGAGCGTGGGTTTTACTTAACTGAGCCCCAACACCCCATCATTCTAAGTGTCAGAGCTCGTGGTTGTGGGGAATTTATTAAGGAGCCGAATGATGCGGTGCAGCCTGTAGTACGGGAATTGCCAACCTCTCTGTACGACACGAGGACTACAAGGTCTTGGTTCGAGGCCACATGGTAGCTTTTGATCGCCACACAGTCAATACACTTTTCGAGATGCACAATGTGGAATACGACGAATACACTAGCTTTATCAATGGGCACGTCGACTACAATGAGATCATTCTGAGGTTGTGTGGCCTTAATGCGAGTTGGAAAATGAATCAAGATCGGTTTGTCAATTTTCCAGCCTTGGCACTAAAAGAAACTGAGAAGTTATGGTTCTCCTTTATCAAGGCACGGCTTAAGCCAGCTCTTCATGCCACTTATGTGACCAAGGATAGAGCTTCCTTGCTCTTTGCTATTATGACTAGCATGTTTATCGACTTGGGGCTTCTTCTCCAGTACTCCATTGAGTTTGTCTATAGGGGCAAAGACTTTGGGATTCCCACACCCCATGCTGATTACTGATTTATGCTACTATGCAGGAGTGCAATGGGGCCCTGATGAAGAACGGTTGAAAATTCAGAAGCCGATCTTGTTAGCGAGACATGCTAATCGAGGGCGACGCCCCCAATCATCTAGCTAGGCAGGCACCTCCAGTAAGGCACCACCGACTGAATCTTATCCGATCCTGGACCTTCAAACCATTGTTACCAGACTCACTGACTTGGAGCATTGTGTAGCGACTCAAGCTCATCAATGGGAATAGTTCCACCGAAGTCACGAAGCATACCTGCAGCGACAAGAGGCGTTCCAGCAGCGTCAAGATACATACATGAACTTTGTGGTGGACTTTACATCAGCCTTCGCCCAGGAGTTCCCTCAGAGAGTGTTTCCACAGCCGCCTACTTTGCAGCCACCTCCATTTCCACAACCGCGCCCAGATGATATGGATGATTATGACCAATGACGGTCGTCGCATAGGTATGTGCATCGTTCCATATTGTTCTTTATGTTGTACGCATTGAGGACAATGCGCATTTCTAAGTTTAGGGGGGGTACTTTGAACTGCCTCAAATTACTTGTATTTCTGGTTTTTTTTTCTGGTCAGTTGTGTCTTGCTTGCTTTGTTTTAGTTTTTTTTTGTTGGTTTGTCTTTGATTAGAGTCTATTGAGTCATGCGTGTCATAAGTTGTGTTACGAGTCAGTTGAGGCCAATGATGAAAAATTGAGTTGACTTGTGAAAATTTTAAAATTTTCGTGTTTTCACTTTGCTCTTGAGTTTCTCACATATTCATGCACTGGAGACCATGACCATTTGATTAATCAATGTTGATTTGAACGAACACAAATATGATACAGGCGAATCTTGATAATATTTGGGCCTTTATTCATTGATAGAAATTTGTCATAGTAGCCCCTTTGAGCTTAAATTTAAAAGAATGAGGATTGAATTGTTTGTAATATCTTTTAGAATCTCATTCAAAGTTGTTTCTGATATTACCATGGTTTTGAGATACAATTTGGTCAAATCATATGAATTAATTGTGAATTGAGAGTAGTCTAGAACTTGCTTTAGTACCTTCGAGGTGAAATACAGGCATATGTGGCTTATGAATGATTTAGGCAATTTTTGATTCGTTTGAGCCTTTGAAGCCACCAAAATACATCATTTTATCCCTAGCTACCCTTTTGAGCTTATTGAAAATCGAATGGCATGTGCTTAGGCACATAATAACCTCCATTCGTCATCATTTCAAAATCTCACATCGACCACCTAATTGAAAGCTTATACACCATTTCCTACCCTCAAGTGAGTAAGACCCATATTGCACTTTAAAATTTCAAATATCCCCCATGTTCCTAATTCAAAAATAGAAGGGGAATAATAATGAAAAAAGGGCATGGATGCATAAAAAAAATGTTGAAGAGGGGAAGAAATAAGTGATTGAAAGAATGAGAACTATATTGAGGTGAATGGTGAGGCGGATGAGAAAGAAGGGTGAATCCAAAATGTGAAAAAAAATGATGAATTGTCAATAGAAAGAATTATGATATGAAAGTGCACAACAATAACATATTCAACTTACTCTCTTGTTTTGAATATCCTCTCATTTTATTGAAGCCATGAGCCGAAGCCTAACGTTACAAGCCTATTAAGACCTATTGAACGAGCCATATTTGTCTAATATACTAGTGGAGAAGGTTATGAATAGTAAACCTATGACATTCACATATGTGTATCTCATTACCTAGTCATGATGCATTGTTTAGCATTTATCAAAGTTATACTCCTTTTTATGAACAATGCAAATTGAACATATACCTTGCAAAGTCATATTGATTTGTGTGAGTAAATATTGCTTTGAGTTAATGATTAAATGAAAATGGTAACACACACTTGAGAACTCTTGAGTAAGTGATATGCATGTTTGAATTGAGAATTTTAAACCATGTATTTCTGAGGCCTACACAATTGGATTGTTTCACAACTTTGTTTTGTGAGTCTTTACGTTTCAGATTTGTTTTTGTTTTGTTTTGGTTAGTTTTGCTCGGGACTAGCAAAAGTTTAAGTTTAGGGGGTTTGATAAGTGTATTTTATACACTTATAATTCTTCTTATTTTACATGGTTTAGTGCTAGTTTTCGATCAGATTTACGTTTTTGGTATTGTTCTGTCATGTATTGCAGGAATCCAGGTAACTACGTGATTTGTGGACTAAAAGGGTGCAAAGAGCGGATTGAAATGATGAATTGAAGGCAATATTCCAAGGTTTCCATCCAAAAGGTTGGTGTAGCTACGCCATTATTAGGCGTCAAGACGCCAACGCTACGACATTTCCAACATTTTGAAGAGTTACATTGGCGTAACTACGCCAGTTTTAGGCCTAGCTACGCCAAGGCTACGACATTTGAGATTTTAGGGAGGCGTAGTTACGCCAGTTGAGGCGTAGTTACGCCAATACCGTGGCGCAATTACACCAGTCACATGGGAAGCTTAAGTTTTGAACACATCAACAGGCGTAGCTACACCAGTATTGTTGGCATAAATACGCCAACAGAGTTTTGGAAATTTCTGCCACTTTCCTTATCTGATGCACGAGAATTAAAAGGGTAAAAGAGAGGAACGAGGGGGAGATATTCATTCAGACTTAGAACATAAGAGACTAGGGTTGGATAAGGAGAAAAAGAAAGAGACGACGACAGCTCGGAGCAAAAAGTAGAGATTTCATCACGAGATCGAGACGTTCATCGGAGAAAGAAGAATAGCTTCTAAATCGTTTTGTATTTCTAAATTAGTTTTTATGGATTATTTAAACATGTCTATGCGTTTAGTTCATTCTAGCATGAGCTAATTATATTTTTTCTAGGAGAACGATGTAGCTTGTTTTGAAACTACGCCTATTATGAATTGATTGAAGTATTTGGATTTCCATATGGTTTATTTGTGTTTCCATGTTCTTAATGCTTTTGATCTACTGGCCATGGATTGAATGATGTTATATTTGTGATCTATCACTCGAGAGAGGGGGTTGTGAGTAGGAAAGAAAGGATTCATATCATGGACTTTTATAGTGTTCGAGAGACCTATAACTCCATAGAAGTCGTTAAAGGAATTACCGTGCAATTACAATTGTTTGATATTTGATCTTAGATAGAAATATCAAGATTAATATTAGATGATTACTTCTGCTTAACACTCGAGAGAGGGAGTAGAAAATAAATAAGAATTCTCGGCTAGTAAACTAGGAAAATCCATAATATTGAAATCAAGGAATGATAAGTGTAGTGAATGAACAAGTGAAATCGAACTCCTAGATTTGTCTCTACTTGATTCTTCCCAACTCAAGATTTGATCATTGGTAGTTTAATTGATTTTTATTATTTGCATAAAACACTCAACCATTCGATTCTCTAGATGCACGTGCGGTAAGGAATTTTACTCAACAGAGTTTGCCCCTTTTGCCTAGGGTAAGTCCGTCATTCGGTGGATCATCTGAAGGAAGCGTGCTTAAATGAAAGCACTTTTAAGAACACTTTTAATCTATTGCTTAAATTATTATTCAAAGATGGATTTAGTTCATTGGGAGTCAAGGTGTTCATGGACCGGACCGGATTCGGACCGAATTACACCTGTCCCGATTTTAGAAGGCACGGAACCGGTTCAATCCGGTAGCCAACCGGACTGAATTGGTTCCGGTTGCATGGCAAGAGCCATGGAACCGGTGCATTAGACCGGATCAGTATTTCGACGGCAACTGGTTCCGGTTCCATGGAAAGAACTTGGACAGGTTCCAAACAGGAACCGTTCCGTCCTTTTATTTTATTTATTTTTGTAAAAAAACAATTTTTTTGTTATTATTTAGCCAATATTTCAAAAATAACTAATTTATTGATAAAATAATAGATGAATTGTAATGAGAAAACAAATAATTTATTGAATACGAAAAGTTTACAAGGTAAATAATAAACATTTGAAATTTACTTAAAAAGAAAATACATTATTCATCATAATTTATTAATATTGTCTTCGACGCAAATCCTTTTTATTCTTCGGAACTTTGACTCCTCCTTTTTTATTTCTTCGTTCAACATCAAACCAATCTTTGAGCGATGTTAGCATGCATAATGAATCTGCTTTAAGAGAAGTTCTCTGGTCTCCAATTATTCTGCCACAAGTTGAGAACGCTGAGTCAGATGCTACACTAGATGTTTGAACAGCAAAAAAACCTCTAGCCATTTTGGCTAAGATATGATATTGTCGAGCATTTGCCTTCCACCACTCCAAGACGTCAAAATTCTCATCCGTTATGAAATTTTGACCCAAAAAGAACTGTAACTCATTCGACGTGGTTGTTGCCGATCCGCTTCCTCTCAACTTCTTTCTCCCTATACTTCTCAGCAAATTAATCCCTGAACTTCTTGATTGAGTAGTGTATTCTTGCTACGCTACTCTCTGTGATGATGATCATTGTACCTGTTGAGAATGATACAAAGCATACATGTTTTGGAGAGAATGTCTGATTAACGTCTTTTGATCGTCGACATCCTCATCTAAAATTTTTTGGTAATATTAAAAAAAAAGCATCAAAGGAGGCGATGCTTTGACTATGATCTAAAAAAGTAGAGATGCAATGCACATGTGGTATATTTTTCCAATATTTTTTTCAATTTTATCTCCATTAGATTAACAAATTCTGCCAAATCCTCGTCTTCTCTACATTCAATAAATTTAAAATACATGTTCAATACAAATGGAAGAAAATAATGTGAAGTGGGATAAAAAACACCGAAAAAAACGTCCAGTTGTATCTTTAAAGGTAGATAACAAAGTAGTACATTGTGTAACAAATTACCAATCATTAGTAGTCAATAAAATACTATCATCGCTGTCAGACATTTGATAGCTATTATAGAAAGAAGTTACAACTTCCTGATAACTTCCTGATACGGTAACATAGCAGCTAACATGCGATGCAAAGAATTCCAACGAGTTTCAATGGGTGGTGGGAAAATAGTATACATAAGACTTTGACTAGCACACGTATGTTTCCAATCACGTTTAATTCTAGATTGTCTTAACCATTTGACATACGTTTTTTAGTTTGGCAATACTTTGACATTCTGTATCTTCATAGCCAACTTTTGCAGCTAAGTTAATTATATAGCTTGCACATCTAACATGGAAATTTCGCCTTCAAGCATTGGTTTTAATTGTATTTTTAGATCATGTATTGTCGTTCTATTATTAGATTCATTATCAAGTGTAATAAAAAATATTTTATCAGCAATTCCATAAAATTTACAAGTATTATGAATAATTTTTTCAATTCTAGCTCATGTATGTGATGCATGTAATTCATCAAGTGACAGTATTCTTTTTTGCATGCACCACTTATCATCTATCCAATGACATGTAACAACAAGAAATGATAATTGTTTAATGTTTGTCCAAATATCTGTAGTTAAACTAAATCTACAGTTTAAAGATGAAATATGGTTAATTTAAGATTGTCGATATTCAACATAAACATCCACGCAATTTCTTTTTAAAGTGTGCCTCGAAATATTTTTATTAAGAGGTTGGACTAAAAAATTATATTCAAAAAAACCATCACGCTCGGCAAACAAAAAAGCAAGTTCACATCTAACAATTAAACGAACAAGTGTATTCATGTTTATAGCTGGTGTTAAAACAAAATTAGATCCAGTTTGAGTATTAATTTGAAGTTGTGTTGGTTCCCTACCTATAGGTAGTAGAGTAACTTCATCAAAACTTTTTTTTTTACTAAATGTTTTTTAAAAGTTATGGTGCCCCGGAAGAACCGCCGATTTTATAATTATAATTTGTTTTACAAAATTTACAAACAACGGAAGAGTCGTTCGTACCTGGTTTGGTGACAATATCAAAATGATCCCAAAATTTGCTACGTTTGGGACGGTTACTCGGATGACTAGAGGTAGGGGTAGTAGTTGCGGATGAAGCGGCGGGATTTTCTCTAGCGATGGGTTCAGGAATCATTTCTTCATCTTCTGCAGCTTGCGCTTCATCAAGAATAACGTCGATGTCGGCAAAAAAATCATCACCTACATCGAATATAGGTGGTGGATTATAGGGACTAGTACGACCACTGCGACCAGTAGAAGAAGATGCAATAATATTTTTGGGAAAATATTAAGAATTTTACAACATCAAACAAGTGTTAAAAATATGATAACAATTTGATATGGGAGTTGTAAGTAAGAGCTTGCCTGAGATTGAGAGTTGTAATATTTTTTTTTTGGTTGGGCATGAATTTTGTTGCCCAACGGCTATTTAGCTGTTGGACAATATGCCAATTTCCTTATTTTCTTTTTTCCGGTTCCATTGGAACCGAAACCACCGGATCGGCGGTTCCATTACCATTTACATGGAACCGCCCATAACCGGCTAAAGCCGGTTATGGTTTCGGTTCGGGCCTGACTCATCGATTCTGGTTTCGTACCGGATTGAACCGGTCTGATTTCAAACCGGATCCAGTTAGTACGGTCCGTTGAACACCTTGAATTGGGAGCGATGCACTTACAGTTTTTTTTTATAAAATACATATAAGAATCTTCCTTACGTGACATTGGGTCTGCACTAGGGCTGTTTAACGGATCGGCCCGGTCCGCATTCAGCCGATTTGGGATCCGATAATCTCGGAACCGGTCCAACCCGTTAAGGAACCGGATCGAATCTGGTTCCGGGTTGGACCAATTCCAACCCAGAACAGATTTTTTGAATTTTTTTTCTCTTCAATAAATCGTGGATTTATTTATCTAAATAAAAAAAAATTACTTTTTTTACCCGCAATCGGATCCGTTTGGTCCGGAACCGGTAAGATACCGGTTCCGAATCCGTATAACCGATCCGGCCCGGTATCTTATTGGTTTTGGACCGGTTCAAAACCGATTAGTCCGATTTCGATTTCGAACCTGGCTAATCGATTTGGATTTGGGCCGATTTCGGATTGATCCGGCCCGTTAAACCGCCATATTCTGCGCTCTGCACCTATAAAGTCACTATTATAATCTCGAACTTTCATTTTAGCTCTTCAATTCGATATGGAAAATATGATTATGTTCACACCTGAAGTCCTCCTTCACACTTGGATGACAAAGATACAGCTTGCGACAACTACCACTTGCCTGTATGCCAATATCCAATTCTAAAATTTGGCAACAGTACATATTTTTAGACAAATATTAATATTTTCAAGAGTTTAATTAAAAACACAATACACTGTACTGTCCTAAGATAATCCTAACATTATGCATTGTTATTTCTCAAACAATATTCTTTATTTATGACCCAATATTTCGGAGTGGACTTGTAATCAAATGATCCGCTGGCACGTGTAATCCTCTCGATCCCCCGAAGAAAGCCTTCGCATTCCCCCTGCTTTATTTATTTCAGTGAACCCGTAGTAGTTAGTACACCAGTTTAAATAACCCATACAGAAAAAAGAAAAAAAAGAGCAACGAAATGGTTGCGGAGGAGGAGCAAGTCGCCGGAGCTGAGGTACCGAGATTTAGGCCTAAGAAAGGGAGCATATTTCCGGCTAAGAAGAGGTCGGTGAAGAAAATGATGTTTGATTTGATCATTGAATCTATATTTCCGTGTCTCAAAACAGAGCAGCAGCCGCCAGACAAAACCTTGCATGATTTGAAGAGAAATAATGGAGGCAGCAAGGAGAAAAGTACTACTGTGTTTCCACATTTTTGAAAATTTTATTGCATCTTCAGATATTATTAACATAATAGTCATTATGCTTATGAATTTGTATTTTCTACTGTGGATTTAATATTGTGTCTACATATACCATCATTTACTATTACCACAGCAGTGATATTTGTATTTTTTAGGGTTGTTACTTTTTTTTTCTTATATATTATATATATCATGTCAATCTACTGTATTTGATTTTTCGGTAGACCGTGGAATGAAATTTTATCGGTTAGTTTGATGTTGCCTCACACTTAGAGATAAATCTTACCATACAATGAAATATTCCATTTGAAGTATTATTGGATGTACCAGAGATAACACCAAACATTCCGATTTTAATTACCATAGACTTTGGATGTCCAGCAATTATCTTTTTAATTATATAATTTCTTTAAAAATTTAAATAAATAAAGCCTAATCTAAAGATAAGCCATGGCCCCACACGTCATCAGCTAATGATGGAACGTATATTTGTCACACATATAGCAAACAAAGTATCAAATCAGGAAATAAGAATTTAGGTTTATTATTATCTAGGATACTTGGTTAAAACAGGAAATTTGAGACATCCATAAACCACAATTTGAACTAAATATAACAAGAAAGCATTTTCCTTTCTTTATTTTTTAAATGAAATCGAAGTTATGATTTTTTTTCTCAATAATTCAATATTCATAAGTAAAATTATTTTACTTTTACCAAATTAATTTCATAACTTTGACATATACGTAACATTAGATGATCAATAGTATAGATGATGATTTAGTACAAAAAAATTAAACCGGAATATGTCAAATTATAATCAATAATGGGCTCCAAGAACATTGAACAACATACATGCTTTGGTAAGTTTCACCTTAAAAAGCCAACAAGAAAATCTAGGCTACTTTTTGACTAAATCTAGGAAATATTTTGACTGATGGTCCCCGTCTCTAGATGCATAACGTGATGACAATTAGGCGTATAGTGATGATTTAAAATTATCTAGAACTGTAAGAACTAGGTAGAACTAAATAACTATGATGATTCAGAATGAGCTTAAAAACTAAATTTTCAAATATTAAGAGATAACACATGATATCAGTCCTAAAAGTTATATGCACGTTAAAACCAACATAGAGGGACTAAACTTCAGAGACTTAATCGGGAATTTATGCAAACATTAAGGACTGATTCGGGTCATATAAAACGATTGGGTAACTTAATTCTGTAAAATTTTAGTTATTATAATAATTATTATGGATACTATATTTATAATTTTGATAATTTTTTGTAAAAGTTTTTAATTGAATAATGATATAATATATTAAATTCTAAATAAAACCATTTTTTTCTTATTTTAAAATAGAAGAAAAATTGATAGCATATTAATATATATAATATACTTCGATGCATAGTTTACTTATTAAACAAGATTTATTTTCAATTTCATTAAATTATGTCTATCAAATATGTCATCAATTTAGAAAAAAAATTATTTTATTTTGATAAATTAAATAAATAATTTTTTTATAAATTGATGAATTTTTATAATTATTTGAATTATGATATAATTAATTAAATTATACATAAAACAAAAAAATAAATAATTATAAAAAAAGTCATCTATTTATAAAATTATTTAATTTATCAAAACTTTATTTGATTTATCAAAATTAAAATAATATTTTTATAAATTGATGAATTTTTATAATTATTTGAATTATGATATAATTAATTAAATTATACATAAAACAAAAAAATAAATAATTATAAAAAAAGTCATCTATTTATAAAATTATTTAATTTATCAAAACTTTATTTGATTTATCAAAATTAAAATAATATTTTTATAAATTGATGACACATCTGATAGACATAATTGAATGAAATACAAAATGTATCTTGTTTAATATTAAATTAGCCATCAAAATATATTGTGTATATCAATATGCCATTGATTTTCTTTTGTGTTTGAGTGTAAAAATGGTTTTAAGTAAAATTTAATACATTATCATTATTAAAATAAAATAATCTAATAAAAATTTGCCAAAAAGTAAATAAAGTATCCATATTAAATTACTATAATAATTAAAAATTTAAAGATTTAAGTAACCCAATCTTTTTAAATGAATCAAATCAGTCCTTAATGTTTGCGTCAATTTCTGAGTCCCTGAAGTTTTAAGTGACCTGATTTAGTCTCTCTCGTTAATTTTAACAGTGCAATTAATATTTAGGACTAACTTGAGACAAATTAGAAAATGAAGGGACTAAATCGGGTCAGTTAAATCGAAAATGTATGTAAACGAAGGTACTGTATCATGTATTATCCCAAATATTAAGGTGGGCTAAAAGTTTAATATGGGCTAGAAGCCAACCTAAGCTCACACGTGGCTATGCCCATATGAAAAACATTAAATAATAGGGAAAATTGTATATTAGTACTGTTTTCAGAAAGTTAATTCAAATAGGTCTGACATAAAATAATATTGACAAAAAAATACACTTAGGAGAGAATTATATTCACATAAGTCCACTTTTTAAAGAGTTGTTTTACAAAGGTCTTTTTTAGTTCCCAAAATACCCTTAAGTTATAAAAAAACTATAACCCTAATTTTAGATTAACTCTTTACGTCATCTCTTTTCCCCTATGTACGTAAAATTTCCAATTTTCTGACGATTATCAAATCATTATTTTCTTCATCATCTTGTCGCCTCATCTTTTCGCCCCGACCTAAAAATTATTTGCTAAATGTTATACACATGAAATATATTTGAATCGAAGCATCTAAATTGTTCGTAGCATTTGAATTTGAATCGAAGAAGACCTCGGACTACTCTGCACATTCCATCGTGTGTGTGTATAGTGCGTGTGTATGTGAATTATAAATTTGAATACCGATGTAAAATTTTAGATAGCGAAAGTTTATTGTATGTTTATTTTTTTAAAATCTCTCATGGCTTTGACTGATGCATATGGATGAAGAAGTGAGGTATGCATTGGTGTATGTGCTTGTTTGTCTATTTCCAAAAATTTACAGCCTGACAGCAAGATATTGCAACGAAGAAGATAACTCATAGAAAAAGTAATTGGTGCACGAAAATTATAAAAAGTAACTGGTGATTATAAAAAGTAACTGGTGCATGAAAACGATAAAAAGTAACTGGTGCACGAAAATTATAAAAAAAGTAACTGGTGCACAAAAATATAACATTGGTGCATGAAAATCATAAAAAGTAACTGGTGCACGAAAATGATAAAAAATAACTGGTGCATAAAAATTATAAAAAGTAAATGGTGTACGAAAATATAACATTGGTGCATGAAAATATAACACCAATGCACCCAAATACAACACTGGTGCATGAACTTATGTTAATTAACTGACGCACAAAATTTACAAAAACAACTGGTGCACGAAAAAAAATAACTGGTGCACGAAATTAAATAGTTCGTGCATCACTTATTTCATTGTATGGTTCGTGCATCACCCATTTGCGATTATAGTTTGTGCATCACATATTTTTTCTAAGTTTTGCACATCAGTGACTGATTTTAATTTTCGTGCATCAATACTGATTTTCAATTTTCGCGCATTAGTTACTGATTTTCATTTTACGTGCATCAGTTACAGATTCCCAATCTTCTGTACACCAGTTACTGTTTCGTGCACAGTTACTTTTTATAATTTTCGTGCACCAGTTATTTTTTATAATTTTCATGCACCAATTAATTTTTCTATGGGTCACCTTCTTCGTTGCAAGTTTCAAGCTGTAAATTCTAAAAATGAGCAAAGAAGCACGTACACCAATGAATCATAACTAAAAAATCTCAAAATACAACAAACAGTATATTTATATACACTTACACACATACACACACATACCAGAATTGAAAAAAATTCTGAAATGAAGTGATGGAACTGAAAATCAAAGAGATGAAGAGAAAAACCAACTGTAAGAAATCGTAACTGCCGAGAGAGATTTACGAGGAGATTTGAATCGCAGTGCTGAAGGAAGAGCTCGAATGAAGTGCTGAAATGAAGATATTGAAAATTTCTGAGAATTGCCGCCTTTTTATTATTAAGGGCACTTTGTCATTTTAATCTAAAGAGTGCTTAAATGATTGCAAGTTTTTTTCCTGAACTAGGATAAATAATGTTTTACTGTTGAGCTTTTCCCTTAGTAATATTCATGTGCCTCTTCTAAATAATTTACCAAATATGGAACAGTTGTCAATGTATATTAAATGAGATCCACAAATTAGTGAGAGCTATGTATGCACAAACTTATATTGTCACTAAAAATAAAAATTTCAGGTTTTCAAAAAGAAAATGAAAATTTTAAGTTGTCATAAATCCTAAATATAATTAACAAGTTTAATATATATATATATATATATATATATCCATAAAAAATTTAGGATGGTCTTATGACCATTGTTTTGAAAATTGGATCGGATCGTCAGTTCAACCAATTAATCGTGCTTGGTCCGGTCCGTTGACCATCTAAAACCAACATGCTAAAAATCGGTGGAAATCGGAGTAAACCGTTAAGAAATCGGCTCAACCAGTGAATCGAGTCAGCAGTTGAACCGGCCGATTCCTTCCATTTCTTTCTTTTTTCAAAAAAAATATTTTTTTTATTTTTCTGAAAATTATAACCAAATTTTTAGAACAATTCAAAAAAAAATATTTTTTTTATTTTTCTGAAAATTATAACCAAATTTTAGAACAAAAATATATTATATATAATTTTGAAATAATTACAAAATAATATTTTATGTATGTCAAATCCATATAATTTCATAAATGTGTCTTGTATATTATATATAAACATGCTTAGTTTCTCGTAAATTATAAAAGATGTGAATCATTTCATAATTTTTTTAATATTTTTTCTTATAAGTTTGGGACATTGTTTTTTTTTTTTTTGGGAATTGTTTGTTATTTTTTGATATGTTTTATTTAAAATATATAGTATAATGCTGATATCATCACCGGTTGAAGCAGTGACCGATCGAACCTATAACCAGCAAGAGCACCAATTTTATATCAGATCCGATTTTGAAAATACTGTTTATGACCTTGTATTCGAGAACGTTTCCAACCATCGGATCTAATGGTGATATAATTGACATGAAAAATCCAATTTCAAAGTCGAATCACTCTAATAATAATGTGAAATAAAATTCTAAAAAATATCTTAATTGAATAAAATACACCCCTTAGCAGCCAGGTGATGTCACATTTTGCAAGTTGAATAATTATGAATGACGTCATATTTTCTGACTTCATGTATGACATATATATCCATATAATATTTTCCTAATGCAGTAATTTTGTTTCAAAATGCATTATTCCCCATTTGGTATTCTTATCTAATCTACATAATTATAACTATATAGTTCTTTGTTGTCCGGTAAACATAATTTTGTTCGATATTGCCTCGGTGTATATATTTGGTTATTTCTGTGCCACTATTTTGTTCATTTTGTGGTGGTTATTTGGGTATATTTCACTATATAGCAAGATTGATTTAAGGTCAGGATACCATCAGATTCGGGTCAGGGAGGAAGATGTTCAGAAGACAGCATTCCGGACTCGGTATGGGCACTACGAGTTCTTAGTTATGCCGTTCGGTGTGACGAACGCCCCAGCTGTCTTTATGAGTTTGATGAACAAGGTGTTTCAACCATATCTTGATCAGTTTGTCATAGTATTTATTGACGACATACTTATCTACTCTCGGAGTGAGGAGGAGCATGTGAGACACTTACGGACAGTGCTCCAGATCCTCAGAGATAATCAGTTGTTTGCCAAGCTCAACAAGTGCAAATTCTGGTTGAGCCGTGTGGTGTTTTTGAGGCATGTTATCTCTAGCAGGGATATCAGTGGATCCCAGGAAAGTGGAGGCAGTGATGGAGTGGTCTGCACCCACTTCTGTGCCTGAGATACGGAGCTTTCTTTGTTTAGCTGGTTATTACCGATGTTTTGTCGAGGGATTCTCTAATATTACTAAGCCATTGACTCAGTTAACTCAAAAGGGAGTACATTCTATTGGTCTGAGGCTTGTGAACAGAGCTTCCAAGAGTTGAAGCGCTGATTGACGACAGCGCCTGTGTTAGTGATTCATACGGAGAACAAGAGGTTTGCTCTATATACTGATGAATCACTACAGGGCTTGGGATGTGTACTGATACAAGATAAGCACGTGGTAGCTTATGCACCGAGGAAGTTGAAGCCGTATGAGACCAGATATCCAGTTCATGACTTGGAGCTGGCGGCTATCATTTTTGCCTTGAAAATTTGGCGGCATTACTTGTACGGTACGTCGTTTACCATTTATACAGATCACAAGAGCCTGAACTTCTTGTTTACTCAGGCGGAGCTGAACATGAGACAGATGAGATGGATTGACTTACTCAAGGACTATGATTGCGAGATTGAGTACCATCCTGGGAAAGCTAACTTGACAGCAGACTCCTTGAGCCTGAAAGTGAGGTGTACTGCTGAGGATGTCATGCAATTATCAGCCATGATGACTTCCTTTTGTCATATGGGCTATGACTTCGATGTGGATACATCACCAGTACGTGTATCGATCTTATTGGCTGAGCCAGATATTTATGAGAATATCAGGAGAGCTCAGAAGGCAGATGATGAGATTTAGAGATTGGTACTTCTTGGACAGCCATAGAAGTTCAGAGCGGCTGAGGACGGTTCCTTGAGATTGGTAACTGTTGGGTAGATTCGAGTACACCGGAGTTGCGTAGAGGGATCTTACAGCGAGCCCATAGTAGCAGGCTTAGTATCCACCCATGCGGGAGGAAGATGTACAAGGATCTATGTGATCAATTTTGGTGCAAAAGGATGAAACGAGATGTGATAGCATTCGTTAAGAAATGCTTGATCTGTCAACAAGTGAAGGCAGAAAGGCAGAGGCCTGGTGGCGAGCTGAGGAGCTTGGAGATACCGGAATGGAAGTGGGAACACATATCCATGGACTTCGTGACCCACTTGCCGAGGACTACTTCGGGCTTGATGCCATTTGGGTGATTGTGGATAGGCTGACCAATGTAGCTCATTTCATTTCGTACAGTATGACATTCACATACTTGAGGATGGCTCAGCTGTATGTCCAGGATTTAGTGAGACTGCACGGGATTCCAGTTTCCATTGTATCTGACCGAGATCCGCAGTTTACATCTCATTTTTGGGGAGGTCTTCAGTCAGCTTTTGGCACTGAAGTGAGCTTGAGCACGACATATCATCCCCAAACGGACGGTCAGACCGAGCATACTATACAGACACTCGAGGACATGTTACGGGCATGCGTGTTGGAGTTTGATACTTCGTGGCAAGATTCATTGGCCTTGGTAGAGTTCTCGTACAATAATAACTATCAAGCGAGCATTCAGATGGCTCCCTTCAAGGCTCTTTATGGTATACATTGTAGGTCACCATTGTAATGGGATGACTTGACTACCAAATTGGTCGGAGGACCGAAACTGATCCGGGAAATGGAGGAAAAGGTAAAGGCAATCCGACAGAAAATTAAGGCAGCCCAGGATAGACAGGCAGTCTATGCAAATAAACGGCGGCGAGCGTTGGAGTTTTAGTTGGGAGATATGGTCTTTTTGAATATCTCACCTTTCAGAGGTGTTGTACGTTTGGAATGCGCGGCAAACTATCTCCTAGGTATGTTGGGCTGTATGAGAATTTGCAGCGCATCGGTACCTTGGCTTACCGTCTGGCATTGCCACCGTCATTGTATGGTATTCATGACGTGTTCCATGTATCTATGTTGCGGAAGTATGAGCCAAATCCGTCACATGTGTTGCAGCCTTCTGAGGTACAGTTAGATTCTGATGTGTCCTATGTGGAACGACCAGTCAGGATTCTGGATAGAGCTGATCGCAGACTACGGAACAAGGTAATACCGATGGTCAAGGTTCAGTGGGATCGCAGGGGTGTCGAGGAGGCCACGTGGGAGACGGAGCGGCATATGGTGCAGCACTAAGAACTATTTTCTGGTATGTGATTTATGTTTAGTTTCGGATTCGTAAGTGCATGCGATTTCGTGGGTGAAATCTTATAAGTATGGGAGTATTGTGATATCCCTGAAATAATTATGTGCATTTTGGGCATTAATTATGTTTATGTGATATTTATGGTATTAATTAATTTAGTGTTGAATTAATTATTATGGTGAAATGCTTAGTCATGCGGTGGGCGTGACCTGATAATGCATTTCAGGGTGCATGTGATGCATGTTGGGAATTTGAGTTTTGGCATGGTTGATTGGGAGTGGGTGTTAATTATTTTGGGTAAAGCATGTTTGATTTGAGTTTTATTGCATTTTTTGAAAAATGCTTTAAAATATCATGTTGGGGTATTTTATACATCATGCTAAATACATGGACATGTTTAATTAACTCCTATACCCACTACCCCTTCTTTTCACTCTCTCATCACTCTCTATCAAACATCACTCCCAAACCCTTCCCCAAAACCCACCATTCACGTTTTTTAACAAGGAGAAAGAGGAGGAGATTTCAAAAAATCTTGGTTGCTTGATTTCTTTGTGAAATTTGAAGCCTGGTATGAGCCTCCTCTTGTGTTATTACTTTGATTTGTGTTGAAATGAGTTTGTATTTGGGGATTTTAAAAGGGTTTGGTTTTGAAAATATGATATTTTTGGTTGAGTTTTGGATTTGTTGTTGTAATGGTTGGAATATGGTTTTTGATGTGGTTTATGTTGGTTTTATAGGGATTTTATTGTATATGTGTAGTATTGTATTGTTGGTGTTTATTTTGGTGGTTTTTGAAGTTTTGATGTTAATGGTGGGGATGGATTTGAAGGAAATGGATTGGAGAAGATGAAATGTGGTAAATGCCCAAAAATCGCGTGTACAGACTTCCGCGATCGATCGGGAGCCCCAGGGAGGCTCCAGAATGTTTGCGCGATCGATCGGCACAAACTCGGCGATCGGCGCAGATTGAAAATTTTTGGGCATTATGGTTGCTGGACCTCGCGATCGATCGATACATGATGGCAATCGATCGCGAGATGCCAAAATTGAATATATTGGTTATTTTTGTAGGATTTTTGGTATCGGACTATTATCGGGTTCTAATGTTTGTTTGTGTGAATGTGTAGAGCCATCCCAGATGGCAACACAACAAAGGAAGTAGAGTCCTGCCAAATTCTAAATTTTGGAAAGGTACGTAGAGAGACGTATGGGCACCGAACAGTAACATGTATTTTATATATTCATTGGAATATGCATTGTGGATGCAAGTATATATTGAATTGTGCATTGTGGATGCAAATACATGTTGAATTATGCAGTATGATTGCACATGTGTATGTTGAATACTTGGTGCACATCCCATGAGTCATGGTTATTTTAGAGTGATGATTTTAGTGATTTGCCGCTGTCACTTGAAGCGATGGTAGAATACTTGCCGCTGTCGTATCGTAGCGAGGAAAGAATATTTGCCGCCAAATGTTGAAGCGAGGGTATTGCCGCATGTCGCATTTTAGCGAGGTTATTCGATGCTGCTAATATGTCGAAGCGAGGGGTATTAGTGCCGCTGTCATGACAAGCGATGTGCATTAAAATACACTATTATAACAGACTAGGGATTGGTGATTGGGGATAATAAAATGGTTATATGTCATGACATTTGTGGAACCATAATATAATCCATTGATTATACCCATGAGTTATGGTACAGTGACAACCAAAAGGGAGCGTTTAAAATGCATTGGAATACATGAAGTGTTTTGTAATAACGATTTATGCATTTACGCCTTATAATCATATCATGTTGATATGGATTGTTATATGCTCATGATTTGGGGGTTATCCTTGTAGGCACATTTTGGCATAAAGGGGCTAAGGACGGGTTGATGCGGTGAGCTTGTGAGGAACGCTTTTGATATAGAAGAACATGATTATTTTGTATAGCCTCTACTATAGGAGTAGTGTAAGGCTATAGTGATTTAACATTTATTTGATTGGGAATGCAATTAATCGATTTTGGAAGTATTGATTTTGGCATGTAATCCTTAAAGCTCAAGGCCTCAACACAGAACTTTATACTCTGATTATATCTGTTAGCTCTACTTATGCCTTTAATCCGCACGTAAGGTATCAGGGTCCTTACAGATTACGAATTTTTTCGATAATATTATATATTATTGTCTTTACATTTTTATTTGCACTTCACATATTTAAAACTGAAAAAGTTTCATTAATAAAAAAATTTAAATGCAACTTATTATTTTTGAAAGTGTATACATTTTTTTTTTAAATACAAACATTTTATGAACTTAAAATATTAGAGACGAATTTGGAAAAAAATGTTTTATTTTGATTTTGCTATAAGTTGTTCAAGATGCAAAACACCATAAATAAATATTGGTCAATTGGCTAATAAAATATATAAAGAATGACGTAGTTTTTATCGGAGTCTTAGAAATCATGAAGTGAGACAAGTTACTGATGTGCGATTTAACATCACAACCTGGTAAATTACTTGGCTTTGAGCCTGGTCTTTTAAAACTAGATAAGGCACGCACATGTGATCTAATTAATGGACAAGCTTTGGAAAATAAAAGGTACTCCCTATGGTATAAATCTCCTAGCAATGGTATGGTATAGATCTCCTAGCAATGGGAGGAATGCTTGCATATTGGTTGCATGACAATTGATGGATTTGGATTGAAAGTTGTTAAAAGTAAGGCAATTGGTGAAATCATGAAAGTAGAAAATAACAAAGAGAAATTGATCGTTTTAGCCTTGTTATTTGATTACGTTAATAATTATTTTAAATATTTTTTATTTTTGAGTTTATACTCTATATATTTATTTTGGAAAGTTTTTTGGGTGAAAGAGAGGCAGTTGAGATCATCCTTGTTTCCAAGGTTTTATAGCATTGCCTTGGACAAGGGCTGTGTAGTGGAGGACAAAGGCATTGGGGAGGGGGTGTTTGGGTTTGGGAATGGAAGTGGAGAAGAGTCTTGTTTGTGTGGGAAGAAGATTTATTGTTAAATTTATTATCTTTGCTTGATGGTTCAATCCAGCGTATAATTTAGAGGACTCATGAATTTGAAAACCATAGAAAATAGATTCTTCTTAACAAGACTCTTAACACAATATTGGGTAAAGCGACCCCAAGTAAGGTGATGTCATTTGCTTGGAAGTTGATTCTAGTTGGAATCTCATTAAAGCTTAATCTCCATAGAAGTGGAATTTTGATAAGTGATTCTCTTATTTGCATATTTTGCAATGAAGAACAGGAAAGTACATAACGTTTTTTTCTTTACATGCCGAGCTTCACATTTTATTTGGACATATTGTTATGGTTGGTTTGTACTCATGTCCGTAGCCATAATGCGTAGATGGTTCATCTGATGCATCATTTAGTCTTAATTAGAAAAAAAGTTGGGGTTAAGGCTTGGAAAGCTCACTCGATGAGTATCGTGTGGGTAATTTAGACTTTTGATATGTATTTTGACTAAAGCTAACAAAACCTCAGATGCAATAATCTTGATCATATTATACTTTTAATACAAGATACATGTATTTTTTAATAAAATAACTCATTTTTTTTAAAAAAATGGACAAATTAAGCTGCAATACAAAAAATTTAGAATGTTGTGTGGGTAATTCACAAAGGCGTGTCGGTCGGGTCACGGAATGGCTAGAACGAGAACCACAACTGACATGATAAAGTTTCATGCTAAAACAGACGTGTTTCATGATTGTTGCGGAATGGAACGACTATTTTGCGGCACAGAACGACATTCACGGAATATTTACCTCGTCACCTTCCTCTTAACAATTGATGATGTGAAACACAGCACATAGTTTCACTTCAAACTAACGAACAGAATCAGTATCCCTGTGACGATACATTACTATAATTCTTGAATATTTATATTTTTCGAATTTTATAATAAAAAACATTAACTAAAAATTGAAAAATATGGACACAATTATTGCAATGGATCTGATAAGATAAGACATTTTTTATATATATTATTTTTAAATTTGAGTTTATTTTTTAACTTGGACACGTCAACCAATGGTTGGACACAGCAGCCCAGTTGTCGTGTCCAGATAAACTTGGGTCACTTTGTTGTATTTTAGGTTATTTTATCCATTTTTTTTAATAAATGAATTATTTTATTAAAAAGACCCCATGATACATTCTAAAGGAGCACTCAAAATATTAAATGCCAATTATTTAATGAATAATAGCCGTGGAAATTCGCTGTTTATCTATAAAGTTTTGTATATTTAAGCTTATAATTATCTAAAAAAATATAAGATTCATTAATTTTAATTTTTTAAAATTATAATTTAAATTTTATTCAGTTGACTAATAAGAGTAATAATGGAGGAGGAGTAATAATAACATTAATCAAGCAATTCAACATTCAACATCTTTCTCTCCTCTATTATGTTCGAGTTTGACTTTTACTTTATGCTATCCAATCTTGCATCGCCTGCTGGCTTAAGCAATCATATTAGGGTTCCACTATAATTTTCCTACGTCATTTCAGAAACAACTGGTCCGGCTGACCGCATCACTCTCTTTCTTTGTTTTTCGTTAGAAGTTGGCTTTTCTTTGGAAAGTAAATTAGTTTGGTTGAGGGGAAAAAAAGGCTAGATAAGGAAAATCTTCGTAAAGGAAAGCTATTGAACAATTAAGCTGCCATTGTTGGGGTTCTTCCTCAGAAAGGTATGTTTGGTAATGTTTGATTTTTTTTGGAATTCAAAAGGGTAGAGCTGCGTTACAAGATTCTGTACGGAAGAAAAGTTGTGCGGAGCTTTTTTTATTTTTATTTTTCGTCAATGAGTGTTGGGAGAGTTTCTAATCGGTTTTTTGCCTTTTTGTGTTTACGGTCCAATACTGAATGGTCTGGAATTTGAGAGAATGGTGCAGTTCTTGCATAATATCTACAGCTACTTGGAGCATTTTCTTTTTCTTTGTCATTAAAAAGGGACATTACATTAAAGGGAAACACAGTATTTGTGTCGAAAGACAGAATTTTTTTCAAAATCTAAACGTTGTTTTTAGGACTAATTAGACCGTAGACATTGTTTAGTATGAACGGATAAATGAATGATAAATAATAATAGTGATTAGAAAGATAAAGTTGATGATAAATAATATAGCGTGATAAATTATATGATATTTGCTAAGATTTTAAAATGATGGATTAATTTAGTATATCGAATTACAATTACCAAAATACCCCCACAATATATTAACATCACTAAGGTATTATATTATTTAGATATATTAAATTAATAAATTCAAAATAGTTATTTAAATATAACTTAAACTACTTATAATAATAATAATTTATAATATAAAATAAATATTAGAAACAAGAGCAACAATAATATGTTAATATAAAATATATTTAAAATTAAAAAAATATAAGTAATAAGAGTAATAGTAAATAATAATAAATAAATTTCTTATAATTAAGAAATTTGTATTACCTAATAATCTAAGCATACTCAATTACAATGAAATGGATGAGGCAAGCATGTGAGATGTTATAGAAGTAATTTAAAGCACAGTACATTGTACGAACATAAAAACGTCATTTCTATTTCTTTGTTAAAATGCTTCGATTACAAGATAAAGAGCAAGTGCTTGTATTTAAGCATAAAACTATGAAGCTAAGCTCATACAATTGCTGAGAATAGGAAACTAAATCGCATGATTGATGGCACTGATTCCAATATCTCCGAGATTGTCTTGCTTAGGATTAGAATTACTTTTCTTTGAATCTGGGAGCATCTTGGCCTAAATTTATACTTATTTTATTTTCTTGAGTGCCACAATTCATGCCAAAAATTATGTTTGTCAATAGTTATGATCCTCGTATTAGCTTCGCAAACTGACCAAACTTTGTTCCCAACTTGCTGACTAGTCTCTTTGGTTTCGGTTATTTTATCGAGTGTATGACACAATATTAGTGCTCTTGTATAAAGCTGACAAAGTGGAGGAGACGATATACGGAAGGACTAGTACTTCGGGTCAATGCGAACCGTATGATTTGTGTTAAATACTGGTAAATATGTGGAAGGCGTTTGAGGTTGGCCTGAGTGAGCATCAGCTTCAAAGGGGGTGGACATTGATACGATATTGGCTTCAGAAATGACGGTGGAGTGGTCAATATACTACCTAGGATAACTGGAGTGCTCTATCCAATGTTAGTATACTAGGTGGAATACCTTTCAACTCAAATACCAGTGGCCATTTGATTGTTTATCTAACAGGTTTGCGATTTTTAGAATAGACACTGGAGAAGTTGTAGCTGCTTCCTACTTAATGCATGGTTAGAAAATGGTTAATTTTCCTTTTCTTTTTCTCGAGATTAGACATGTCACGACCTGGGCCCAGGCCCACGCAAGCGCGACTGCCAATGGGCTCTTATAGCAACTACTTCGTATCCGTCTTCGCTATACCAAAATGGTTTAACCCAAGTTGCTAAAATAGTCCATTGTAAGCCTTTATAAACCACTTTAAATTTTAATCCACAACCAATGTGGGACAAGGGTATTACAATCACCCCTCCTTTAGAACGCGACGTCCTCGTCGCGACCTAACTCATCGATCCACTGGCACCGGAAATCTAGAGGTGGCTCCTACAGGTTCAAGAGGTGGCTCCCGTCATGTAGCACTTTGCCCCGCAGGTTCAAGAGGTGGCCCCCGCCGTGTAGCATTTTTGCCCTTTTTAGGCTCAAGAGGTGGCTCCCACGCACGTAGCACTTTGCCCCGCATAGCACTTATCTCCCGGTGTTTTCTGCCGGTGACCGGCTCTGATACCATTCTGTCACGCCCCGGGCCCAGACCCGCGCAAGCGCGACTGCACAATGGGCTTCTATAGCAACTACTACGTATCCGTCATCGCTATACGAAAATGGTTAACCCAAGTTGCTATAATAGTCCATTGTAAGTCTTTATAAACCACTTTAAATTTTAATCCACAACCAATATGGGACAAGGGTATTATAAGACATGCCATATTCCATGTTTATAACCTCGATCGTTTCAAGACTACGAGTTTTTTTTCTTCTTGTATCAAGAAAGCTTGATCTATATTCTTATTTTTGGGCTCTGTTGGTGCTTTACATTTACTTTTTCTTTGTTTCCTATTAATCAAAGCACCTTTACTTTGCTAATAGGAAAGGATGAGTTGCAGCAGCATAGTTCATCAAAGATAACGGAGGAAATTCATAAAAAAACAACTTTAAACATGATGGTTGACACAAAACATGAATTGAAGGTATATCTTTCTATTATTCTTCTTCTGCTTATAAAGAGATTTACAATATACATAATTTGGTAACGTAATTCACTTTCCTAACATACAATGTACAATAATGGTAAATATATGAATGTATGGAAGTTTCCATATAGCACACAATCTTTCCTTGTAACATCCCCCCTCAAATTGATGCTGGGAGATTAGAAAGCAGCAATTTGCTGACAAGGAAATCATGACGAGGACGAGACAAGGCCTTGGTGAAGATATCTGCGGTTTGAAGAGTGGACGGAGTATGCGGAAGAGTGAGAACATTAGCATCGTAGGCCTCGCGGATATAGTGACAGTCCACTTCAATGTGCTTGGTGCGCTCATGATACACTGGATTAGCTGTGATCCGAATAGCACTGGTATTATCAACATGAAGAGGAGTAGGGGAAGTCTGACAGAAGCCAAGCTCAGCCAATAACCGGCGCAACCATACAATCTCAGAACAAGCCGAGGACATTGAGCGATATTCGGATTCAGAGGAGGACTTAGACACCCGGTCCTGCTTCTTGCTCTTCCATGAAATAAGAGAAGAACCCAAAAACATACACCATCCCGAAACTGAGCGTCTAGTGTTTGGACATCCCGCCCAATCAGCATCACTATAGGCAATGAGCTCAATGGGTGAGTTGACAGGAAAGAATAGACCTCGAGTAGCAGTACCCTTTAAGTAACGAATAATCCGTTGAACGGCTGTAAGATGTTGATGCCGAGGGGCCTGCATAAATTGACTAACTTGTTGAACAGCAAAAGAGACATCAGGACGAGTAATCGTCAAATAATTAAGACTCCCAACAAGTTGACGATACAGTGAGGGATCCGAGAGGAATTCGCCATCATCATTATGGTATTTAACATTGACTTCCAATGGAGTATCAGCAGTGCGACCATGTTGAAGACCCGCCAAGGAGATCAAATCTTGAGTGTATTTGTGTTGGTTCAAGAACGTGCCAGTGGGAGTGGTGAACACCTCAAGACCTAAAAAATAATGCAAAGGACCCAAATCCTTCATATGAAACGAGAGTTGAAGATGTCGTTGTAACTCAGAGATCAAGGCGGAGTCGGATCCTGTGATAACAATATCGTCGACATAGACCAAAAGGAGAACAATGCCATTAGTAGTCTTGCGAAAAAATAATGAAGAATCATATTGACTTTGGGCAAAGGATAGACGGAGAAGCGTGGTACGAAATTTGTCAAACCAAGCACGAGGAGCCTGTTTCAAACCATAAAGAGACCGCCGGAGCTTACAAACATCCGAGGAGGGCGTAGAAAACATCCCTGGTGGAGCAGTCATATAAATGTCCTCTTTAAGGTCACCATGTAAAAATGCATTTTTGACATCCATCTGATGCAAGGACCAACCAGAAGAAGCGGCAAGAGCAAGAACAAGCCTAACAGTAGTCATTTTAGCAACCGGTGCAAATGTTTCATCATAATCGACCCCATACTCTTGATGGTTGCCCTTTGCCACAAGTCGAGCTTTGTAGCGTTCAAGAGTCCCATCAGAACGCATCTTAACAGAGTACACCCATTTAGAACCAATCGGCTTAACACCCGCAGGACAAGGGACAAGGTCCCATGTGTGATTTTCTAACAGAGCTTGAATTTCCTCATGCATTGCTTGCACCCAACAAGCTTGCTTGGCAGCCTGCGAATAAGATTGAGGAAGAACAATATCGGCCAAAGTAGCAGATAGACCATACCTGGCAGGAGGACGGATATGTCGCAAGGAACGACGAAGAGCAAGTTGGTCGAGAGGTGGATCAGGGTCGGGAGGAGGTGGTGAGATAGGGGCCTCGCGGCGCGTGTAGACAATGCCTGGTTTGAAACGTTCATGGGAAGTCACAACCGGATCAAAACGAGGAAGTACCACTGGGGCAGATGAATGAGCATGATGCTGAAAGTAGTATTGATTTTCAAAGAAAGTAACATTTCTAGAAATACGCATTCGTTTAGATACCGCATCATAACACACATAGCCCTTGTGAGTAGGATTGTAGCCCAAGAAAGCACATCTAACAGATTGAGCGGAAAGTTTGTGGCGCTCGTGAGAGGGGAGGTGAACAAAACACGTACTACCAAAGGTACGAAAAGGATGATAGTTGGGATGTGTGCCATGCAAGCGAAAATATGGAGATTCAAAGTTCAAGGTTTGAGAAGGAAGACGGTTAATAAGGTAGACGGCCGTAGATAAGGCCTCAACCCAAAAGGTGGTCGGGACAGAAGACTCTAAGAGCAAGGTTCGGACCATGTCTAACAAGTGACGATTTTTGCGTTCAGCTAAACCATTTTGTTGAGGACTATAGGGACAAGAACGTGTAGAGACAATGCCTTTCTGGTGCAAGAAAGTCTGAAAGGCCTGAGACATATATTCACTCCCATTATCAGAGCGAAGACACTTAATAGTGGTAGAAAATTGTGTGTCAATGTATGCAACAAAATTCTCAAAAGTAGTAAAAAGGTCAGCTTTGGAACGAAGAAAGTACACCCATGTAAATCTACTAAAATCATCGATGAAAGTCACAAAATACTTATAATTAGCATGCGAAGTAACTGGAGCAAGACCCCAAATATCACTATGAATAAGCTCAAAACGAGCATGAGCACGAGTACCATGAGTTGGAAATGGTAATATCTTACTTTTCCCAAGTTTGCAAGTTGAACAATCAAGCAATAATGAAGAAGTAGATAAGTGAGGTGTATTCCCCAAAAAACCATGCTTTAATAAATGAGATAAAACAACATTATTCGGATGACCCAAGCGTTTATGCCAACAAACAGGCTTATTTGAAACAGTAAAACAGGACAGAGATAAAACAGGTGACACGGAAAACTGCAGAGGAAACAGACGTCCCACTTTAGGCCCCTTCGCGATCACCTTCCCCGACGCCTGATCCTGCACAAGACAACCAGCATGTGAGAAATTCACAGTGCAATTACTGTCAACCAATTGACCAACGGATATCAAATTCGTAGATAGTCCAGGAGATATAAATACATCAGGGAAGGAAGGGTTAATATCACCAACATGCGTAATGGGAAGAGTATGACCATTAGCTATCTGAATATGTTGAGTACCAATATATTTGCGAATTTTGTGCAAATAATCAGGTAAACCGGTCATATGATTTGACGCCCCAGAATCCACAAACCAAGGAGATGAAACAATCTTACCACTGTGTTGAAGACCGAGGGCAGAGAAAGCCGAGAGGATCATCTGTTGAACCAAATCAGGTGTAAGAGGCTGCGAAGTAGTGGCGGGAAGAGTGGAGCTAGTCGAGTCAACACCCAAGTTGAAAGGAGGAGCGGCCGCATGAAATGCTTTGACACGGCGATTCTGAGGACGCGTAGGGCAGTCAGCAATGATGTGATCCTTTTGTTTACAATAATTGCAAAATTTCTTGTCACAATTCCGAGCAATGTGGCCATAACCCTTACAGCTATAACACTGAAGGGAGCCACGATTGTGAGGCTTGCCGTGTGCAGCATAAGCAACATTAACAACTTCAGAAGTAGCCGGAGAAGAATTAAGAGTGGCATGAGTGGCCAAACGTTGCTCTTCCGCATTAATTCGCCAAAACACACATCTAAAGATGGAACAGGGTCACGGTTCAGCAATCCAGCACGAGTATTCTCATATTCAGGACGAAGTTTCATGAGAAACTGATCGCGTTGGCTAACCTCATGAATTTCTTGAAGAGCAGGAAGAGCTTCTGGGGGCACAGTAGTATAGAGAATGTCAGTATACTCGCGCCACAAGTTGAGAAAGCCAGAGTAATATTGTTCCATGGCCAAAGAACCGTGCGAATAATTCGCAATATCAAGTTCAAGTTGAAACCGCCGAGCAGTGTTGCCTTGGTAGTAGACCCGTTTCAAATAATCCCACATAGTTTTGGACGTGGTGAAGCAGCGGAGATTGTTAACCATATGAGAATCAATGGACCCAAGAAGCCATGAAATAATGCGAGCATCATTCGTTTCCCATTGAGACAATTCTTTACCCTCAGTAGGAGCTTTAGAGGAGCCATCAAGATGTCCCCAAAGTGCCTTGCCTTTGAGAAACATGCGGAATTGAAACTCCCAGGCAGAATAATTCTTGCCCATAAGTTTGATTGAGAGAGTGTCAGTAGACATGTTGCTTACCAAAAGAAAACAGGAAGAAAATCCACTTGCTACACAACAGATTCCCACAAACAGTACCTAAACTCACAAAACAAAAAAAAATTGAACCCACGAACGAAAAACAAAAAACGAGGAGCAACAGGAACTTGGGGAAAGAATGGGCGATCGTGAATTCAAACAAACAGCGGTGCCCCACAAGCGCTTCAAAATTGAGAAGCCAAGATCGGAAAATAGATGCCAACGCGAAGCTAACACAGGAGACCGAGAACGAAAAAAAAATTGATGCTGATCGTGACGGCGATGAAGCGCAAGAACGAAAAAAAAATCGATTGATTCGAACAAGGCAGACGAAGGGCACCGAGACACAATCGCTCAAGAACAAACAAGGATTTCAGAGTAGTGGCTCTGATACCATGACACAAAACATGAATTGAAGGTATATCTTTCTATTATTCTTCTTCTGCTTATAAAGAGATTTACAATATACATAATTTCTAATTCACTTTCCTAACATACAATGTACAATAATGGTAAATATATGAATGTATGGAAGTTTCCATATAGCACACAATCTTTCCTTGTAACAATGGTAAAACACAAAATTACATGTATTAACAGAAACATACAAGAACAACATCCTGAATACGTATGGAATTATGAACTACATAAGGACATATATATTAGTTACCTTCTTATATTCTGAATCACAAACAAAGTACAGATTACATTAAAATTACATAGATTTTCTTTTTAAGAAACCAAAGAAGAGGATAACCTGATCACTTCTCAGGACTTATATTTTGCCATTTTTGTTTTGATTCTTGAATGAATTAAAAGTAGACTTCGCAGCTTTGCTCCCAGCCTCCGCAATTTTTTTGCCCATCATTGTTGAAACATGCTCCCTTTCTTTAGGAAAAACACTTCCTTTCTTGACTGGCTGTGTTCCATACTTGTTGCTGCTCTCTCCGTAGTTGGAATTCATTTTTTTCTCGACTTCTAGTACAATAAACTTTTATTCTATATATCTGGAGATTTAGTGTATGAGTTCTCTTTACTTTTTCTTCTCTCGTAGTTGTGTATTATGATATCCTGATGAAAGTTGCCCCTGCTATTTATAGGGAATGCTCTAGGTTTAATTTCTCTTGAAACCCTTGTTTCAGTGATTGTTACGGGTAATTTTACCGTTAATTCCTTGTGATTTCTTGCAAGAAATTTGCTTGTGATTTTCCAATGTGGTTGTTCCAGATAATTTTGTTTGAGATAGGAATGTGGATTGTGGATGTGTGTTTGTGTGGAAAATCTCTTGATTCAGATTTTTCACTTGTGCATGACATATCATATATTATTTATATGTATAATAGGTTTGAACTTCGTGGTGATTTGGTATGTACTTGTTGTGTGGTTGTATGTATTTGTATTGAAATTATAACGTAAATGCCCACAAGTCGCGTGTGTTGGTGTGTTAGCGTAAATTTCCAATTTAACTAGTAGAATTTTTCATGCATGCTGATGGTGAGCCGGCGTAACAACAGCATTTCCCGGTGACCCGCGTAAATAGATGGAATATGCGAGTGTATATGTATTTTTCTACACTAGCTTTCCAATATACACAATGTCAGCATGTATATTTATTGAAACAATTAATTCTAAATCGTTTTGAAAAATATAACTTGCGATCATTATTAAGAGATAAAATGATTAGAGAATCGCAATATTCGTCCAAAATATTTATCTTTTTGCGATTTTGGTATATGTTGTCATCACTGAGTTTTAGTCTCGTATATTTTTTTTTCTTTCTTTTTTAACAATTTTAGTCGCTACTTTGTAATTTTAGTCAATTTTCAATATGAGTGTTGATGTATTATCGGATACATCTGTGCTATTTAAAGAAAATGACTAAAATTACAACAAAAAAAATAAAATAAAGATATCGAGCCTTAAATTTGATGATATAAATAATCGAATAAAAAAAAAACTAAATGTAAAGAGTCTAATTACAATTTTCCTTATATTTAATATGCTAAACTAAGAAGGGAATATTATTATTTTATAGTGAAAATACATAGTACATGTACACGTAGCCCAATATTTGGAAATTTGGAATTTTTTCAGGCAAAAAATTTAGTAAATGGAGTGCAATAGGGCACTCACAATTAAAGTTGAGCATTTGATTTGTTTCGTTATTGATCGAACTGAATACAAAAAAACTTTAAGGCATCCACAAAATATTTAGTTCTATTTGTTGACACATTATGCGCTGGCCCCCAAGCATCGGAGTAAATTAACTGAAGTAGTTCACAATATGTAGTTTGAGAGTTAGTAAATATTAGTCTATGATTTTTTTCCCAATTCACAAACTGGACAGAAAATAAGTGTTTCATTTCTTGAAAAAGGGATGTTACAACGAAGCAAAACTATCTTTACATTGGATATTATGGAGTGTACTAATCTATTATGCCATTGATTCAATGTGGATGATGCCACTTCAGGAATGTTGTGCTGATTATTCACTTCAATGTGCTTGAGGTGAGATCTGGAGTCGAGTAGAGTGTGAGGCAGGCTCCTGGTTTGGATATAGACCTTCATGAAAAGTTCCCTTGAGAATGATAGTTCGTGTCACTAAATCCTTCACAAGATAAGAAGATGGATGAAATTCAAAAAATACTCAATTGTCTTGAGCAAATTCGCTGACACTTAAAAGATTCTTAGTAATAAGGGGCACACGAAGCAATTTATTTAGATGAAATGTTCGAGACTATAAGGATGAATGAAAGAGAGAGGTTCCTATGTGAGAGATTGACAAACTTGTTCCATTCCCAATGTGAACTTTACCTCCACCATTATACTCAGATCCAACAATGAGGTTTGAGATAGCATTGGTCACATGTTGTGAAGCACCAGAATCAGGGTACCAGAAATCCTCATCCACCATCTCTGGTTTGGACATTGCCACTGCAACATTGGGGGAATAATTTCTAAAGTTTCTAGACCTGTTATGCATGTGAAAAGACTATAAGTTAGAAGTTACATTTCTGTGTTGAGGAAAAATATTGGATGAATCTGAGTGTTGACCTGAGTGATTATTATCATGCCCTTTGGTCTGTGATAAGGTTGCAGCATTAACAGTGGGTGTAATCCCCTTGGTGTTAACACCGTAGGATTCAATGTGTCCTTCATGAGGCAAGAGAAGCACTCCCACATCTGAAGGTGACAGAGTCTCTACTTGTAATGTTATATTGACCACAACCGAGTCATATTCCAACCCAACTCCGCCTAGACTATATAGCACTTGATCTTCCTCAGTAAGGGAATGACCACAAGCTGCCAGAGTGTCCATGTAGCCCTTCATTTTGATGACATAATCATTCATACTAGGGCTTCCTTTTTTTTTTTTTTTTTTTTTTTTTAAGTTTGCAATTGTAGCGTGTACTGCATTACTCGAGTTTCTAGCGTGTGGCAAAATTGAGATTCAAATCCAAAGTTGTGTGGAAGTTATACATCCAATCATCTGTCCTTGGACGGCTTCAGTCATCGAAGCTAGTAGGAAAGAGAACAAAAGCTGGTCCTGTCCACACCACGTAACATACATAGGATTAAGATCTCCAGTTGTTTCTTCTGTATTGGTTAATTGAGACGAAACATGTGAATTTTCAGAAAGAAAGGGCTCAAGACCAAGGCAGATGAGCTTCATAGAATTAATCTGATTAGCTGGATTGATTGGTAGAACATCTTGATTGGAATGGAGAGTGTTTTGCGAACTGGATTCCGCTTGAGACGTAGCTTCCGCCATGGCTCTTGATACCAACTTGTTAAAGAACAAGAAAATGCAGGAAAAAATGATAATGTATCGTTGATTAACAAGTGGGATTGATACAAGTATTTATAGATGCAATTACAGACTTGAATTAATAATGTATTAATTACAAAACACATAACATAATTTGTTGTTTTGTTGAGCACCGAGCACATGCTCAGGTGTGTGTATATCATTCTACAAGAGCACATGCATACCACATACATGTTCGTTGACATCAGCTTTGCATCATTTAGCTCTTTCCGATGAGCTGGATTACTTGTAAATCTTGATTTTATTCGCGGTAAAAGCAATATCAGGCATTGTACAATGAATATCATACATCAATTTTCCTATTGCACTAGCATACTTTAATTGTTTTATTGGTCTAGCATCATTCTTCACAAGTTAACACTAGAATTATATGGAATATTAAATTCTTTAATCTTTATATATTGATATTTATCCAAAAGCTTCAATATGTAATGAGTTTGATATAACATAAATCCACTATCATGCTTGGTAACTTTTAATTCCTAAGATTGTATCTACCTCGTTACGATCTTTCATTTTAAACATTAATACTTTCATTTATACATGCATGTTAGTACCATGTGAGCATATCATCAACATAAAGACAAATAATTACTCAATAATCACTACTAGTAAACTTGGAATAAATGCACTTATCAGAAAAATATGCATAAAAAAATAGTATCAAATCAAATTTCTCATGCCATTATTTAGAAGCTTGTTTAAGACCATTCCAATATGTTCGTTTCGAGGAATAATAAGCATTTATTAAATGCTAGTATGGCTATCATTATTTCAATGTGGGATTTTTGATTCCTTACATTAACAAACTAAAAATACAACTTGTGTGCTCTGCTGTTTAGATGGACTATACCTTCCTTTAGCTCTTTATTTAGCACAAATAAGTGTGGCGTTCTTGAATGGATTCCGTGGATTCATCTATAGGAAGCGTGCTTAAATGGAAGTACTTTTAAAAACACTCTTAATCTATTGCTTAAACTATTCATCGAAGATGGATTTAGTCCATTGGGAGCTATGCACTTACAATTTTTTTTTTATAAAATATTTAGAAGAATCTTCACTACTCTGTACTTGTAGAAGTCCACTAATATTATAATCTCCAACTTTCATTTTAGCTCCTCATGTTCACACCTGAAGTCCTCGTTCACACTTGAATGACAAAGATACAGCTTGCGACAACTAACACTTGCCTGTATGCCAATATCCAGTTTTAACATTTGGCAACATTACATATTTTTAGACCAGGATTAATATTTTCAAGAATTTAATTAAAACACAGTACACTGTACTGTCTTAAGACAATCCTAATATTATCCATTTTCATTCTCAAACAATATTCTTTATTTATGACCCATTATTTCTGGGGTGGACTTGTGATCAAATGATCCGCTGGCACGTGTAATCCTCTCGAGTCCCCGAAGAAAGCCTTCACCGCCAAGTTTCTTTTTCCCCCTGCTTTATTTATTTCAGTGAACCCTTAGTACATCAGTTTAACTAAACCCTTACCAGAAAAAAGAAAAAAAAGTAACAAAATGGTGGCGGAGGAGGAGCAAGTCGCCGGAGCTGACATTCCGAGATTTATGCCTAAGAAAGGGAGCGTATTTCCGGCTAAGAGGAGGTCGGTGAAGAAAATGATGTTTGATTTTATCACTGAATCTATATTTCCGTGTCTCAAAACAGTGCAGCAGCCGCCAGACAGAACCTTGCATGATTTGAAGAGAAACAAAGGAGGCAGCAAGGAGAAAAGTACTACTGTGTTTCCACATTTTTGAAATTTTATTGCATCTTCAGATATTATCTAACACAATTATTATTCTTATGAATTTGTATTTTTTACTCTCGATTTATTCTTGTGTCTAGATATACCATATTTATGTATCTGATTATCATCATTTACATTACCACACCAGTGATATTTGTATTTTTTTCAAGTCAGGTTTGTGATGATATTTATTTACCAATAATTGTTATAATTTTAGCTTATATTTTATATATATTCTGTCAATTACTGTATTTGATTCTTCGGTCGACATGGAATGAGATTTTGCCTGCTTGTAGACTTGGATATCCACTGGAACGGTAATTTTTTTTTTTTTTGTCGCTCTTATGGTTATTAAGGAAGAGGGTGGCAGGGCAAATCCGAGTCTTCATATTCACGATTTGTTTGATGATACTCATAAGGGTAGTACCCTTAGAGACATCATCACCATTCATTTGCAATATTTTTTTTAAAAAAGAAAAAAAAGATTCCAAATGGATAGTGGATGATGCCCTGAGGACAGTGTCCTTAAGGGCAGCAACAATAAAACCCATATTCACAAAGATGAATGATGTAGATGGGTCAAATGCCATCAGCGTAATGATCTTTAACGATGGAATATAAGAAACTAAGTATCGAATCACGAAATAAGAATTTAGGTTTATTCTCTAAGAAACTTTGTTAAAACTGGAAATTTGAGACATTCATGTACCACAATTTAAAATAAATTTAACGAAAAAAAGCATTTTCCTTTGTTGATTTCTTAAAGGAAGTCAAAGTTATGAATTTTTTTTCAATAATTTACTATTCATAAGTACATTTTATGACAAATCAAGGCTACTTTTTGACTCATGGTCCGCGCCTAGATGCATAACGTAATGACAAATTAGGCGTGGACCCAAGATTCGTGATTATTTGGAACACAGTTGGATTATATAAAGTTAAATAACGATTATGATCATAAGTTAGACTAAAAAACTAAATTTTTAATATTATTTTTAATTTTTGTAAAAAAGTAAAAATAATTTACCATATATGAAACAATTGTCAATACAATATTATATAAGATCCACAAATTAGTTTTAAAGAGCTATGTATGCACAAACTTATATTGTCACTAAAAACGAAAATGTTAAGCTTTCAAAACAAAAAAAAATATGTTAAGCTGTCATAAAACCCAAATATAGTTAACAGGTTAAACACAAAAATATATATCCATAAAATTTTTAGGAGGGTCTTACGACCTTGTATTCGAGATTCAACGTTTCCCAACCACGGGATTGGTCACACTTATATACATCAAGTCTTACAAACATAAACACGCATACGAATATATACATACATATTTATGTATCTTGGTTTTTACAAACATCCGATCCATATAAATATTTTTCCCACGAGATCTAATGGTGATATAATTGACATGAAAAATCAAATTTTAAAGTCGAATCACTCTAATAATAATAATAATAATGTGAAATGAAATTCTAAAATATATCTTAATTGAACAATTATTATTACTAAATATAAGCCGAAACCCGAAGGTGATAGTTTGACAGATACAGATGGCAATAATAAAAGTGCACCCCGCAGCAGCCAGGTGATGTCACGTTTTGCAAGTTGAATAATAACGATGATGTCATAATTTGTGACTTTATGACATATAATATTCAGGAAATGCCAACCGCGCATTGCGTGGTAAAAAATGGCCGGTGAAAGAATTAGCTAATGCACTGGCAATGAACTACAACAACTAATGATTTGTACTGCTTAGTATGGATTTGAAGAGCCCTGGACAAGAATAGCATGTGACTTATCCTCCAAAGGAAGTTCGGAAAATTTGATGTTTACCGAAATGGGATCTCTTAGTTTGCTCAATGATACTCGACTTGCATCGTTCAAGGCAATTCTCAGTCCTTCAACTGCAATCTGAAATGCATAAACTTCTGAATCCCCTCAATCTGATTAAACTCTCCCCATAAACTTCTGAATCCCCTCAATCTGATTAAACTCTCCCCATAAATTCGAGCTACCTTCAACCTTAAAATGGATATCTTATTGGTGTATGCACTAAATACTCAATCAACTGAAAACTTCCTTATAAGGTTCAACTAATCATAAGATTACCATTGAATTGCTTTCAAGTGCAAGTGATATATGGCAATCCATAGCTTAAATAGTCTTAACTGTAATTTTGCAAGCTTTCAAACAAAATTCAAGGCTACACAAAGTGATACTAACTTCATTGAATTTCTCTAAAACTGAAATCTTTGGTCCTACAAATTTCGAGGTTCATCACCTATAACAAATCATCCATGTTCAACTTGCATTTTCGGGCTCTAAAAATTTCTGCATTTGGGAAAAAAATAATCAGCTACTAAGCATCAAAGATTAGGCAGTACTCAATGCTTATCTTTACACACTTTGTTTTCCCAATTTGAATAGAAAGAACTGTATTCGCAAATGCAGGCGCCATAGAAACCCACATTAATCACATCAAGCAACCAGAAAGCATGAAACTTGAGAACAATGAAGTGTAAACAAGGTTTAGAGATATACTAAACTTGTTCAAAAGCGCCGCGGTTGAAATCATTGCGGGACTCACAACCATAAATAACGACACCTTCAGCATCACATCCATTCTTCATGAACTTGAACCACAAGGTGGTTTCGAACCACAGCTGGGTCCCAGTTTTCATGTACTTCTGCGCCATCCAAGAATTTTTCCATTTTTTTGCACAACCCATGAGTGGAGAAGCCCGATGCGGGAGAGTTGCAATATCAGACCCACTTGAAGAAGAAGAATTTATAGGTTTAGATGAGTATTGTGGCTGGAGAGAAAGTGGAATTGTTGACGCCATTTCTGAAACATGGACAACAAGTTCGTGAGCTTTGTATGTTCCTTGAACAACCTGGACCTCGCCAGCCTTGCTGGCCGGCATGAACTGGACATTGTGCTTCGTTGTAAGCCCGGAATGAACAACAAACCTTTACCGCTCTCAACTGCCGCCGCATCCAAAGTCCGTCTACCGTGCAACCAGGAGAATAAGGGAAAAAATAAGCAAGGGGAGGTGGACGCAGTGGAGTCCATGGACAAAGTTTGGCGGCAAGAAGACTACGAATGGCCAAGAATGATTGGGAAATTGGGGGTGGAGACTGGAGAGTGAGCGGTCATTAATAAGAACAAAAATTCCTTCGATGGCATTTTAGTAATTAGCCAACAAATGAAACCCGGTGAAATACAGTAAGGAGGTTGCGGCCAAATCGGAAGCATGTGTGGCATAAACTGATGCGATTTAATAAAGGTGAAAGCAAATGGCATAATCATAAATAGGATGACAAGTGAAATTGAAATCACCGTCCAAATTCTCGCTCTTATATTATAGTTAATTAATAATATTTCCTAATGCAGTAATTCTGGTGCAAAAAGCATTATTTAGAACATTAAAAATCTCCCCTTTTGGTATTCTTATCTACACTATGATTGTATAGCTTCTATGTTGTCTGGTAAAGATGATTTCATTCGACGTTGCCCTGTGGTCTATGTATTTGGTTCTTTCTATGCCACTATTTTGTTCATTGTGTAGTGGTTATTTAGGTTTGTTACACTGTCGAGGTACTGGGTCTTTAGGTTTCCTGCACTATACAGTGATGTTCTTGGGTTGTTGGCCTACAACGAGGAATTTGGAGACGAGAGCTTGCTCAGTTGTTTGTCATCTATCACTTTATGCTTCTCTTTTTTCCTTATTTATACCTTCAGTTATGTTGGAATTCAGTTCCCTTGCTCGACCACACCATGATATGCCTGGTTTGAGGGAACCTAGATTGGTTCATGTGGGTTTTGCATTCTCCTCTCAAGGTCGTATGCTACTACGGTGATTCTTGTTACCATCTCAGTTTTTTGCCCAAATCTTATTAGATGTGTATCAGTCAGTGTCAATGTTAGGATCGTCTTTGCCGATGTTCTCGGATGTATTGTCGTGTCTTGGCCGCCTATGGCTAGCTTTTCGGTGTACCTGTTTGTAGGGGTGGGAATCGGGACGGGTTTCGGGGAATCGGGATTTGGGTTCGGGTAATCGGGTATCGGGATTACTAAAGGCATACCCGAACCCGAACCCGAACCCGAATATGCCGGGTACCCGAAATTCGGGTTTCGGGTACCCGAAATCGGGTACCCGAACCTTGAATTTTTATTTTTATTTTTAATTTCTTAAAGAAATACTCTTTAGATTTAAACCTAAATTTTTTTTAAAAAATTTTTAAAAGGAAATCGGGTTCGGGTACCCGAACACGAACAATTTTTCTCTCAAACCCCTACCCGAATCCCGTCCGAACCCGCAACTACCCGATCGGGTAATACCCGATTATCCCGAAAAACCCGATTATCCCGACCCGATCAGGAAATACCAGATCGGGTCGGGTCGGGACCCGAATTCCCGAACCCGTTTCCCATCCCTACCTGTTTGTTCTTATAATGTAATACCTGTTTCAGTTTTTTGAAAAAAACCATAAAAATCTACTTTAAGAAAAAAAACATTAAAAATCTTTACCAAGCTTTCAATTATTGGAAATGTATCAAAGGTTCAATATATAGGTTCAGGAGATGCTAAGAAATTTTCTAATATTTAGTCAAACATGGAGTTAGCCTCGCATGGATTTTAAATCAATAAAAATATAAAATCAGAAGGAAAAAGATTCAAATTAAAGTTAATAAAAAGTTAAATTATTCGAATGATTATTTAGAAAATTGTAGCGTTATTATATGATTAGATTACGATTTTTTTCAATAATATTATATATTATTGTCTTTACATTTTTATTTACACCTCACATATTTAGATCTGACATATTTTCATTAATAAAAATATTTAAATGCAACTTATTATTTTTGAAAATTTATACAATTTTTAAAATGCAAACATTTTATAAACTTAAAATATTAGAGACGAAATTAGGGAAAAATTGTTCAGACAAAAAATTTTGAGTTTGCTATAAGTTGTTCAAGATGCAAAACATCATAAATAAATATTGGTCAATTGGCAAATAAAGGATATAAAGATTGACGTAGTTTTTATCGGAGTCTTAGAAATCATGAAGTGAGAGCATATTGGTTGCATGACCAATTGATTGAATTGGATTTAAAGTTGTAAAAAAGTAAGGCAATTGGTGAAATCATTAAAGTAAAAAATAATAAAGAAAAATATAATACTTTAGTCTTGTTATTTGATTACATTATAATTATTTTGAATATTTTTTTAATTTTGAGTTTATACCCTATAGATTTATTTTGGAAAGTTTTTTGGGTGGGAGAGAGGCAGTTGAGATCCTTGTTTCCAATGGTTTATAGCATTGCCTTGGACAAGGGTTGTGTAGTGGAAGGACAAAGGGTATTGGGGAGGGGATGTTTGGTTTTGGTAATGGAAGCGGAGAAGTGTCTTATTTGTGTGGGAAGAGGATTTGTTGTTAAATTTATTATCTTTGCTTGACAGGTTCAATCCGATGCATAACATGAAGGATCATGAATTTAGAGACATGAGAAATTAGATTCTTTTCAACAAAGCAGCTTACATCACTATTCGTAAAGCTGAAATCCAGATTGATAGTACGAGACAGGCTCTTAACACAATTTGGGGTAAAGCAACCCCCAAGTAAGGTGGCGGCATTTGCTTGGAAGTTGATTGAGATCGAATCCTATCAAAGCTTAATCTCCATAGAAGAGGAATTTTGACGAGTGATTCTCTCTTTTGCATATTTTGCATAGGGAAGTACGGTATATTTTTTCTTTACGTGTCGAGCTTCAAATTTTATTTGGACATGTTGTTATGGTTGGTTTGGCGTATGTCATAATCATTTAGGATTAATTAGACAAAAAAATGGGGTTGAGGTTTGGAAAATTCTCCGGATGAGTATCATGTAGGGAATTTGAACTTTTGATATGTAATTTGATTAAAGCTAACAAAACCTCATATGCAATAATCTTGATCATATTATAATTTTAATACAGGACATTCCAAAGGAGCACTTAAAATATTAAATGGCAATTGTTTAAGGAACAACAGCTGTGGTAGTCGTTGTTTATCTATAAAGTTCTGTATATCTAAACTTATAATTATCTAAAAAAATGTAAGATTCATTAATTTTAATTTTCTTAGAATTGTATTTTAAATTTTATTCAGTTGACTGATAAGAGTAATAATGAGGAGTAATTATAACATTAATCAACCAATTTAAAAATTAATATATTCTTAATTAAAATTTGTGCCGACATTCAACAATCTTTCTCTCCTCTATCATGTTCGAGTTTGACTTTTACTTTATGCTGTCGAATCTTGCATCGCCTACTGGCTTAAGCAATCATGAATTAGGGTTCCACTATAATTTTCCTACGTCATTTCAGAAACAACTGGTCTGGCTGATCGCATCACTCTCATTCTTTGTTTTTTTCCTTAGATGTTGGGCGTTTCTCATTATTTTTGGAAAGTAAATTAGTTTGCTTGAGGGAAAAAAAGGCTAGATAAGGAAAATCTTCATAAAGGAAAGCCACTGAACAATTAAGCCGCCATTGTTGGGGTTATTCCTCAGAAAGGTATGTTTAGTACGCCTCATTCTTTTTTGGAATTTAAAAAGGTAGAGCTGTTATAAGATTCTGTACGGAAGGAGCTTTTTTTTTTTTTGCCAACGAGTGTTGGGAGAGTTTCTAATCAGGTTTTTGACTTTTTGTGTTTATGGTTCTTGAATTTGAGATAATGGTGCAGTTCTTGCATAATATCTACAGCTACTTGGAGCATTTTGTACTTCTTTGTCAGTAAAAAAAGACACTAAATTAAAGGGAAACACAGTATTTTAGTTGAGAGAGAATTTTTTTCAAAATCTAAACGTGGTTTTAGGACTAATTAGACTGTAATTCAATTACAATGGATGGATGAGGCAAGCATGTGAGATGTTATGATATCTAATATTAGTGCTCTTGTAGAAAGCTGACAAAGTGGAGGATACGATATAGGAAAGGACTGGTACTTTCCGGTCAATGCCAATCGTATGATTTGTGTTAAATACTGGTAACTGTGTGTGAAGGGCGTTTGATGTTGGCCTGAGTGAGCGTCAGCTTCGATGGGGGTGGTGGACATTGATACGATTTCATATTGGCTTCAGAAAGTGATTCAGAAGCGACGGTGGAGTGGTTAATAAATTGGATAGATTCTCCCACCTAGAATATTTTCTCCCGGGTTTAACTTTTAGAATAACTGGAGTGCTCTATCCAATGTTAGTATACTAGATAGGATACCTTTCAAACTCACATACAAGTGAACATTTGATTGTGGAGCCAAAATGGGACCTTGTAGCAAAACATTTAATTAATTAGCCAACAGATTTGAGATTTTTAGAGTAGAAACTGGAGAAGTTGTAGCTGATCCCTTCTTAATGCATGGTTAGAAAATGGTTCCTTTTTTTCCCTCGAGATTAGACATGCCATGTTCCATGCTTATAACCTGCGATCATTTCAAAACTACGAATTTTTTTTTTTTTTTTTTGTATCAAGAAAGCTCGATCCATATTCTTATTTTTGTGCTCTGTTGGTGGTTTACATTTACATTTTCTTTGTTTCCTATTAATCAAAGCACCTTTACTTTGCTAATAGGAAAGGATGAGTTGCAGCACCATAGTTCATCAAAGTGAATGGAGGAAATTATAAAAAAAAACGCTAAACATGATGGTAAAACACAAAATTATATTACATGTATTAATAGAAACATACAAAGAACACATCCTGAATACATATGGAATTATGAACTACATAAGGACATATATATTAGTTACCCTCTTATATTCTGAATCACAAACAAAGTACAGATTACATTAAAATTACATAGATTTTCTTTTTAAGAAACCAAAGAAGAGGATAACCTGATTACTTCTCAGGACTTACTTTTTGCCATTTTTGTTTTTATTATTGAATGAATTAAAAGTAGACTTCGCAGCTTTGATTCCAACCTCAGCAATTTTTTTGCCCATCATTGTTGAAACATGCTCCCTTTCTTTAGGAAAAACACTTCCTTTATTGGCTGGCTGTGTTCCATACTTGTTGCTGCTCTCTCCATAGTTGGAATTCATTTTTTCTCGACTCCTAGAACAAAATACTATATATCAGGAGATTTAGTGTATGAGCTCTCTTTACTGTTTCTTCTCTTGTAGTTGTGTATTATGGTATCCCGATGAAAGTTGTCACTGCTATTTATAGGGAATGCTCTAGGTTCGGTTGATAGTTACGGGAAATTTTGCCGCTAATTCCTTGTGATTTCTTACAAGAAATTTGCTTGTGGTTTTCCAAATGTGGTTGTTCCAGATAAATTTTATTTGATATAGATTGTGGGTGTGTGTTTGTGTGGGGGAGTGTGGACAATCTCTTAATTCAGATTTTTTCCTTGTGCATGGCATATCATATATATTGTTTATATGTATAATAGGTTTGAACGAACTTGTTGTGTTGTTATATGTATTTGTATTGAAATTATAACGTAAATGCCCACAAGTCGGGTGTGTTGGTGTGTGTAAATGTTATTTTCTTTTAAATTTTGGCAGGGGTGTTTGTGGGGTTTTTTAACAAATTAATCGAAAAAAAAAACAAAAATTTACAAAATATCCGAATTTTAAAATCTTTTTTAAAATAACCCAAAAAGCCATCTTGGATGGCGCCTTCAGATAAAGGCGCCATCCGAGATGGCGGCTTTGGTTGTCTGAAAAAAAATAATAGAAGGCGCTATCTCAGATGGCGCCTTTATCTGAAGGCGCCATCCAAGATGGCGTTTTGGGTTATTTTAAAAAAGATTTTAAAATTCGGATATTTTGTAAATTTTTGTTTTTTTTTCGATTAATTTGTTAAAAAACCCCCACAAACACCCCTGCCAAAATTTAAAAGAAAATAACATTTACACACACCAACACACCCGACTTGTGGGCATTTACGTTATAATTTTTTATTTGAAGGCGCCATCCAAGATGGCGCCTTCAATTAATTTTTTTATCAGATACGAAAGGCGCAGATGGCGCCTTTACATGAAGGCGCCATCTGAGATGGCGGTTTGAGTTACTTTAAAAACGAATTTAAAATTCGGATATTTTGTTAAACTAATTTGTTTTTTCGATTATATTAATAAAAAACCCGGTGTTTGTGAGTTGGTGTAAATTTCCAATTTAACGTGTAGAATTTTTTTCCATTTTGTTTAGGCGCCTATACATGTAAATTATGGACCAATATGAGGAATTTATATTTTTTTTCCATTTTTCCAGCTTACAACTTTATTTTTTTATATTAAAATGATATATCTTGTGAAATTAACATGACGAAAATATTATGACGAAGAAATTTCTATATAATCACTAAGAATTCCCCTCCACTGTACATTAAATTTACAAATATATAATATTTATTTGGCGAATTAATTAGAAACTTACGAACCTTTACTCTAGCAATGTTGTCTTTTACAAAAGACAAGCCGTGTCCGATATAGCGTTTAATTTTAAATTATAAATTTGTAATGTTATGTGATATTTTATTCGATTGACATGCACATCCAGCAACCTGGTTAAGGTTGATTCTCATTCATCTAAAGGAAAAAAAATTATATTTCATAGTTATATTTTTAAGAGTATTTGGTTTTCTATCAAAATGAGTTAAATTAGGAATTCGGTCGTGATCCTATATTTTTCGTGTTCGGTAGAACTAAGTATTTGCGAAAAATAAACGAAAGACACCACAATTTGTAAGGACCCAAATCCTTAAGTGCGGAAACAAGGCATAATAGAGCTAACTAAATGATCAGAGTAGAGTAAACAAGTTGAGTCTATGAGCTTAAGCATTTACATGCCAAAATAAAGGACTACAAAAAGGATTAATTACATTCCAACAAATGAATGTGTCCACTATAGTTTTACGCTACTCCTAGAGTAGGCACTATACAAAAGAATCCTGTCCTTTCATCTACCAAAGATGCTCGTGAAGCTCACTGTCTCAACCCGTTCAAGCCCATCTATCATGCCAAAAAGGTACCTACAAGGACAACCCCCAAACATGAGCAATAATAATCATTCATATTCAACACAATATGAAGATAAAGCGTAAATGCATAATCAAAATGAAACACTTCCTGTTTCCCCGTGCATTTCAAACGCTTCCAGTTTGGTTGTCCCTGTACCATAACTCATGAGTATAATCCACAGATTATTTTTAATGGCCAAAACATGTCATGACATCATATACCATCTCAACTGTACCACATATTGGTCACCATTCCCTAGTCTGTCCATCACAGTGTATTTTAATGCCCCTCGCTTATATTCATATGGGCGGCATAGGATAACCTCGCTACAATGGACATGCGGCGCTCCCACCCCTCGCTTCACAGAGAGCGGCAAATACCCTTTCCTCGCCCCATATGACAACCACGCTCAAATGTGACATGCGGCGCTCCCACCCCTCGCTTCACATTTAGCGGAACCAATACAAAAAGCGGCAAGCATTAAAATCATCAAAGGATGACCACGACTCATGGGATGTGCATCCAATAATCATAATATGCATCTATCATCAATATGCATAAATTACCATGTATATGCATCCACAATGCAATACCTCATATGGCATAAATCAACATGTATATGCATCCACTTATGCAATACCACATATATACTCGCATCCACAATGCATAAACAATGAGTATATAAAATACATGTTACCGTTGGGTGCCCGTACGTCCACTACGTACCTTTCCAAAAGTGGAATTGGTCCGGCTTCAATTCCTCGGTTGTGTTGCTACCTGGGATGGTTCTACACAATCACACAACCCCATATTAGAAGCCAAATAATAGCCAAATACCAAAAATTTGACAAAATAAACCATTTTCCAAAATTCCATAGGCGGCGATCGATCGCTTCCCATAGGCGATCGATCGCCTCAAAATTTACACAGCGGCGATCGGTCGCCCCAAACATGGCGATTGATCGCCATTCCTTTGAAAAACCTACTGCCTCTCGGCGATCGGTCGCCTCATAACAGGCGATCGATCGCCTAACCCGAAATTTTGGTACTGCCTTGCGGCGATCGATCGCCCCATTTCAGGCGGTCGATCGCCTCGCACAGACTCGCGATTTTTCACCATTTTTGCATACCAAAACCTTCCAATCCATCCCAATACTCAAACCAACCAACCAACAACATAAATACCAACATGAACCACCAAAACATACTTCAAAACAAGAATAAATCCAACCTTTAACCAAACCCACAACAACCCAACAAAACCCATTTTAAAACCATTCAAAATCAACCCAAACTCAAACAAAATCTTACAAAATTAAAGCATGAGGTACCCATACCTCTTGGGGATCTCAAATCACCCAATTTGCTCCACAAATCAAGATTTTTAAAGGGTTTCTCCTCAACCCTAGGCTTGAGCTCGAAAATTTGGAAGGGAAGGGTTTGTGGGTTTTGATTTGGTAAAGTGAAAGTGAGGTTGAAAGAGTGGGGTTGGATATTAAAATGTGAGTTTGATAAAATGATTCCCAAAAGAATTCCATGGTGTATAAAACACCCCAACATGATATTTTTCAAAGCATTTACTCATAATGCACCAAATATCAATTAAACACATGATTTCTAATCAATTGCTAACCAATGCAAATAAATCATGCTTCCAATAATATTTACCCAACATGCACCACATGCACCCTAAAATGCAATCCCGGGTCAACCCTACCACATGACCATGCATTTCCATAAGGTAAATAAATCCCAACACATAATCAATTACCACATAATTAATCATGTAAACACAATTAGAGCCAAATAGCAATTAACCATTTCGGGGATGTCACAATACTCCCCTACTTATAAGATTTCGTCCTCGAAATCACATGCACTTACCCCAACAGAAACTAAACATAAACTCATACCAGAGAATAGTTCCGGGTAGTGCTGCACCATATGCTGCTCCGTCTCTCACGTAGCCTCCTCGACACCCCTGCGATCCCACTGAACTTTGATCATCGGTATCACTTTGTTCCGAAGTCTACGGTCTGCTCTGTCCAGAATTCTAACAGGCCGTTCCACATAAGATACATCTGACTCTAACTGAACTTCGGAAGGCTGTAACACGTGAGACGAATCCGGTTCATACTTTCGCAGCATCGATACATGAAACACATCATGTATACCAGATAAAGAAGGCGGCAAAGCCAGTCGGTAAGCCAATGTGCCAATGCGCTGCAAAATCTCGTACGGTCCCACAAACCTCGGAGACAGTTTCCCGCGCATCCCAAACCGCACAACGCCTCTGAAAGGCGAGATCTTCAAAAAGACCTTATCTCCCAACTGAAACTCTAACGGTCTCCGCCGTTTATTTGCATAAGCTGCCTGTCTGTCTTGGGCTGCTTTCATTTTCTGCCTTATAGTCTTTATCTTCTCTTCCATTTCCCGGATCAACTCAGGCCCTCCGACTGATCTACTGTCCAAATCATCCCAACACAAGGGCGATCTACATCGTCTGCCATAAAGAGCTTCAAACGGAGCCATCTGAATACTCGCCTGGTAGCTATTGTTATACGAAAACTCTACCAAAGGCACTGAATCCTGCCAAGAGGCATCAAACTCCAATACACAAGCTCTCAACATGTCCTCGAGCGTCTGAATAGTGCGCTCGGTCTGGCCATCCGTCTGAGGATGATAAGCAGTGCTCAATCTGACCTCAGTTCCCAAAGCTGACTGAAGGCCTTCCCAAAAATGAGATGTGAATCGCGGATCTCGATCTGACACAATAGAAACGGGAATCCCATGCAATCTCACCACATCTCTAACATACAACTGCGCCATCCTCAAAAACGTAAAGGTCATGCTATAGGGGATAAAGTGGGCTACCTTGGTCAATCTGTCCACAATCACCCAAATAGCATCGAAGCCTGAAGCACTCCTCGGCAAATGAGTCACGAAGTCCATGGAAATGTGCTCCCACTTCCACTTCGGTATCTCCAAGCTTCTCAACTCGCCGCCAGGTCTCTGTCTCTCTGCCTTAACCTGCTGGCAGGTCAAACACCTCTTCACAAAAGCGACGACATCAGACTTCATTCTCTTCCACCAAAACTGACCACGCAGATCTCTGTACATCTTCTTCCCGCCTGGGTGGATGCTAAGTCTACTACTGTGAGCTCGCTCCAAGATTCCCTTACGCAACTCCGGCGTACTCGGAACTACCCAGCGGTTACCCAATCTCAAAGATCCGTCGTCGGCCACTCTGAACTTCGTCGGCTGGCCAAGATGCACGATAGACAACCATCTCTGAACCTCAGCATCTGATCTCTGAGCTCTCCTGATATTCTCATAAATATCTGGCTCAGCTAATAAGGTAGAGACATACACTGGTGATGCATCTATATCAAAATCATAGCCGAGATGGCAATAGGAGGTCATCATAGCCGACAAATGGATGACGTCCTCAGCAGAACTCCTCACTTTCCGGCTCAAAGCGTCTGCTGTCAAATTGGCCTTCCCCGGATGGTACTCAATCTCGCAATCATAGTCCTTGAGTAGGTCCATCCATCTCCTCTGTCTCATGTTCAGCTCCGCCTGAGTGAATAGAAACTTGAGGCTTTTGTGATCCGTATATATGGTGAATGAAGTGCCATATAAGTAATGTCTCCAGATCTTCAGGGCGAAGATGATAGCCGCCAATTCCAAGTCATGAACTGGATATCTGGTCTCATGCGGCTTCAACTGTCTCGATGCATAAGCTACCACATGCTTATCTTGCATCAGAACACACCCAAGGCCCTGCAGTGATGCATCAGTATACAGAACAAATCTGGAGTTCTCCGTCGGGATCACTAACACTGGCGCCGTCGTCAACCGGTGCTTTAACTCCTGGAAGCTCTCCTCACAAGCTTCTGACCAAAAGAAAGGCATACCCTTCTGAGTCAACTGAGTCAGCGGCTTGGCAATCTTCGAAAAGCCCTCAACAAAGCGCCGATAATACCCGGCCAAACCAAGAAAACTCCGAATCTCAGGCACAGAAGTGGGGGCGGCCCACTCCATCACAGCCTCAATCTTCTTGGGGTCCACTGATATCCCGCTGCTCGAAATGACATGCCCCAGAAACACTACACTGCTCAGCCAAAACTCGCACTTACTGAGCTTAGCATACAACTGATGCTCTCTAAGAATCTGAAGCACTGTCCTCAAGTGTTTCACATGATCTTCCTCACTCCGGGAGTAGATAAGAATGTCAATAAACACGATGACGAACTGATCAAGATACTGCTGAAACACTCTGTTCATCAGACGCATGAAGACGGCCGGGGCGTTCGTCACACCGAACGGCATCACTAAGAACTCATAATGCCCGTATCGAGTCCGGAACGCTGTCTTCTGCACATCTTCCTCTCTGACCCGAATCTGATGATACCCGGATCTCAGATCAATCTTGCTATACACCCTGGTACCTTGCAACTGATCAAACAAGTCGTCTATCCTTGGGAGAGGATACTTGTTCTTCACTGTAGCCTTGTTCAGTTGCCGGTAATCGATGCACAGCCGCATCGAACCGTCCTTCTTCTTCACAAAGAGAACTGGTGCGCCCCATGGCGACACGCTCGGGCGTATATACCCCTTGTCCAAGAGATCCTGCAACTGCTCTTTCAACTCCCTCAACTCTGCCGGTGCCATCCTATAAGGTGCACGAGAGATAGCGGATGTCCCTGGCAGCAACTCGATCCCAAATTCAACTTCCCTGGCCGGTGGAAATCCTGGGATCTCTTCTGGAAATACATCAGCAAATTCTGCCACAACTGGTACATCTTCAACCCTCAGTTCTTTACTCTTTCCAGACGTGTCCACGGCATAAATAAGATAGCCCGTGTGCCCACGTTCCAACAACTGAGACATCTTGATCGCTGAAATCAACGGAATCTTCGCACGAGACCCGTTGCCAAAGAAAGTCCACTGACTGCCCAACTCAGGTCTGAACTTCACTGTTCTCTGCCGGCAATCTACCACTGCCTGATATCTGTTCAGAACATCAATTCCCAAGATGCAGTCAAAGTCTGACATACCCAGTACAATCAAGTCTGATCTCAACTCGTTGCCCTCAAAATAAATGAGGCTATCTGCCAAAAACTGATCAGCAACGACGTTTCTTCCAGTGGGTGTCGAGACAAGGAGAGGCGTGGGTAAAGAAGACGTGCGCATATGGTGTCTCTCCACGAATCCCACAGACACAAAAGAATGGGAGGCACCTGTATCTATCAAAACAAAAGCAGTGTACGTAAATAAATGACACGTACCGGCAATCACCTCCTCTGGAGCTGCCTGAGCCTGCTCCCTGGTCAGTGCATATACTTGCCCCTGGGGTGGTCCCACTGTCTGACCTCCCGATGGACGAGGCCCAAACTGCTGCCTCTGTTGCACTGTCCTGTCCTCAAACCTTGGCGTGTTGCCCTGATACTCTGACTGGCCTCCCCTGGTGGGACAATACCGAGCAATGTGGCCCATCTTGCCACAAACATAACATGCAGGACACTTGTTTGAAGAATGTGGTCCTCCGCAGTTGTTGCACCTCGGCTCTCCCGGCCTATCCCCTTGTGAAGATCCTCGATTGGCCGACCAATTTCCTTTCTTGCCATCCTGTTTCTGACCAAAGTATTTCTTTCCACCATACCGCGAAGATGAAGAGGCACCACGGGGCTTAAATGGCTCACCCCGAGGCCTCAAACTGTCACTAGTCTGCCTCTGTTGCGGTACCGGTGGTGGCATGGCATAAGCTCCCACTCCAAGCTCAGCAAGCTCCGCTCTTGTGAGAGCATCATCAAAAGAAGTTGGGTTATTGATGATAACCCGGTCATAGAGCTCCGGTCGCAGTCCTTTCATGAAATTTCTCATCTTGGCACGTCCATCAGATGCAATATGGGGGACATACCTCAGTAGTGATGAGTACTGTGTGGCATAGTCTGCCACTGTCATGTTCCCCTGCCTCAGACTTGTAAATTCATCCTCTTTTGTCTGTCTTGCTGCCGCGGAGAAGTATCGGTTCAAGAACCTGGTCCTGAAGAGCGTCCAGTCAATCACAGCACCCAGTGCTCTCATTTCCATTACTGTGCTCCTCCACCACATCAGAGGTTTCTTGGCTAATTGAAACTCCGCTAGCCTCAGCCAAGCAGTAATAGCACACGGAGCCGATACAAAGATCTGTTCAAGTCGCTCCAGCCACTCTTCAGCTTCTTCTCCGGACTCTGTCCCCTCAAACCGGGGCGGATGATAAGACAGAAACTGAGTCAAGCTAATCTCACCCGGTAGCAATAACTGAACTACTGGTTCCACTCCTACAGCCGGTGGAGGTAGAGGATTAGCCTGTCCAATACTCGCATTTACACTCCCAACATCTCCGACTTCCTCATTAGCAGCCATGCTGTAACACAATTGTTAACAACAATCCAAAGCAATATATAACATGTCGTTAGATAACAGGAGTGATAAAAGCATGTTAGTATAACAGGATATACAGTAATATGCACCACATGCATAAACATGCTCCAAATGTAAGCACCTAGCCAACCATGCTAAGGCTACCCTTCACTCGTTCCCGGGTTCTCTAACCACTGCTCTGATACCACTAATGTAAGGACCCAAATCCTTAAGTGCGGAAACAAGGCATAATAGAGCTAACTAAATGATCAGAGTAGAGTAAACAAGTTGAGTCTATGAGCTTAAGCATTTACATGCCAAAATAAAGGACTACAAAAAGGATTAATTACATTCCAACAAATGAATGTGTCCACTATAGTTTTACGCTACTCCTAGAGTAGGCACTATACAAAAGAATCCTGTCCTTTCATCTACCAAAGATGCTCGTGAAGCTCACTGTCTCAACCCGTTCAAGCCCATCTATCATGCCAAAAAGGTACCTACAAGGACAACCCCCAAACATGAGCAATAATAATCATTCATATTCAACACAATATGAAGATAAAGCGTAAATGCATAATCAAAATGAAACACTTCATGTTTCCCCGTGCATTTCAAACGCTTCCCGTTTGGTTGTCCCTGTACCATAACTCATGAGTATAATCCACAGATTATTTTTAATGGCCAAAACATGTCATGACATCATATACCATCTCAACTGTACCACATATTGGTCACCATTCCCTAGTCTGTCCATCACAGTGTATTTTAATGCCCCTCGCTTATATTCATATGGGCGGCATAGGATAACCTCGCTACAATGGACATGCGGCGCTCCCACCCCTCGCTTCACAGAGAGCGGCAAATACCCTTTCCTCGCCCCATATGACAACCACGCTCAAATGTGACATGCGGCGCTCCCACCCCTCGCTTCACATTTAGCGGAACCAATACAAAAAGCGGCAAGCATTAAAATCATCAAAGGATGACCACGACTCATGGGATGTGCATCCAATAATCATAATATGCATCTATCATCAATATGCATAAATTACCATGTATATGCATCCACAATGCAATACCTCATATGGCATAAATCAACATGTATATGCATCCACTTATGCAATACCACATATATACTCGCATCCACAATGCATAAACAATGAGTATATAAAATACATGTTACCGTTGGGTGCCCGTACGTCCACTACGTACCTTTCCAAAAGTGGAATTGGTCCGGCTTCAATTCCTCGGTTGTGTTGCTACCTGGGATGGTTCTACACAATCACACAACCCCATATTAGAAGCCAAATAATAGCCAAATACCAAAAATTTGACAAAATAAACCATTTTCCAAAATTCCACAGGCGGCGATCGATCGCTTCCCATAGGCGATCGATCGCCTCAAAATTTACACAGCGGCGATCGGTCGCCCCAAACATGGCGATTGATCGCCATTCCTTTGAAAAACCTACTGCCTCTCGGCGATCGGTCGCCTCATAACAGGCGATCGATCGCCTAACCCGAAATTTTGGTACTGCCTTGCGGCGATCGATCGCCCCATTTCAGGCGGTCGATCGCCTCGCACAGACTCGCGATTTTTCACCATTTTTGCATACCAAAACCTTCCAATCCATCCCAATACTCAAACCAACCAACCAACAACATAAATACCAACATGAACCACCAAAACATACTTCAAAACAAGAATAAATCCAACCTTTAACCAAACCCACAACAACCCAACAAAACCCATTTTAAAACCATTCAAAATCAACCCAAACTCAAACAAAATCTTACAAAATTAAAGCATGAGGTACCCATACCTCTTGGGGATCTCAAATCACCCAATTTGCTCCACAAATCAAGATTTTTAAAGGGTTTCTCCTCAACCCTAGGCTTGAGCTCGAAAATTTGGAAGGGAAGGGTTTGTGGGTTTTGATTTGGTAAAGTGAAAGTGAGGTTGAAAGAGTGGGGTTGGATATTAAAATGTGAGTTTGATAAAATGATTCCCAAAAGAATTCCATGGTGTATAAAACACCCCAACATGATATTTTTCAAAGCATTTACTCATAATGCACCAAATATCAATTAAACACATGATTTCTAATCAATTGCTAACCAATGCAAATAAATCATGCTTCCAATAATATTTACCCAACATGCACCACATGCACCCTAAAATGCAATCCCGGGTCAACCCTACCACATGACCATGCATTTCCATAAGGTAAATAAATCCCAACACATAATCAATTACCACATAATTAATCATGTAAACACAATTAGAGCCAAATAGCAATTAACCATTTCGGGGATGTCACAATACTCCCCTACTTATAAGATTTCGTCCTCGAAATCACATGCACTTACCCCAACAGAAACTAAACATAAACTCATACCAGAGAATAGTTCCGGGTAGTGCTGCACCATATGCTGCTCCGTCTCTCACGTAGCCTCCTCGACACCCCTGCGATCCCACTGAACTTTGATCATCGGTATCACTTTGTTCCGAAGTCTACGGTCTGCTCTGTCCAGAATTCTAACAGGCCGTTCCACATAAGATACATCTGACTCTAACTGAACTTCGGAAGGCTGTAACACGTGAGACGGATCCGGTTCATACTTTCGCAGCATCGATACATGAAACACATCATGTATACCAGATAAAGAAGGCGGCAAAGCCAGTCGGTAAGCCAATGTGCCAATGCGCTGCAAAATCTCGTACGGTCCCACAAACCTCGGAGACAGTTTCCCGCGCATCCCAAACCGCACAACGCCTCTGAAAGGCGAGATCTTCAAAAAGACCTTATCTCCCAACTGAAACTCTAACGGTCTCCGCCGTTTATTTGCATAAGCTGCCTGTCTGTCTTGGGCTGCTTTCATTTTCTGCCTTATAGTCTTTATCTTCTCTTCCATTTCCCGGATCAACTCAGGCCCTCCGACTGATCTACTGTCCAAATCATCCCAACACAAGGGCGATCTACATCGTCTGCCATAAAGAGCTATAATCTGGCGGAGCTGATTGGCGACAGACTGTTGTACTTGTTCTTGTTGAGTCCGAAGGGTGCATCCTTGAAAATACCCCTCGGTGAGTGTTTCTGAGCACTCTCTTTTATATGTAGATTTTGATTAACTTGTTCAAACTAACATGTGTATGTTCTTTACGGAGACAAAAATGATGAAAGCTAGGATGGCTGAGAACTTGAAGGCTAAGTCCAAAGAGGGACAAGCTTCAATGCAGGCGTCGGGGTCAGCTGCACCTCTCCCTTCAGCTCCCTCTACGGATCCTACTCCTGCTCCTCATACCTCACCGATCATTGATATTGTGGGTCCACACGAGGAGGAGGAGCCCCTGGTTCATTGTCCTCGCAAAAGAGGAACCCCCGAGGGCCAAGATTCTTCTTCGAAACCCCCATCCCCCTCCAAAAAAAAACTTCTTCTTCGATAATTCCTGCCATACCTCGAGCCTCTTCGCAACCTACTCCTAGTGGTTCGAGCGATCCTCGGCCCACTTCGAGATACCACATACCAACTTGGGACTATTCTTCCCATGTCGCCCTTTTGAAAAAACCGACCAAAAAATTTCCAAGTCAATCATTTGCTTCTCCTCCAACTCTCCCGACCGCAAGTACCTTGGGGAGCTGGCCTTCAGCAACTTGGTGAATGACTTCTCCACTTCTTTTACCAAAATAATTTTATTTTATCGAAAATTTTCCAAGTACTTATCTTCGGTGTATTTAGACCTTATACTCTTATGCATGCCCACATGATGGTTGGTGATCTTTTAACCCGATTCCACTATGTTCGCTCAGAAGTGGCTGGTCAGCGTAAGGAAGTTCATCAGTTTCAAAACATGTGTGAAGACTTGAAGAAGATTGTGGGCGTCCTTGAGGAGCGGCACTCCTCCATGAGGGCTACTCATGAGAAGGCGCAGAAGGCCCTCGACGACAAGCGTAAGAGGTCAACTGAACTTGAAGAGGCCAACAAGACCTCTCGGAGCAGTACAAAACCATGTCCGAGCAACTTGCTCATGAGAAATCCTCTATTGATGCTCGAATAGAGGAGGCCTGGCTCGCGAGGAAAGCTGACTTGTTGAAGTCCTCGGAGTATAGCAATATTGTTGCAGACGGCGCCTCAGAGTTTTTTGCTCATGGGTTTGAAGCTTGTGCTTATGGGTTTGAGGCAAAAGGTTATCCACCTGAGGAGCTCCAAAGGACTTAATCGACCAAGAGGCTGCTCTGAAAAGCCTCCCTCCAGAGCTCTTTGAGCCGTAGAATAGGATTATTTTCTTCTTCTTATATCTTACTCCTGTAATATCTTTTTTTGTATGAATAAAATATTTTTATTCCATTTGTTGTTCGAAATCCGATCAAAATAACTTAGGCAATTTAGGTTTAAACGTGGACCAAACATCTCGATCCCACGACTAAACTAATAAAATTCCGAACAAGCACGCTACCCCGAGCACAACAACTTAAACAATTTTTTGTTTAAACGTGGACCAGACATCCCGATCCCACGAGTAAAGTAATAAATTCTATTATTGCTCCCCCTCCAGGGTCTCGTCCCCACCTCCCCCTCGAGGGCTACTTTCCCTTCTATCTAGACCAATTCCGATGAGGCATTCGCTTCTTGTCCCCTCGTTCTTTGTAGAAATTGCATCATACTTTGCCATCTGCCTTAGCTAATTATTCCCTAATAGTTATAGATTATTGGCGGGCTTCTTCATTGTCCTTTTTTTTTTGGGTTTTGTTCCTACCCTCGAATCTTTCATTGCTTCTTTAAGTTAAATAAGAAAGAGATCGGCCTTTTCTATTTTTCTTCTCGAACGGGGTTTGTTTCCTCAAGAACTACCCTTCCTCCATAAAAAATTGGAATAAACTTTACTTTTTTGCTCGTCCACTCCAGCCTAGGGATTATCACATGGAGTGGAGAGAAAACCTCTCGAAGGGTAAGTCAATGAATGGTCACCTTGAAATGGAACCGTATCTGTCGGTTTGTTGTAAACTTGGCGATCAGTGCTATAATCTGGCGGAGCTGATTGGCGACAGACTGTTGTACTTGTTCTTGTTGAGTCCGAAGGGTGCATCCTTGAAAATACCCCTCGGTGAGTGTTTCTGAGCACTCTCTTTTATATGAAGATTTTGATTAACTTGTTCAAACTAACATGTGTCTTTTCTTTACGGAGACAAAAATGATGAAAGCTATGATGGCTGAGAACTTGAAGGTTAAGTCCAAAGAGGGACAAGCTTCAATGCAGGCGTCGGGGTCAGCTGCACGTCTCCCTTTAGCTCCCTCTGCGGATCCTACTCCTGCCCTTCCTACCTCACTGATCATCGACATTGTGGGTCCACACGAGGAGGAGGAGCCCCTGGTTCCTTGTCCTGGCGAAAGAGGAACCCCCGAGGGCCAAGGTTCTTCTTCGAAACCCCCACCCCCTTCCAAAAAAAAACTTCTTCTTCGATAATTCCTGCCATACCTCGAGCCTCTTCTCAACCAACTCCTAGTGGTCCGAGCGGTCCTCGGCCCATTTTGAGATACAACATACCAACTTGGGACTATGCTCCCTAGGTCGCCCTTTTGAAAAAACCAGACCAAAAAATTTCCCAATCTAACATTTGCTTCTCCCCTTCTCCCCCAACTTTCCCGATCGCAAGTACCTTGGGGAGCTGGCCTTCAGCAACTTGGTGAATGACTTCTCCACTTCTTTTACCAAGATAATTTTCTTTTATCAAAAATTTTCTAAGTACTTATATTCGGTGTATTTACTCTTTATGCTCTTATGCAGTCCCACATGATGGCTGGTGATCTCTTAACCCGGTTCCACTATTTTCGCTCAGAAGTGGCTGGTCAGCGTAAGGAAGTTCACCAGTTTCAAAACATGTGTGAAGACTTGAAGAAGATTGTGGGCATCCTGGAGGATCGGCACTCCTCCATGAGGGCTACTCATGAGAAGGCGCAGAAGGCCCTCGATGACAAGCGTAAGAGGTCAACTGAACTTGAAGAGGCCAACAAGACCCTCTCGGAGCAGTACAAAACCATCTCCGAGCAACTTGCTCAGGAGAAATCCTCTGTTGATGCTCGAATAGAGGAGGCCTGGCTCGCGAGGAAAGCTGACTTGTTGAAGTCCTCGGAGTATAGCAATATGGTGGCAGACCGCGCCTCGGAGTTTTTTGCTCATGGGTTTGAAGCCTGTGCTCATGGGTTTGAGGCAAAAGGTTATCGACCTGAGGAGCTCCAAAAGGCTTCATCGACCAAGAGGCTGCTTTGAAAAGCCTCCCTCCAGAGCTCTTTGAGTCGTAGTAGGATTATTTTCTTCTTTTTATGCCTTACTCATGTAATATCTTTTTTTTATGAATGAAATATTTTTATTCCATTTGTTGTTTGAAATCCGATCAAAATAACTTAGGCAATTTTAGGTTTAAACGTGGATCAAACATCTCGATCCCACGAGTAAACTAATAAAATTCCGAACAAGCTCGCTACCCCTAGCACAACTACTTAGGCAATTTTTTTGTTTAAACGTGGACCAAATATCCCGATCCCACGAGTAAAGTAATAAAATTCCGAACAAGCTCGCCACCCCGAGCACAACCACTTAGACAATTTTTTATGTTTAAATGTGGATCAAACATCCCGATCCAACGACTAAACTAATAAAATTTCGAACAAGCTCGCTACCCCGAGCACAACCACTTATGCAATTTTTTATGTTTAAACGTGGGCCAAACATCCCGATCCCACAAATAAATATATACAAAAATTCAAAGATCCTATATATACTACATAAAGTCTCACTTACCTAAGAAAAATGCATAAAACTTTAATGATAAAATGGGTGGAGAGTGGGCGGCCATTAATAAGAACAAAAATTCCTCTGATGGCATTTTAGTAATTAGCCAACAAATGAAACCTGGTGAAATACAGTAAGGAGATGGTGGCCAAATCGGGAGCAGATGTGGCATAAAGTGATGCGATTTAATCAAGGCTAAAGCAAATGGCGTAATCGTAAATAGGATGACAAGTGAAATTGAAATCACCGTCCAAATTCGCGCTCTTATATAATAGTTAATTAATAATATTTCATAATGCAGTAATTCTGTTGCAAAAAGCATTGTTAGAACATTAAAAATCTCCCATTTTGGTATTCTTATCCTATGATTGTATAGCTTCTATGTTGTCTAGTAAAGATGATTTCGTTCGACGTTGCCATGTGGTCTATGTATTTGGTTCTTTATGTGCCACTATTTTGTTCATTGTGTGGTGGTTATTTGGGTTTGTTTCACTGTCGAGGTACTGGGTTTTTAAGTTTCGTGCGCTATACAGTGATGTTCTTGGATTGTTGGCCTACAACGAGGAATTTGGAGACGAGAGCTTGCTCAGTTGTTTGTCCTCTATCAGTTTATGCTTCTTTTTTTCCTTATTTATATCTTCAGTTGTGAAGACCCGGAATTTTGGTCAAACAAATTACGTGATACCGAGATAACATTGAAAAATAAATAAAAATAATAGATTTACATTATTGATGGATTTAATTATATTATTCAATCTTGTGGACTTTTAATCACATATTTAAGTTTATAACTTATTAGAGTTGTGTAAGAGATAATACATAGGTTATATGATTTTAGCTTGTAGACTTTAAATAATTCTAAGGTTGTAGATAATTAAGAAATCATTGAAAAATAATAATGATAATAATAACTAATCTTAAATCTTGCAATGAATGGATAAAAGTTATGGACTATAATTCCTACATTAATCCTACATTTTGAAAGTGCATAATTAAACCATTCAATGATCTTGTCCAAACCTTGTCATAAGTCATTCAATGACATTTAAGTGTCTAACCCAAGTCTTGCCACCATTCAATCTCTTACAACCACAATTCAATCACATTCATTCTAATATAATAACATTAATGGTTTGCTTAAATCATGCCATTAGATGTCCAACATGTGATGACCCCATTCTTTTTGCCATTCATTTAGCCCATTGATGATCCAATCAATACATTGCTCAAACTATGTCATTAAAAGGCCAAAGTGGTGGAATTAGTAAAGTTATTTACATACATTATCAATGATTGACCACATTCATTACATGCTCAAATATTTCATTACATGGCAAAGTTTTGGAAATTGTTAAGGAAATCCTCCTACATTGAATCACCTTACTCCTAATTGTATTCTCACTTAATTGCCACACCATTAGCATCCAATTATCATAAAGCAATCCAATTATTATCTAGCTCCAATCTTGTATTAGAAGGCTAAAGAAATGAATACACATTATTATAATCCAATTAAAATATTACCTTATGACCTACCTTGATTCTTGCCAATTTGTGCCAAAAATGTGGATCTAAACTAAACCACCCCACCACATTAAAACCCATTATATATCATGCCCTAAGAAAGAAAAAAAGTCATCTATTATACAATGAGCAATTTCGAAAGAACCTACACACACTTACACACACAAGATTTCGAAACCTTCAAGGCAAAGGATGAGGAGATTTTGTGCTATTTTCTACAACATGTAATTCGTTCAATCACGCTTCGAAGGTAAGTGGGTTTTTGCTACAACTTCATTTCGTTTTCAAAACTATATGTATGTTTTAAATCTCGATTGAACATCCTATGAAAAGTATGCTTTTAAATCAAATAACTCGTTATGTGGATATGTGCAAGATATGTGTTTATGTGTAAGAAATGTGTTTATGCACCAAGATCTATGTGATTTGACAAAGATATATTAAAGGATTTTTGCTATGATTATAAGTATATGAGTATATGTATATTTTTACTGTGTTCAATCGGCCCCTACTTGCTGAGTGTTTTCCCAAACACTCACCCCCTTACCTCCCCTCCCAGGCAAAGACGAAAAGAAGAGATCGAGGAAGAAGAACAAGAATAATCTTTGGAGATGATGATCTACGGAGAACCTTCAAGGAAATTTATTAATTTTACTTACGCTTCCGCATATTTGATTTAATCCTAGAGAATGGTATTTTTGTAATAGCAATTGTAAGGACAATTTAATGATTTTGGAATAAATAGACTGATTTTATCAAAGATCTGTATACGAGGCTTGTTGATTTTGAATTAATGTTTGGAATCAACGCCGGTGTTATCGACCCCGGTTTCGGGGCGTGACATTTTAGTGGTATCAGAGCAAAACCAGGTTCCATGATCCCGATGGGAAAAGATTTCTGGTTGATAAAAATATCAGATTATAATTCCCGGATCGAATAGACCAACTGTTTGAATGAAAATTAAGTTGGGAACCGAAAAGTTCAATCTGAAATTTTTTCAAAAAAAAAATAATAATAAAAATAAAAATCGAAAATATAAAAATCAAAATTGAAAACCCTAGATCTAGGGTGCCTCCACCGCCGCCAATCGCTACTGCCGGAAATGCGACGGCCGACACACCACCGGGACCGCCACTTCACGGCGAGCAGTCTGACCAAGTTGCAGCTCAATCGGACACCAACCGGTCGACCAATTTCGCGAGCAAAAACTCGACACTGTCGCGGATCTCGCCTCTTTTGACTCTCTCTTGACGATTAAGAGATACCGTCGAAATCAATACAACGTGACGACCACCACACATCCGTTAATTGCAGATTTTAACACCGATGATTCAGCGAATTTGGATCTGGAATCTCGCATATGAACCCTAGGTGGCTCTAACTACCTTCTTCGATTTTGCTCAAATCCGAACATAGAATCCAAATTAATTTCGGGTTAATGATCCAATTATTATCCCTAATAAAAGCCCTATGATGTTACCGAGTCACAAACGAAGGAAGGCGTCCAATTTCGAGCCTATAATCACGCTCAAAGAACCCTAAGTTTTCGAATAATCAGCATCCGATTTGTCAGACCAATTGAACACGAAATTCCAATTAACTTCGGTATGTCACTCGTAATTGTTCTAGTAATAAAAACCCTATGTTCTTAACGACTCCCAAACGAAGCAAAGGCGTCAATTGAGGACCACGATTTACGTCCTAAGAACCCTAAGTTTTTCAATTTTCCAAATCCGATTAATTAATCAATGCGAACACCATTCCGGAATTAAATCTGGGTTTTTAGTCCTTGAATCACGTCGATCCAAAGCCCTCTAACAAATCGGAGTTAAAAAAGAAGGAAGGCCTCCGATTTTGAGCCTAAAATCACGCACAAGAACCCTAATTTTGGCGAAATTTCAGCACTCGATTTGACAGACAATTCGAACACAAAAATCCAATTAAATTCGGGATCTTGCTCGAAATCATGCCAGTAGTAAAAACCCTATGATTTTGTTGGATTACAGACAAGGAAGGGACGCCAATTTAGAACCACAATTCACGCCCCTTAGAACCCTAAATGACAAAAATTTCGACCAAAGAATTCTCCATCAATCCGAATATCAATTTCAAATTAATTCTGGGTTTACGATCCTTATATCATGTCGAACAAAAGCCCTCTATCCAATCGAAATCACTAACAAGGAAAGATGCTCAATTTCGGTTCGAAATTCTCGCCCAAGAACCCTAATTTGCGAAACCTTCGGGCTTCAATTTCTCCCAATTTCGAGTGTCATTTAAAATTAAATTTGGGTTATGAATCCTCATAACATGTTTATTAATAGCCCCCAAACAATTTCGAAATTCCAAACTTTGAGTGATCTAATTCTTGAAGCCCCAATCCACACCTTTTAAATCCTAATCTCTCAAATTCTTGCCCTCGATTTTTGAACCACCGAAGCAGATTATTCCAATCCAAATCGTATTATTTACCCTCACATCATTTCTAAGAAAAATCATTTGTCAATTTCACAATTCAGCAACCGAAACGGAACCAATTGATGATCTAATTTTTCTCCTCAAAGAATTCTAACTCACAAAATCTCATCCTTCAATTCCTCATCCACCATAACATTTTTCGATACAACGTAGGCTGCGATGACACATGCTCAAAACAGTTCGATCCAAAAGAAGGAGCATGAGATAACCGAATTTAAAATATTCCAAGACAAGGAGATGCGAGACAAGACAGAGTTGTTGGAGATAATCAATTACTACCATTACAAGGCCCAAAGGATGACCTACCACCATCATCGTGCCGAAGAGTGACTTACAAAAGCGGTAGAGGACAACAAAACACTTATGAAAGTCCACATTAATAAGTGCCAACAGTTAGAACGCTTCGAGCAGGAGTTCAATGAGCATCGGGAGAACACGTGGACTCAAATTCAAGCCCTTATAAATGAGAGGAATGAATTGGCACAGGAAGTCGCCTACAAGCAGTCTATGATAAATTTCCTGATGGAAGATGAAGATCATATGATACTGGAAGATGTTGAAGGGGATTTAGGAGACGGAGAAACAATAGACTAGTTTTTCTAGTATGCAATATCTTAAGGATAATAAAGAATAAATCTTAGGTATCATAGTGATGATTTTCTTTGTTTAGGATTTCGTGGTGAACCTCTCAGTTTAATTAGTAAAATTTTATTTTACTCTTCTAATGTATCTGGAATTGTGATATTCCATGGTTACACTCCTACGCAACAACTTCAAACATTCATCCCAAGTGGAAACTCGGAACTCTATTTGCTCACTTTTCTAAAGTTAAGATACATCATTCTTTGTTTTCGAAATCATTTAGTATGCTTTAAAGATTCACACGAATATGGAAAGTATGTGTGTGGTTTGAATTCTAAAAAGTTTTAGTATGTTTTAAACTGAAAAATTAAGAGATATGTGTATGTGAAAGTACGCTTGGCGGAGCAAAGTGCCACGTTATGTGGGAGCCACCTCTTGAACCGACGGGGCAAAGTGCTACACATAATGGGGGTCACCTCTTGAATCCAATAAGTTGTAATACGTGTATGTGAAAGTACGCTTGGCGGGGCAAAGTGCCACGTTATGTGGGAGCCACCTCTTGAACCGACGGGGCAAAGTGCTACACATAATGGGGGCCACCTCTTGAATCCAATAAGTTGCAATATTTGTATGTGAAAGTACGCTTGGCGGAGCAAAGTGCCACATTATGTGGGAGCCACCTCTTGAACCGACGGGGCAAAGTGCTACACATAATGGGGGCCACCTCTTGAATCCAATAAGTTGTAATATTTATATGTGAAAGTACGCTTGGCGGAGCAAAGTACCACATTATGTGGGAGCCACCTCTTGAACCGACGGGGCAAAGTGCTACACATAATGGGGGCCACCTCTTGAATCCAATAAGTTGTAATATGTGTATGTGAAAGTACGCTTGGCGGAGCAAAGTGCCACGTTATGTGGGAGCCACCTCTTGAACCGACGGGGCAAAGTGCTACACATAATGGGGGCCACCTCTTGAATCCAATAAGTTGTAATATGTGTATGTGAAGGTACGCTTGGCGGAGCAAAGTGCTACGTGTGTAGGAGCCACCACTTGATTCGGCGGGGCAAAGTGCTACATGGTGTGGACGTGCCACCTGCATGGGAGCCACCTCTTGATCCTTAAGAGCAAAGTGATATGCACACGGGAGCCACCTCTTGAATCCAATAAGTTGTCATATGTTTATGTAAAAGTAAGGACTCGGCGGAGCAAAGTGCTACGTGTGTAGGAGCCACCACTTGATTCGGCGGGGCAAAGTGCTACATGATGTGGGCGTGCCACATGCATGGGAGCCACCTCTTGATCCTTAAGAGCAAAGTGCTATGCCACGGGAGCCACCTCTTGAATCCAATAAGTCATTGTGAGTTTTGTGTAAATGTACAAGTAAAGGCTTGGCGAGACAAAGTGCTACGTGTGTAGGAGCCACCACTTGAATCGGAGGAGCAAAGTGCCACGTTATGTGGGAGCCACCTCTTGAACCGACGGGGCAAAGTGCTACACATAACGGGGGCCACCTCTTGAATCCAATGAGCAAAGTGCTATGCACATGGGAGCCACCTCTTGAACCCAAAGAAGCCACTATGTGATATGTGTTACGTGCTTATGTGATGTATTTCTGAAGCCGACTCAAGTTTCGAGGACGAAACTTCCAATAAGGAGGGAGGGATGTGAAGACCCGGAATTTTGGTCAAACAAATTACGTGATACCGAGATAACATTGAAAAATAAATAAAAATAATAGATTTACATTATTGATGGATTTAATTATATTATTCAATCTTGTGGACTTTTAATCACATATTTAAGTTTATAACTTATTAGAGTTGTGTAAGAGATAATACATAGGTTATATGATTTTAGCTTGTAGACTTTAAATAATTCTAAGGTTGTAGATAATTAAGAAATCATTGAAAAATAATAATGATAATAATAACTAATCTTAAATCTTGCAATGAATGGATAAAAGTTATGGACTATAATTCCTACATTAATCCTACATTTTGAAAGTGCATAATTAAACCATTCAATGATCTTGTCCAAACCTTGTCATAAGTCATTCAATGACATTTAAGTGTCTAACCCAAGTCTTGCCACCATTCAATCTCTTACAACCACAATTCAATCCCATTCATTCTAATATAATAACATTAATGGTTTGCTTAAATCATGCCATTAGATGTCCAACATGTGATGACCCCATTCTTTTTGCCATTCATTTAGCCCATTGATGATCCAATCAATACATTGCTCAAACTATGTCATTAAAAGGCCAAAGTGGTGGAATTAGTAAAGTTATTTACATACATTATCAATGATTGACCACATTCATTACATGCTCAAATATTTCATTACATGGCAAAGTTTTGGAAATTGTTAAGGAAATCCTCCTACATTGAATCACCTTACTCCTAATTGTATTCTCACTTAATTGCCACACCATTAGCATCCAATTATCATAAAGCAATCCAATTATTATCTAGCTCCAATCTTGTATTAGAAGGCTAAAGAAATGAATACACATTATTATAATCCAATTAAAATATTACCTTATGACCTACCTTGATTCTTGCCAATTTGTGCCAAAAATGTGGATCTAAACTAAACCACCCCACCACATTAAAACCCATTATATATCATGCCCTAAGAAAGAAAAAAAGTCATCTATTATACAATGAGCAATTTCGAAAGAACCTACACACACTTACACACACAAGATTTCGAAACCTTCAAGGCAAAGGATGAGGAGATTTTGTGCTATTTTCTACAACATGTAATTCGTTCAATCACGCTTCGAAGGTAAGTGGGTTTTTGCTACAACTTCATTTCGTTTTCAAAACTATATGTATGTTTTTAAATCTCGATTGAACATCCTATGAAAAGTATGCTTTTAAATCAAATAACTCGTTATGTGGATATGTGCAAGATATGTGTTTATGTGTAAGAAATGTGTTTATGCACCAAGATCTATGTGATTTGACAAAGATATATTAAAGGATTTTTGCTATGATTATAAGTATATGAGTATATGTATATTTTTACTGTGTTCAATCGGCCCCTACTTGCTGAGTGTTTTCCCAAACACTCACCCCCTTACCTCCCCTCCCAGGCAAAGACGAAAAGAAGAGATCGAGGAAGAAGAACAAGAATAATCTTTGGAGATGATGATCTACGGAGAACCTTCAAGGAAATTTATTAATTTTACTTACGCTTCCGCATATTTGATTTAATCCTAGAGAATGGTATTTTGTAATAGCAATTGTAAGGACAATTTAATGATTTTGGAATAAATAGACTGGTTTTATCAAAGATCTGTATACGAGGCTTGTTGATTTTGAATTAATGTTTGGAATCAACGCCGGTGTTATCGACCCCGGTTTCGATAAAAACTTAAATTATTCGAATGATTATTTAGAAAATTGTAGCCTTATTATATGATTAGCCTTATTATATTTTAAGAAAATTGTTTCCAAGGGTTTATAGTATTGCCTTGGACAAGGGTCGTGTAGTGGAAGGACAAAGGGCACTGGGAAGGGGATGTTTGGGTTTGGTAATGGAAGCGGAGAAGTGTCTTATTTGTGTGGGAAGAGGATTTGTTGTTAAATTTATTATCTTTTCGAGACATGAGAAATTAGATTCTTCTCAACAAAGCAGCTTACAACACTATTCGTAAAGCTGAATTCCAGATTGATAGTACGAGATAGGCTCTTAACACAATTTGGGGGTAAAGCGACCCCCAAGTAAGGTGGCGGCATTTGCTTGGAAGTTGATTGAGATCGAATCCTATCAAAGCTTAATCTCCATAGAAGATGAATTTTGACAAGTGATTCTCTCTTTTGCATATTTTGCAATGAAGAATAGGAAAGTATAGTATATTTTTTATTTATATGTCGAGCTTTAAATTTTATTTGGATATGTTGGTATGGTTGGTTTGCACTCGTGTGCATATGCCATAATCATTTAGGATTAATTAGACAAAAGATGGCGTTGGGGTTTGGAAAATTCTCTGAATGTATCGTATGGAGAATTTGAACTTTTGATATGTATTTTGATTAAAGCTAACAAAAGCACATATGCAATAATCTTGATCATATTATAATTTTAGTAAAGAACACGTTCCAAAGGCGCACGTCAAATATTAAATGTCAATTGTTTAAGGAACGACAAATGTGGGTATTCGTTGTTTATCTAAAAGTTTTGTATATCTAAACTTATAATTATCTAAAAAAATGTAAGATTCATTAATTTTATTTTTTTTAAAATTGTATTTTAAATTTTATTCAGTGGACTAATAAGAGTAATAATGAGGAGTAATAATAACATTAATCAACCAATTTAAAAATTAATATATTCTTAATTAAAATTTGTGCCGACATTCAACATCTCTCTCCTCTATCATGTTCGAGTTTGACTTTTACTTTATGCTGTCGAATCTTGCATCGCCTACTGGCTTAAGCAATCATGAATTAGGGTTCCACTATAATTTTCCAACGTCATTTCAGAAACAACTGGTCTGGCTGATCGCATCACTCTCATTCTTTGTTTTTTTCCTTAGATGTTGGGCGTATCTCATTATTTTTGGAAAGTAAATTAGTTTGCTTGAGGGGAAAAAAGGCTCGACAAGGAAAATCTTCGTAAAAGGAAAGCTATTGAACAATTAAGCCGCCATTGTTGGGGTTATTCCTCAGAAAGGTATGTTCAGTACGCCTCATTCTTTTTTGGAATTTTAAAAGGTAGAGCTGTTATAAGATTCTGTACGGAAGGAGCTGTTTTTTTTTTTTTTGCCAACGAGTGTTGGGAGAGTTTCCTAATCAGGTTTTTGACTTTTTTGTGTTTATGGTTCTTGAATTTGAGATAATGGTGCAGTTCTTGCATAATATCTACAGCTACTTGGAGCATTTTGTTCTTCTTTGTCAGTAAAAAAAGACACTACGTTAAAGGGAAACTCAGTATTTGTGTTGAGAGACAGAATTTTTTTCAAAATCTAAACATGTTTTTTAGGACTAATTAGACTGTAATTCAATTACAATGGAATGGATGAGGCAAGCATGTGAGATGTTATCTGATCAAACTTAGTTTCCAACTCGCTGACTAATCTCTTTGGTTTCGGTTATTTTATCGAGTGTACGACATAATAGTAGTGCTCTTGTAGAAAGCTGACAAAGTGGAGGATACGATATAGGAAAGGACTGGTACTTTCCGGTCAATGCGAATCGTATGATTTGTGTTAAATACTGGTAACTATGTGTGAAGGGCGTTTGAGGTTGGCCTGAGTGAGCATCAGCTTCGATGGGGGTGGTGGACATTGATACGATTTCATATTGGCTTCAGAAAGTGATTCAGAAGTGATGGTAGAGTGGTTTATAAATTGGATAGATTCTCCCACCTAGAATACTGGTATCGTGGTAAATATTTTATTAACTAGCTAACAGATTTGAGATTTTTAGAGTAGAAACTGGAGAAGTAGTAGCTGATCCCTTCTTAATGCATGGTTAGAAAATGGTTCCTTTTTTTCCCTCGAGATTAGACATGCCATGTTCCATGCTTATAACCTGCGATCATTTCAAAACTACGAGTTTTTTTTTTTTTTTTGTATCAAGAAAGCTCGATCCATATTCTTATTTTTGTGCTCTGTTGGTGGTTTACATTTACATTTTCTTTGCTTCCTATTAATCAAAGCACCTTTACTTTGCTAATAGGAAAGGATGAGTTGCAGCAGCATAGTTCATCAAAGTGAATGGAGGAAATTAATAAAAAAAAACGCTAAACATGATGGTAAAACACAAAATTATATTACATGTATTAATAGAAACATACAAAGAACAACATCCTGAATACATATGGAATTATGAACTACATAAGGACATATATATTAGTTACCCTCTTATATTCTGAATCACAAACAAAGTACAGATTACATTAAAATTACATAGATTTTCTTTTTAAGAAACCAAAGAAGAGGATAACCTGTTTACTTCTCAGGACTTACTTTTTGCCATTTTTGTTTTTATTATTGAATGAATTAAAAGTAGACTTCGCAGCTTTGCTCCCAACCTCAGCAATTTTTTTGCCCATCATTGTTGAAACATGCTCCCTTTCTTTAGGAAAAACACTTCCTTTCTTGGCTGGCTGTGTTTCATACTTGTTGCTGCTCTCTCCATAGTTGGAATTCATTTTTTCTCGACTCGTAGAACAAAATACTATATATCAGGAGATTTAGTGTATGAGCTCTCTTTACTGTTTCTTCTCTTGTGGTTGTGTATTATGGTATCCTGATGAAAGTTGTCACTGCTATTTATAGGAAATGCTCTAGGTTCGGTTGATAGTTACGGGAAATTTTGCCGCTAATTCCTTGTGATTTCTTACAAGAAATTTGCTTGTGGTTTTCCAAATGTGGTTGTTCCAGATAAATTTTAGTTGATATAGATTGTGGGTGTGTTGTGTGGGGGAGTGTGGACAATCTCTTATTTCAGATTTTTTCCTTGTGCATGGCATATCATATATATTGTTTATATATATAATAGGTTTGAAAGAACTTGTTGTGTGGTTATATGTATTTGTATTGAAATTATAACGTAAATGCCCACAAGTCGGGTGTGTTGGTGTGTGTAAATGTTATTTTCTTTTAAATTTTGGCAGGGCTGTTTGTGAGTTGGTGTAATAACAGCATTTCCCGGTGAAATTATTTGTATTTTTTTACACTAGCTTTCCGATATACGCAATGTCAGCATATATCGTCGATTTTTTTTATATAAAAATATAAATTTATAGAAACAATTAATCGTTTTGAGAAATATAATTCGTGATCATTTTTTTTAAGGACAACCAAATTCGGTTCATCGATTAATTTGGTTTAACCTAAATTTTGTTCACCCCTACTTACAACTTTTTTTTTATTTATTAAAATGATATATCTTGTGAAATTTAACATGACGAAAATATTATGACGAAGAAATTTCTATATTATCACTGAGAAATCCCCTCCAGTGTACATTAAATTTACAAATAGATAATATTTATTTGGCGAATTAATTAGAAACTTACGAACCTTTTACTCCTAGCAATGTTGTCTTTAACAAAAGACAAGCCGTGTCCGATGTAGCGTTTAATTTTAAATTTTAAATTTGTAATGTTATGTGATATTTTATTCGATTGACATGTACATCCAGCAACCTGGTTAAGGTTGATTCTCATTCATCTAAAGGAAAAAAATTATATTTCATAGTTATATTTTTATGAGTATTTGGTTTTCTATCAAAATGAATTAAATTAGGAATTAGGTCGTGATCCTATATTTTCCGTGTTCTGTAGAACTAAGTATTTACGAAAAATAAACGAACTACGTCATAATTTTTACGTGGAAAACACTCAGAAGTGAAGGAAAAAACCACGAGACATTCTCCATTATAAATTCTTCACTATAAAAAATGGATCTGTTACAGGACTTTGACACAAAATATGAATAACAAATTCCTTAAACAAAAAAATATTAGAAAAAGACATAAAAAGACAGACTTGATATGTTTAGTGCGCCTGAGGGAAATAGATATGTACGGCACATAAACTGAGGAAAGAGTTACTACTCTTCCTCCTCTACCTTCATCCTTCTCGGATAGCGAGGAGACATTGAGTTCTTCAAATTCCTCGGCTGCTCGTAGGGAGGAAGAACGGGCTACTACAAAATAAGACTTGGTGGCAGCCAAAGTCCTCTGGTTCAAAATTTTCTAGTCTAGGATTCAGACGAGCCAACATCTATCCAATATTCATCTCAAGTGTGATATTTCTGATGGGGCTTCTATTATTGCTCCTCCTCCAGGATCTCGTCCCCATCTGCCTTCCGAGGGCTACTTTCCCTTCTATCTAGACCAACTCTGATGGGGCCTTCGCTTTCTGTCCCCTCGTTCTTGTAGAAATTGTCTCATACTTTGTCATATCCTTTAGCCAATTATTCCCCAATAGTTATAGATTATTGGCGGGCTTCTTCGTTCTCCTTTCCTTTTTGGGTTTTGGTCCTACCCCCAAACTCTTTCACTGCTTCTTTAAGTTAAATAAAAAAGAGATCGACCTTTTTATTTTTCTTCTCGAACAGGGGTTGGTTTCCTCAAGAACTACCCTTTGTCCATAAAAAATTGGAAGAAACTTTACTTGTTTGCTCGTCCACTCCAGCCTTGGGATTATCTCATGAAGTGGAGAGAAAACCTCCCGAAGGGCAAGTCAATCAAGGGTCACCTTGAAATGGAACCGTATCTGTCAGTTCGTTGTAAGATGATCAGTACTATAATGTGGCGGAGCTGATTGACAACGGACTGTTGTACTTGTACTTGTTGAACCCGAAGGGTGCATCCTTGAAAATGTCCCTCGGTGAGTGTTTCTAAGCACTCACTTATATGTAGATTTTGATTAACTTGTTCAAACTAACATGTGTGTGGGGTCCTCGTTACTTAATCCATTATGTATCATTACTATACATATATGAGTCTGAATTAAGTAATTAACAGGCACTGATTAAGAGTATCGTACTAGTTAAGTTGTTACAAGGTTTATAAAAAAAAACTATCCACTACACATCATATGTACAAACAACAACCTACTACAAGATAACTCCTAGGCAGTGGTTCAGCTCGCAGCGGAAAATGACTCACATCCCGTCTCCTCACGTCTATGAGTCCCTACAGAAACATTCACACAACATGAGTATAGATAAACAACTATCTCAGTGCGATATCAAAACACAATATCAATGATAAAGCAATAATAATCATATCCAATGTGAATGCTCTGTCTCATGCATCAACAAATGCAACTATGTCATGACATGTCTCAACAATCACCCTATTAACACGAGCCCAATATGATATGCCTATTCAGCTCAATATGTCAGTGGAACCACATCACATCTTCATATTAGCAGCACATATCATAGTACCGTACTCATCTGTGATAATAACCAGAACATATACCCAAACCAGGCGTATATCTCTCAAGCCAAAGCATATGTAGTATATCTATCGTGGCAACGATCCCAGCCAAAGCATATACCAACCCTGGCATATCTATCAAGGCAATGATCTTATCAAAGCATATACACATATCTATCAATGCATCCATCCCAATCATATGAAATCCATGTATGTACATGCATATGATACTACCAATCATATGACACAAAGCTAACATAAATCATATGATATCAGAACCATAACATCATCATCACATAAGATCTATACTCCGTACGTCACCACGTACCTGTACTGCGACACAAACGATTTAAATTAGGCGCCACTGGCTAATTGCCTCGTTGTCCCGTCCCTTGAGATGATGCTACAACAATGCCAACAATATATCATGTTATCATAGGCATTAAATCAAATTCTATAAAAATATAACATTTTTCAACATTCTGGCTCTGGCGATCGATCGCTACTTCTCACCGATCGATCGCTATACTATTCTGCCCCCTCGCGATCGATCGTCATTCCTCGCGATCGATCGCCAAAGTGTTCTGTTTCTAGCGATCGATCGCCACATTTTTACCGATCGATCGCCACATACATTAACCGCCTTATTTTTGTTCTGGTCGCGGCGATCGATTGCCACAAAGCTAGCGATCGATCGCCGATGTCCAGAAAACTTTGAACATGGCGATTTTGAGCTTATCTTCCTAGCTCTTCTCCTATAACTCAAATTTAACCATTTCAACATGTTTCTTGCAATTTCTAGGAACATATTAACATGTTTCTATCATCATAGAATCCAATTAATAGCATATAAACATGATATGATTCTTCACATGAACATTTGATATTCCACCTCACATACATCAACACCAATTACATAATTCAAGTGTAAAACCATGAATTCCTTACCAAGATATTAAGAAATCACTTCACACAACTTCCTAGCTCAATTCACAAGTGAATCCCAAGCTCAAACCAAAAAGAACTTGAAAGAGATGGAGAGGAGCTTGTGTAGGATTTTAGTAGGTGAAAGATGAGAAACTATGCGATTCTCCTCCCTAAATCACTTGATATAAGGTCATTAGCTCCCTAAATCACTTGCTATCATATCATTTGGAGTTAATGACATGTTAAGTAACATGTACATGAAGATGAAATCTAAATTCAAATGCAACTCCAATTCAAATTAAATTCACATGCATATTCAAATGCCTACTAGTTCATGTTGCTTGATATCTTACTATTCAAATCATTGTACACCATGTTTCATTCCTTGCCATATATCATTTCATACATGTATTAATTACACCATAATCATATCATATGTGTATTAAAACAAATCGAGGCATTACAATTCCCCCCCCCCCCCCCCCCCCCCCCCCACTTATTGAATTTCGTCCTCGAAATTGCATATACAAACATAATACATGCATATGAGATATACAACATCAGAAACACGTATAAATAACATATGAACATACCAGAAAACAAATCCGGATACCTTTGCATCATATGTAGCTCCGTCTCCCACGTTGCCTCTTCGACACCCCGTCTGTCCCACTGTACCTTAACCATAGGAATCACTTTATTACGCAACCTGCGTTCAGCTCGATCCAATATCATAACCGGTCGTTCCTCATACGACACATTTGTATCCAACTGTACATCAGGTAACTGTAATACATGACTCGGATCTGGTTCATACTTCCTCAACAGTGAAACATGAAAGACATCATGAATACTACTCAAGGCCGGTGGTAGTGCCAATCGATATGCCAACGTACCAATACGTTGCAATACCTCATACGGACCAACGCATCGTGGAGACAATTTTCCACGCTTACCAAACCGTACTACACCTTTAAAAGGTGAGATTTTCAAGAACACACGGTCACCAACTTGAAATTCAAGTGGTCTACGTCGCTTATTGGCATAAGCAGTCTGTCTGTCCTGAGCAGCTTTAAGTTTCAATCGAATTAACTTTACTTTTTCTTCCATTTCATGAATCATATCCGGTCCATGTAAGAAAGACTGATCCACATCATCCCAATACAATGGCGATCTACATCGTCGCCCATACAAAGCCTCAAATGGTGCCATCTGTATACTAGATTGATAACTGTTGTTATATGAAAATTTCACTAATGGCAATGACTCTTGCCACGAGTTATCACACACAGGCACGCAACATATCCTCAAGTGTCTGTATCGTACGCTCTGTTTGTCCATCTGTCTGAGGATGATATGCTGTACTCAACCGCACTTCAGTTCCCAACGCTGTCTGTAACCCTTCCCAAAAATGAGAAGTAAATCTCGGATCCGTATCCGATACAATGGAAACTGGTATACCATGTAGTCTCACTACATGTTGAATGAACAACTGTGCCATTCTCAGATATGTAAATGTCATACAATATGGCACGAAATGAGACACTTTGGTGAGTCGATCAACGATCACCCAAATAGCATCGCAACCAGAAGACGTCCGTGGCAAATGAGTCACAAAATCCATCGTGATATGTTCCCATTTCCACTGAGGAATTTCCAAACTGTGTAATTCACCTCCTGGTTTTTGTCTTTCCGCTTTCACTTGTTGACAGATCAAACACCGTTTCACAAAGCTCAACACATCCTGTTTCATACGTTTCCACCAAAATTGGGTACGTAAATCATGATACATTTTATTTTCTCTAGGATGTATACTGTATCTACTATAATGAGCACGTTGTAGTAGTTCTTGGCGTAGTCCTAATATCGCAGGTACTACCCAACAAGTCCTGTATTTCAGAATTCCATCATTTGCAAGTACAAACTGCTATGTTTGTCCTTGACTTATCATTTCTTTCCAATGTTGTACCTCATCATCAGTCATTTGTGCCTTTCTGATTTTGTCAAAAATGTCAGGTTCAACCAATAATGTTGATACCCGTATTGGTACTGTTTCCACATCAAAATCATAACCCAAAGTACAACAAGAAGTCATCAACGCTGATAAATGAATCATCTCATCAGCCGTATGATGTACTTTTCGACTCAAGGCATCTGCTGTAAGATTAGCCTTTCCTGGATGATATTCAATCTCACAATCATAATCCTAGATCCATCCATCTTCTTTGTCTCATATTCAACTCTGCTTGAGTGAATAAAAACTTTAAACTCTTATGATCTGTATATATGGTAAACGATGTACCATATAAATAATGTCGCCATATCTTTAAAGCAAAGACAATGGCAGCTAATTCCAGATCATGTACTGGATATCTCATTTCATGTGGCTTCAATTATCGTGATGCATAAGCCACTACATGTTTATCCTGCATCAATACACAACCCAAACCTAGTAATGAGGCATCAGTATATAAGGCAAACCTGTCATGCTCCGATGGAATACTCAAAACTGGAGCTGTAGTTAATCGATGTTTCAATTCCTGAAAACTACGCTCACATGCCTCCGACCATCGAAACGATACTCCTTTCTGTGTTAATTGTGTCAATGGTTTGGCAATTGATGAAAATCCTTCAACAAATCGTCTATAATAGCCAGCCAAACCTAAGAAACTACGAATCTCTGGCACAGAAGTAGGTGCTGACCAATTCAACACTGCTTCGATTTTCTTCGGATCAACTGATATACCTTCTTCTGAAATTACATGCCCCAAAAAGCCGACACTAGTCAACCAAAACTCACACTTACTGAGTTTGGCATATAGCTGATGTGTTCTCAACAATTGCAATACCATATGCAAATATTGAACATGTTCTGCATAACTCTGTGAATAGATCAGTATATCATCGATAAAGACAATGACAAAACGATCAAGGTATTCCTGGAACACACGATTCATTAAACTCATAAAGACAGCGGGAGCATTTGTCACTCCAAATGGCATTACCAGAAACTCATAATGTCCATAACGAGTTCTGAATGATGTCTTCTGTATATCTCCTTCCCTCACACGTATTTGATGATATCCTGACCTCAAATCAATCTTAGAATAGATCCTTGATCCCTGCAACTGATCAAACAAATCATCAATACGAGGAAGAGGATATTTATTCTTTATTGTTACCTTGTTCAATTGTCGATAGTCAATACACAGTCGCATTGTCCCATCCTTCTTTTTAACAAATAAAACCGGAGCACCCCAAGGCGATACACTAGGACGTATGTACCCCTTGTCCAATAAGTCTTGCAATTGAGTTTTCAATTCTTTCAATTCAGTTGGTGCCATCCGATAAGGAGCTCGTGAAATGGCAGAAGTACCAGGTATCAAATCAATACCAAATTCCACTTCTCGACTCGGTGGGAATCCAGGTATCTCATCTGGAAACACATCCGTATATTCTGCAACCACTGGTATCTCCTCCACTTTCCTTTCTCTTTTCTGTTCAGTTACATCAAGGGCATAAATCAAATAACCCGCATGTCCACGTTCTAACAAACGCGACATTCGGATTGCTGATATCAAAGGAATCCTTGCCCTCGATCCCTGGCCATAGAAAAACCCTTGATTTCCAGTATCAGACTGAAATCTTACTATCTTCTGACAACAATCCACAACAGACTGATATTTACTCAACACATCGATTCCAAGGATGCAATCAAAATCTGTCATATCTAACACAATCAAATCAGCTTGTAGTCCATACTCAGTCTCAAACTGAATATCACAATCAGACGCACTCTGACAAGCCATCACAGTAGTTCCCATGGGTGTCGAAACATAAAGAGGCATCAACAGTGGAGACGAGCATATATGATACCGGTCAATAAAATTTTGTGCAACAAAAGAATGTGATGCACCAGTATCAATCAACAGTAAAGCTGGATAAGTAAACAAAGTACACTTACCCGCTATCACAGCATCAGGAGCTGCCTCTGCTTCCTCCCTGTTCAATGCATACACTTGAGCCTGAGGTGGTCCTGTCCTCTGTCCTCCACCAGACTGTGGTACACCCTGTGGTCTCTGTTGTACTGTATTCTCTGACATGAGTCCTCTTCTCTATTGTCCACCCACTTGAGGACAATCACGGATCACATGTCCTGGCTTCCCACAACGTCAACAAACCACTGTATCAAATTGTGGACAATTTCTTTGAAAATGTGGCCCTCCACATTTAAAGCATAGTAATCCTCGTCCACTACTACTACTACTTCCTTGGGACTGTCCTTTTGAACCTCGTTCACCACCCTTTCGCATTGTAAACCGTTTTCCACTAAATCGAGAGGAAGATGCACCACCTCGTGGTGATTTAAATGGTTCTCCTTTAGGTCTCATACTCTCAGATGTAGGTGGTTGGGCTTGTCCAACATCTTTGTATACCCCTACGGCAATCTCAGCCATCTCGGCTCTAGTCAATGCTTCTTCATATGATGTAGGGTTATTGGACATGACCCTATCAAACAATTCAGGCCTCAAACCTTTCACAAATTGTCTGATCTTTGCCTTTGTGTTTACAGCAATATGTGGCACATACCGGAGCAAAAAAGAATATTGTACAGCATAGTCCGATACTGTCATTGATCCCTGTCACAAGTTTGTATATTCATCCTCTTTCCTCTGCCTTGCAGCAACAGAGAAATAATGTTAAAGGAACTTCGTTCTAAACACATCCCAATTAACTGTCTGTCATTGAACCCTCAGTTCAAGCACTGTGGATTTCCACCACATCATAGCTTTCTTAGCTAACTGGAATTCGGCTAAGCGTAACCAAGCAGTGTTGGCACACGGTGCTGATACAAATATCTGTTCCACACGTTCCAGCCATTCCTCCGCCAGTTCCCCTGATTCAGTCCCCTCAAACTTGGGTGGTTGATAACTGAGAAATTGCGTCAACGTCAATTCCCCAGGCAACAATACCTGTTCCACTGGCCCTTGCTCAATTGGTGGTGGTGGCACAGGCGCCATCCTCACACTAACATTGCCACTCATGGCATCCCCAACATCCTCATGATACCCTCTGTCTGTCATAACTGTATATCAAGGGTTAACAATAACATTCAAAATGATAAAACATGTTAGAAGAACATTACATTACAAATCCTAACATGATATTACCATTCTCAACATGTTTTCAAGTGTTTAGGTAACTCCCTAATACACTTCCTCTACCCATGTTCATCCCGTTCTCGAACCACTGCTCTGATACCACTAATGTGGGGTCCTCGTTACTTAATCAATTATGTATCATTACTATACATATATGAGTCTGAATTAAGTAATTAACAGGCACTGATTAAGAGTATCGTACTAGTTAAGTTGTTACAAGGTTTATAAAAAAAAATATCCACTACACATCATATGTACAAACAACAACCTACTACAAGATAACTCCTAGGCAGTGGTTCAGCTCGCAGCGGAAAATGACTCATATCCCGTCTCCCCACGTCTATGAGTCCCTACAGAAACATTCACACAACATGAGTATAGATAAACAACTATCTCAGTGCGATATCAAAACACAATATCAATGATAAAGCAACAATAATCATATCCAATGTGAATGCTCTGTCTCATGCATCAACAAATGCAACTATGTCATGACATGTCTCAACAATCACCCTATTAACACGAGCCCAATATGATATGCCTATTCAGCTCAATATGTCAGTGGAACCACATCACATATTCATATTAGCAGCACATATCATAGTACCGTACTCATCTGTGATAATAACCAGAACATATACCCAAACCAGGCGTATATCTCTCAAGCCAAAGCATATGTAGTATATCTATCGTGGCAACGATCCTAGCCAAAGCATATACCAACCCTGGCATATCTATCAAGGCAATGATCTTACCAAAGCATATACACATATCTATCAAGGCATCCATCCCAATCATATGAAATCCATGTATGTACATGCATATGATACTACCAATCATATGACACAAAGCTAACATAAATCATATGATATCAGAACCATACCATCATCATCACATAAGATCTATACTCCGTACGTCACCACGTACCTGTACTGCGACACAAACGATTTAAATTAGGCGCCACTGGCTAATTGCCTCGTTGTCCCGTCCCTTGAGATGATGCTACAACAATGCCAACAATATATCATGTTATCATAGGCATTAAAATCAAATTCTATAAAAATATAACATTTTTCAACATTCTGGCTCTGGCGATCGATCGCTACTTCTCACCGATCGATCGCTATACTGTTCTGCCCCCTCGCGATCGATCGTCATTCCTCGCGATCGATCGCCAAAGTGTTCTGTTTCTAGCGATCGATCGCCACATTTTTACCGATCGATCGCCACATACATTAACCGCCTTATTTTTGTTGTCCCTTATTTTATACGTTGTATGGTACATTGAGGACAATGCACGATTTTAAGTTTGGGGGGTGTTTAAACATTGAAGATGTTTTGTTTCCTGGATTCCTATGTGTGTTGTGTTTTGTTTTGTTTTGTTTTTTTTTTTTTTAGTCTTTTCCTTTTTTCTTTTTGTGTCATAAGTCGTGATTTGAAGTAATTGTGAAGGCCGATGATGAAGAATTGAACTTATTTGTGAATTTTAAAATTTTTGTTCGCTTTGCTCTTGAGTTTCTCACATTTATGCACTAGAGACCATGACCATTTGACTATTTAAAGTTGATTTGTACGAACACAAATATGATATAGGCGATTTTTGATAATATTTTGGGCCTTCATTCATTGATATAAATTTGCCATAGTAGCCCCTTTGAGCTTAAACGTAAAAGAATGAGGATTGAATTGTTGCAATATATTTTATAATCTCATTCAAATTTGTTTCTTATATCACCTTGGTTTTGAGATACCATTTGAGCACATTGGTCAAATCATATAAGTTATTTGTGAATTGAGAGTAGTCTAGAACTTGCTTTAGTACCCTTTGAGGCGAAATACGGATGTTATGTGGCTTAGGAATGATTTAGGCAATTTTTGATTCGTGTGAGCCTTTGAAGCCACCAAAATACATCATTTTCATCTGTAGTTACCCTTTTGAGCTTATTAAAAATCGAATGGCATGTGCTTAGGCACATAATAACCCCCATTCGGCATCATTTCAAAATCCCACATTGACCACCTTGTGAAAGCTTATACACTATTTCCTACCCTCAAGTGAGTAAGCCCCTATTGCACTTTAAAGTTTCAAATATCCCTCATGTTCCTAATTGAAAAATAGAAGGGGGATAATAATAAAAAAAAAGGGAATGAATGCATAGAAATATGTTGAAGAGATGAAGAAAATAAGTGATTGAAAGAATGAAAAAAAAAAATAATAATAATGAGGTGAATGATGAGGCGGATGAGAAAAGAGGGTGAAAAGAAAGAAAAAAAAATGATGAATCATCAATAGAAGGAATCGAAAGTGAGATGAGAGTGCGCAACATGGTTAATATGACTTACTCTCTTGTTTTGAAATTCCTATCTTTTTATTGAAGCCATGAGCCAAAGCCTAACGTTACAAGCCTATTAAGACCTATTGACCGAGCCACATTCGTCTAATATACTAGTGGAGAAGGTTACGAATAGTAAGCTTATGGACACTCGAGAAACACTTGTAATGCATATGGTTTTGACATTCACACACGCACATCTCATTACTTTGATTTGATGCATTGTTCACTGTTTGTCAAGGTTATACTCCTTTTTATGAACAATGCAAATGAACCAATACACCTTGCAAAGTCCTATTGATTTGTGTGAGTAAAGATTGCTTTAATGGTTAAATGGAAGTGGTGACACACACACTTGAGAACTCTTGAGTAGACTGATATGCATACTTGACTTAAAATTTTTAGACAATTGATCTTCGAGGCCAATTTGCAATTATAACATTTCATGACTTGCGTTAGTAGTGTGTTTTCTTTTTATCTTTTATTTCTTAGTCTTTTTCTATTTCTATTTTGCTCGGGACTAGCAAAAGTTTAAGTTTAGGGGGTTTGATAAGTGTATTTTATACACTTATATTTCCTCTTATTTTGCATGGTTTAGTGTTAGTTTTCGATCAGAATTACACTTTTGGTCTTGTTCTGTGTTGTTTTGTAGGAATCCAATGAATGAAGCATTTTATTACTAAAAGATGATGAGAATGACATAAATGTGACAATAATTCAATTTGGGACTGAAAAGTAAAATAATCATGCACCGGGACATGTCAAATGGCAAGATTATATTATATTATATTATATTATAATATAATATAATATATATACACGAGAAGGAAGGAAAGAAAAGAGGAGATTGGATTGGAGATTTGGTGATGATATATTAAAGGAAGAAGATACATTCAGATTTTAAAAGGAAAGAAGATTTACGTGCAGAATTAGAGAGGATAAGAAGGGAAATTCACGTACAAAGAAAGGGATATTTTTGATACAGATTCACGCAGGGGAAGAAAAGGGAGAGGAAAAGGAGAAAATAGGAGGACGTACAGGAAGAGAACAATTCACGAACGTAAGAAATACACGGACAGAAGAAAGGGAGACGCAAGAGGTGAAGAGCAGTAGACTAACGTGAAAGAGGAGGAGATCATTCGAGGCGGCGCGCGTACAACGAAGGGTAGAGATTTTGACGACGGAGAAGACGACGACGACTACCGGGGACGGAGGGCCATCATCCAAATTCGTTTGATTATCTCTTCCCTTATGTTTATGATGATTAAAGACATGTCTATGTGTTTATTTAATGTATTCATGAACTAATTTATTATTCTAGGGTTAGACGGATCTTGATTTGAAACTATGTCATTGTTTCATATGGTTTATTTATGTTTTCCTGTTCTTAATGCTTTTAATCTACTGGCCATGGATTGAATGATTCCATATTCGTGATCTATCACTCGGGAGAGGGGGTTGTGAATAGGAAAGAAGGAATTTGTATCGTGGTAGTTATATTGTTCGGAAGGCCTATAACTCCATAGAAGTCGTCATAGGAATTACTGCGCTTTTACAATTGTCTGATAATTCATCTTAGATAGGGATATCAAGATTAATGTTAGATAATTACTTCTGCTTAACACCCGGGAGGGGGAGTAGAAACAAATAAGAATTCTCGGCTAGTAAACTAGGAAAACACGACATAGTGGATAGTTGAGTGAAGTCGAACCTCTAGAATCCGTTCTCATTGATTTTCTCCACTTAAATTCTTCATCTTGCTAATTTATCTTATTTTAGTAGATTAATATAATAATTATGCTATCGGTTATCTAAATAAAGTCGAGACTATTCTAATTACAGTACTTGGTGTAACTTAATTTTCAATCCCTGTGGGTTCGACATCCGTATTTTAAAATTCTATACTAAAACTTGACACCGTACACTTGCGGTACGTTTCACACGCATCAAGTTTTTGGCGCCGCTGCCGGGGATTGATATAATTTTGTTTACAGATACTGTTACCAAGTAGTCTTGATTTTAATTTAGAATTTTATTTTTTGTTTTAATTTTATTCTTTTTTGATGTTTTTCTTGTGAGGTACTTGGAGATGTTTCATCAGCAAGTTTCCACAAGCTTTGCCCAACAACCGTATGAACCATTCTATGCAGCTTGGGACAGATTCAACCACGACTTTTCAAACTACGCTCCTCTTCAATCTTTCTATATTGGATTGGATGCAGACACACGAGAATGGGTATTTAATAGAGCTTTGGCAGTTGGTCGTCCCATATATGGTATAGATGATGACAGGGTGCACCTGTATAACCATATGGCGAATTTCGACTATCAGTGGCAATATGATCCTTCAATGCTGGGTTGGAGTCACCAATATCCACCAGGGCATCATTACCCTCATTTTACACACCAATCATTCAAGCATCAATCAGAGGATGAGTATAGTTCTGATAAAGTCTCTAAGTTGGAGGATATTTTGCGCAAATTCTGGCCATCATTTGAACCAAAGATCGAAAATGCCACCAGAAGTAGCCTTGAGCAGCTGATAGAGACATTTGTAGCGAGATGCCCTACTCATGCGGAAGATTCAAGGGAATATGAGCATTTCCAAGTGGTTGAGCCTACTGTGGAAGAGTTATCTGATGAATTCCCGTGTCAAGATGAGCCTAGATATGCTCCACAAAAGAATGAAGGTAACCTTCACTTGAAGATTTGGTGAATACTTTTGTTCAAAGTTTGACATTGAGGCTTGACAAGAATGAGTCGAGGCTTGATACGATTGAGGGTCACAAGAACAACATGGGTGCTACAATGAAGTCTCTTGAGGTGCAAATTGGGCAGCTTGCTAATGCCATGAACAACCAACAAAGAGGATCATTTCCTAGCAACACCGACGTGAACCCAACCAACCAAGTTTGGGAGAGTGATCCTACTCATGCAGAAGATTCAAGGGAATATGAGCATTTTCAGCCTACTGTGGAAGAGTTATCTGATGAATTCCCGTGTCAAGATGAGCCTAGCGTGACGTTGGAAGATGAGCATATTTTTGGAAATAGTGAGGAGCACTCATCGATGGTGATGTCCTATATGCCATATGTGGATCCGTTCTTCCCATTGATGCCAACTTCACCATATTACGTCCTCCACGAGATGAAGCCAAGCTTAGAATCTTTCTCCCATGCTTATCAATTTTCGAAAGACGTTGTTGGAGCGACGAGCGTTAATTGTCAGTATCTTGCCAAGCTTGAGGGCATACACAACCAAGACCCACATGTAGTGTTATATGATACTTACTATGGGCGGAAGCCGCTATTTGATGGTTGCTTCGCATAGTCTGGCTGACGACTTTAAACAAAGCGCTTTTCGGGAGGCAACCCGAATCCTGTCTCCTTATTTTATTTTATTTAAAAAAAAAAATTGAGATGCCGTAGGACAGGCGTAACTACGCCTCCTTCAAGGCGTAATTACGCCTGTCAAATTTCAGCAAATTTTGAGATGCCGTAGCGTAGGCGTAACTACGCCTGTTTTCGGCGTAGTTACGCCTACCAGTTTTTAAAAAAAAATTTCAAAGCCGTAGGCGAGGCGTAATTACGCCTCTCCAGCGGCGTAATTACGCCTCGCGTATTTTTACGCCTCTTCCCCTCAATTTTTCAATTTCGATTTTTTCTCCTCAATCTCTCTTAATTATGCTATCCCACCTCTAAAGTCCATATTTTTATCGATTAATTGCAGGTTTTTGGAGTCTATTGGTGCAAGGCAGCAAGTTTAGGGGGGTTGCATCAAAGTGATCTAGCTTAGCCAATCAAATCGAAAATTCTTCATCTAAGGGTTGGGTCTATACTGATGCGGAGGTCCCTATCATCATCTTCTCACCATACCCATGAGCATGAGATGGGCGACGATTACTGACGATCGTCGTCGCAGGTTGGTGTGTTGTCCCTTATTTTATACGTTGTATGGTACATTGAGGACAATGCACGATTTTAAGTTTGGGGGGTGTTTAAACATTGAAGATGTTTTGTTTCCTGGATTCCTATGTGTGTTGTGTTTTGTTTTTTTTTTTTTAGTCTTTTCCTTTTTTCTTTTTGTGTCATAAGTCGTGATTTGAAGTAATTGTGAAGGCCGATGATGAAGAATTGAGCTTATTTGTGAAAATTTTAAAATTTTTGTTCGCTTTGCTCTTGAGTTTCTCACATTCATGCACTAGAGACCATGACCATTTGACTATTTAAAGTTGATTTGAACGAACACAAATATGATATAGGCGATTTTTGATAATATTTTGGGCCTTTATTCATTGATATAAATTTGCCATAGTAGCCCCTTTGAGCTTAAACGTAAAAGAATGAGGATTGAATTGTTGCAATATATTTTATAATCTCATTCAAATTTGTTTCTTATATCACCTTGGTTTTGAGATACCATTTGAGCACATTGGTCAAATCATATAAGTTATTTGTGAATTGAGAGTAGTCTAGAACTTGCTTTAATATCCTTTGAGGCGACCAAGAGGCTGCTCTGAAAAGCCTCCCTCCAGAGCTCTTTTAGCCGTAGAATATGATTATTTTCTTCTTCTTATATCTTACTCCTGTAATATCTTTTTTGTATGAATAAAATATTTTTATTCCATTTGTTGTTCGAAATCCGATCAAAATAACTTAGGCAATTTAGGTTTAAACGTGGACCAAACATCCCGATCCCATGACTAAACTAATAAAATTCCGAACAAGCTCGCTACCCCGAGCACAACAACTTAAACATTTTTTTGTTTAAACGTGGACCAAACATCCCGATCCCACGAGTAAAGTAATAAAATTCTATTATTGCTCCCCCTCCACGGTCTCGTCCCCACCTCCCCCTCGAGGGCTATTTTCTATTAGCCATCAGACCAACTCCGGGTGCATTACTTTGTTCTTTGGCCAAATTGCATCATATTTGCCATCTGCCTTAGCTAATTATTCCCTAATAGTTATAGATTATTGGAGGGCTTCTTCATCGTCCTTTTTTTTTTTGGGTTTTGTTCCTACCCTCGAATTCTTTCAATGCTTCTTTAAGTTAAATAAGAAAGAATAATTTTTCATAATGCAGAATTGTGTCCTCAAAAAGCCTTCCTTAAAAAAATTAAAAAAATCTCCCTTTTTTGCTCGTCCACTCCAGCCTTGGGATTATCCCATGGAGTGGAGAGAAAACTCTCGAGGGTAAGTCCATGAAGGGTCTTGTAATGGAACTGTATCTGTCTATTTTTTGTTCATTGTGTGGTGGTTTATTTGGGTTTGTTTCACTGTCGAGGTACTGGGTTTTTAAGTTTCGTGCGCTATACAGTGATGTTCCTGGATTGTTGGCCTGCAACGAGGAATTTGGAGACGAGAGCTTGCTCAGTTGTTTGTCCTCTATCAGTTTATGCTTCTTTTTTTCCTTATTTATACCTTCAGTTATGTTGGAATGCAGTTCTCTTGCTCGACCACATCATGATCTGCCTGGTTTGAGGGAACCTAGATTGGTTCATGTGGTTTTTTGCATTCTCCTTCTCAAGGTCATATGCTACTAAGGTGATTCTTGTTACCATCTCAGCTTTTCGCCAAATCTTATTATATGTGTATTAGTCAATGTCAATGTTAGGATCGTCTCTGCCGATGTTCTCGGTTGTATTGTCGTGTCTTGGCCGCCTATGGCTAGCTTTTCGGTGTACCTGTTTGTTCTTATAACGTAATACCTGTTTCAATTTTAAAAAAAAAACATTAAAAATCTACGTTAAGAAAAAAACATTAAAAATCTTACCAAGCTTCAATTATTGGAAATGTATCAAAGGTTCAATATATTGGTTCGGGAGATGCTAAGAAATTTTCTTATATTTAGTGAAACATGGAGTTAGACTCGAATGGATTTTAAATCAATACAAATATAAAATCAGAAGTAAAAAAGATTCAAATTAAAGTTAATTAGAAATTAAATTATTCGAATGATTATTTAGAAAATTGTAGCCTTATTATATGATTAGCCTTATTATATTTTAAGAAAATTGTTTCCAAGGGTTTATAGTATTGCCTTGGACAAGGGTTGTGTAGTGGAAGGACAAAGGGCACTGGGGAGGGGATGTTTGGGTTTGGTAATGGAAGCGGAGAAGTGTCTTATTTGTGTGGGAAGAGGATTTGTTGTTAAATTTATTATCTTTTCGAGACATGAGAAATTAGATTCTTCTCAACAAAGCAGCTTACAACACTATTCGTAAAGCTGAATTCCAGATTGATAGTACGAGATAGGCTCTTAACACAATTTGGGGTAAAGCGACCCCCAAGTAAGGTGGCGGCATTTGCTTGGAAGTTGATTGAGATCGAATCCTATCAAAGCTTAATCTCCATATAAGATGAATTTTGACAAGTGATTCTCTCTTTTGCATATTTTGCAATGAAGAATAGGAAAGTATAGTATATTTTTTATTTATATGTCGAGCTTTAAATTTTATTTGGATATGTTGGTATGGTTGGTTTGCACTCGTGTGCATATGCATAATCATTTAGGATTAATTAGACAAAAGAAATGGCGTTGAGGTTTGGAAAATTCTCTGAATGAGTATCGTATGGAGAATTTGAACTTTTGATATGTATTTTGATTAAAGCTAACAAAACCACATATGCAATAATCTTGATCATATTATAATTTTAGTACAGGACACGTTCCAAAGGAGCACTTCAAATATTAAATGTCAATTGTTTAAGGAACGACAGCTGTGGGTATTCGTTGTTTATCTAAAAGTTTTGTATATCTAAACTTATAATTATCTAAAAAAATGTAAGATTCATTAATTTTATTTTATTTTAAATTATATTTTAAATTTTATTCAGTGGACTGATAAGAGTAATAATGAGGAGTAATAATAACATTAATCAACCAATTTAAAAATTAATATATTCTTAATTAAAATTTGTGCCGACATTCAACATCTTTCTCTCCTCTATCATGTTGGAGTTTGACTTTTACTTTATGCTATCTAATCTTGCATCGCCTGTTGGCTTAAGCAATCATGAATTAGGGTTCCACTACAATTTTCCAACGTCATTTCAGAAACAACTGGTGTGGCTGATCGCATCACTCTCATTCTTTGTTTTTTTCCTTAGATGTTGGGCGTATCTCATTATTTTTGGAAAGTAAATTAGTTTGCTTGAGGGGAAAAAGGCTCGATAAGGAAAATCTTCGTAAAAGGAAAGCTATTGAAACAATTAAGCCGCCATTGTTGGGGTTATTCCTCAGAAAGGTATGTTCAGTACGCCTCATTCTTTTTGGAATTTTAAAAGGTAGAGCTGTTATAAGATTCTGTACGGAAGGAGCTGTTTTTTTTTTTTTTTTTGCCAACGAGTGTTGGGAGAGTTTCCTAATCAGGTTTTTGACTTTTTTGTGTTTATGGTTCTTGAATTTGAGATAATGGTGCAGTTCTTGCATAATATCTACAGCTACTTGGAGCATTTTGTTCTTCTTTGTCAGTAAAAAAAGACACTACATTAAAGGGAAACTCAGTATTTGTGTTGAGAGACAGAATTTTTTTCAAAATCTAAACGTGTTTTTTAGGACTAATTAGACTGTAATTCAATTACAATGGAGTGGATGAGGCAAGCATGTGAGATGTTATGATATCTAATATTAGTGCTCTTGTAGAAAGCTAACAAAGTGGAGGATACGATATAGGAAAGGACTGGTACTTTCCGGTCAATGCGAATCGTATGATTTGTGTTAAATACTGGTAACTATGTGTGAAGGGCGTTTGAGGTTGGCCTGAGTGAGCATCAGCTTCGATGGGGGTGGTGGACATTGATACGATTTCATATTGGCTTCAGAAAGTGATTCAGAAGCGACGGTGGAGTGGTTAATAAATTGGATAGATTCTCCCACCTAGAATGCTGGTATCGTGGTAAATATTTAATTAACTAGCTAACAGATTTGAGATTTTTAGAGTAGAAACTGGAGAAGTAGTAGCTGATCCCTTCTTAATGCATGGTTAGAAAATGTTTCATTTTTTCCCCTCGAGATTAGACATGCCATGTTCCATGCTTATAACCTGCGATCGTTTCAAAACTACAAGTTTTTTTTTTATCAAGAAAGCTCGATCCATATTCTTATTTCTGTGCTCTGTTGGTGGTTTACATTTACATTTTCTTTGTTTCCTATTAATCAAAGCACCTTTACTTTGCTAATAGGAAAGGATGAGTTGCAGCAGCATAGTTCATCAAAGTGAACGGAGGAAATTCATAAAAAAACAACTTTAAACATGATGGTAAAACACAAAATTACATGTATTAACAGAAACATACAAGAACAACATCCTGAATACATATGGAATTATGAACTACATAAGGACATATATATTAGTTACCCTCTTATATTCTGAATCACAAACAAAGTACAGATTACATTAAAAGTACATAGATTTTCTTTTTAAGAAACCAAAGAAGAGGATAACCTGATCACTTCTCAGGACTTACTTTTTGCCATTTTTGTTTTTATTATTGAATGAATTAAAAGTAGACTTCGCAGCTTTGATTCCAACCTCAGCAATTTTTTTGCCCATCATTGTTGAAACATGCTCCCTTTCTTTAGGAAAAACACTTCCTTTATTGGCTGGCTGTGTTCCATACTTGTTGCTGCTCTCTCCATAGTTGGAATTCATTTTTTCTCGACTCGTAGAACAAAATACTATATATCAGGAGATTTAGTGTATGAGCTCTCTTTACTGTTTCTTCTCTTGTGGTTGTGTATTATGGTATCCTGATGAAAGTTGTCTCACTGCTATTTATAGGAAATGCTCTAGGTTCGGTGATTGTTACGGGAAATTTTGCCGCTAATTCCTTGTGATTTCTTACAAGAAATTTGCTTGTGGTTTTCCAAATGTGGTTGTTCCAGATAAATTTTAGTTGATATAGATTGTGGGTGTGTGTTTGTGTGGGGGAGTGTGGACAATCTCTTATTTCAGATTTTTTCCTTGTGCATGGCATATCATATATATTGTTTATATGTATAATAGGTTTGAACGAACTTGTTGTGTGGTTATATGTATTTGTATTGAAATTATAACGTAAATGCCCACAAGTCGGGTGTGTTGGTGTGTGTAAATGTTATTTTCTTTTAAATTTTGGCAGGGGTGTTTGTGAGTTGGTGTAAATTTCCAATTTAACGTATAAAAAAATTAGATTTTAAAATTTTAAAAAATAAAACAATGAGCTAGTGATGTCAAACCGGCCGTGCCGGCCCGTCACGGCCCGGTAATTCATGCCGCTCGGAGACGGCGGTGCCTGGCACGACCATTCTTTGTTTTTGCCAGGCCCGGCACGACCCATATGCCTATGACCTATGGGCCGTGCCGTGCTTGCACGACCCAAATCAATTTTTTTTTATTTTTTTGACTGTTGGGTCTCGGGCAATCGATCGACAGTTATGTGGCGATCGTTCGCTAAGCACGCTTATAACGTAATGCCATTCAGCGATCGATCGCCAAGCAGGTCTGTAACCTACTGCCATTCGGCGATCGATCGTCAATTATGTGGCGATCGATCACCAATTAATTTTAAAAACAAAATACAGTGTCGTTTCGTGCCCGTGCCGGCCCACGGCACGACACTGTAGCAAAATTGATTATGCAATGCCGCTCCGTATCATGCCGTGCTCGTGTCGTGCCTCGTGTCGTCCGCTCCGTTTGACATCTCTACAATGAGCTCAACTGATTTTAAAAATAAAAATATTTAATTTTTTTAAAAAAAAATCGGTTAACCTATATTTTTAAAATTAAAATAAAACTGTACCAAATTAATCGATTTTTAACAAATTAAGACAACCAAAATTTTAATTTAACCCCTACTTACGACTTTGTCTTTTCTGTTAAAATGATATATCTTGCCATCCTGGGAAATTTAACATGACGAAAATATTATGACGAAGAAATTTCTATATAATCACTAAGAAATCCCATCCACTATACATTAAATTTACAAATAGATAATATATATTTGGCGAATTAATTAGATTCTCGCTAACCTTTACTCTAGCAATGTTGTCTTTAACAAAAGACAAGCCGTGTCCGATATAGCGTTTAATTTTAAATTATAAATTTGTAATGTTGGGTAATATTTTATTCGATTGACATGTGCATCCAGCAACCTGGTTAAGGTTGAATCCCATTCATCTAAAGAATTTTTTTAAAAAAAATTATATTTCATAGTTACATTTTTTAGAGTATTTGGTTTTCTATTCAAAATGAATTAAATTAGGAATTCGGTCATGAAATTTTATTTTCAAGGACAAAATTTTATTTCCATAAAATCAAATTATAAGTTCCAGCTTTTTGGGAACTCTAGTCAACACTTGGTAGCTTGTTGTATGTTTTTGGAAAATATTTTCAGAAAATGTGTTTCTAGATATTGTACTGTAATGTGTGTGTATATATATTTTCTGTAAATATTTTCTGAAAATATTTACCAAGTGTTGACTAGAGTTCCCAAAAAGCTGGAACTTCCTTAATATTGTAGCAAATAATTTAATCAATAATCTTATTAGCAAACGCTAATAGGGAGAGAAAAGAAAAAATAAAGAGAGACATCAATGAAAAAGGAGTTGTTAATCATAATTATGCATACAATTTCATTTAAACATACTCCCATGACATAAACAACTATGACTTTTAAGATTTTGTGTCCGACATAAAAATATTATGCTATATCATTCACCGTTGGAGCGGTTGTGTTATGAACTCAAATGTGAAGAAGGAATATGAGTTCTGGATCAAACTCGTACGTGCTTGAGTGGAGAGTTTGTGACACAAATCAGAGAGAAGAATGGACATAAGAGAAGTTATTTTCGTAAATTGGGTTCCTAACCCATATGAATAATTTAATTCTTATTTATAGTATGTTTTACAATTCAAACACAACAATACTCTACTAATTTTGCTAAACAAATTCACCCTCCAACCTCCTACAACTTTAACGGCAACTGAAATACAAGCCCATAATTACAATTCAATGTGCATGCTCATAACATTCCTTCCCCTTCACAAGACACGTTATACTCAAGGTGCAACACTAGAAAGAGCCACCTAAGATGGCAAGATGTTTTCTTCCAACGACAACCCGTACCGCTAAACCAATATTTGAGTGATTGACGTGTCTTTTCATTCTTCACAATTCGAATTCGATTCTTTTGGGCCTGAACAAAAGTAATGTCATCTGCCCTATCTTCATCTTTCCTGGGAGTGGTGAAAAAAATATTTCCAAAGTCCAGCACATCTCTTTTGTCCATACAAGCACAAAATACATCTTCACATATGTCATATATACCACATATGTCAGAATGCTGAGACGAAAAAAATAAAGCCCAGAGAAGTGATTCCTTGTCGACACTCCCCGAGAAGCCACCTTGTGTCGTAACAGAGTGCTCGAACTCCAAAAATAACTGTTCCAAAATATCTGCCTGTCGAAGGTGATCATAAAGAGGAGAAAGATTGGAAAATAGAGAAGGAAAGCTCGTAATAAGAAGAGGTCGGAATTAATGTCCAGTCGCTACACGAATTTTTTCAGCACTTAGAAGAGCAAGTGGAATTCTCTTCACATCAGATGACCTATAATTGTCAGGAGTCCTAGAAAGCAGCACCATGGACAACTCATCTGCTTCATTAAAGAGGCCAAGTTTTTCAAGTACGAAGAATTGCTGCTCCTTGTAAGTTAATGTATCAATGATTTTTTATTCTTTTTTACCCAACTCCTCAAGAGCCCTCTGAACCAACCCACATTCTTCCTCATCACTGTCCAATTCCTCTTCCTCACCATCAGATACAACATGGTCTGTGATATCACCAAAACTTGCGATGACCTGCTGCTATCAATTGAGAAGGGGTTCTCCTCTCTTTCTTCTCCAATACTCGAAATAACGACGATGGTGGCAGTAAGTAGCCTCTGATATGACCTGAAAGCACGAATTAACCGTGAGAAGGGGCCGGAAGTTTTTCCGGCGGGTCCCCTCAGACGCTCAAGTCAGGCGAGATGATACAAGAAAATATATACTTGTAAAGTAATAGGATTGTGAATGAATGAGTTGATACCCCAAACCTGGTATTTATAGGCAGAGACCCGAGAATTACCATGCAACAAGGACTCTTTCCATGTTTATCCAAATCTTACCCAGATATGTTAAGATCTTGTGAATACAATCAAACCCCTGATATTGCTCTGCATATCTAGGACTTACCTAGTTTAGGGGATTCAGTTTCCTTGTCGTGCACACGTATCCAGCTGGGAACGAGAAGAGCTCGGCCAATGAGCTTGGGTTCCAAAAGAGGTAGCCAGACTATTTGGCGAAGGACCAACAGGTGAGGCGAAACACATCGGCCAAACAGGTCGGCCATAACAAAGAGCTCGGTTCAAGAGGCGAGTTCTTTTGAGGAGGGTCAAATAATTTAAATCGGATCAGGTCGGCTCATCAAGTAGTGTCTTCATATTTAAGGGGTATCAGTCTGGAATGATATTATCCACTTCGTTTATTTCTGATAGAGTAAATAAATGGTTTGCTGTTGAAATAGAAAAGCTATTCAGTGCAAACAATTCGATGACAGAAGAAATTTCTTGTTGCTCCATAATGTCATTTTCTTGCTTCATTGCTTGAATAGTTTTTTTCTATATTCTGATCCAAATAATCAGAGTTAGCAGAACCCTCATCATCAACCTGAGTACTCAAATCATCATTTGAACCGAAAATGATATGTGCAAGCAAATATTTTCCTTTTCCTGCTTCTATGGCTTCCAATTCCATCTTGTTAGGCCTTTGATCAAACAGTTGGTGATATTCCTCTAATACATAATCTGGCAGCAAAGCGCTTGGTCTTTTGACAAACTTATCACCAAATTGTTTTTCAATTGCTAACACAAATTCATTCCAACTAAAAAATAATTGCTTATCATGCATCCAATCATACCAATCTAATGCGTCATCGTCCAAATAAAATGAAGCAATTACCAATCTTTGAGGATCCGAAACATTATAAGAACCGAAGTACCGTTGCATTATTGAAATCCATGCCTAAGGATTATTTTCCAGAGAATCGAAGTGGTTGTAATTGCATTGCGTTGAAAACTGAAACAATCAAATTGTGAATTTGGTACCTGTGAACTTAGTGGAGTTTGAGAAGCATTCGGTTGTGAATTAGGCATAGAACCGAGGATACACAATGGAACTGCTGGTCGACTTTAGCATTGAGCGATTGTAAACCAACAGTGAGCTCATGCACTGTCTCCAGTAGAAACGATGCTCAAATTCTGACTTTTGAGAAGTGTAGCTTGCTTTTCCTGAAGCATTGTTATTTTCCTAACCGTATCTTCAACACGATCGAGATGCGTACTGACAGCCATGGAATTCGAAATAAATTGGACCAGCAATTGCACAATGCGCCAACGGAGATGAGCAATTCGAAAGAATATGTGATAATTTGACGAGAGCGCTTAATTGCAGCAAAATGCGAAAATGCGGAATTCCACTCGAGTAGAGCACCAATGTCATGAACTAAAAAATGAGAGAAAATTGACAGAGGAGAAGTTATTTTTGTAAATTGGAAGCCTAATCCATATGAATCATTTAATTCTTATTTATAATATGTTTTACAATTCAAACACAATAATACTCTACTAATTTTGCTAAACAAATTCACCCTCCAACCTCCTACGGCTTTAACCACAAATGAAATAGAAGCCCAAAATTACAATTCAATGTGCATGCTCGTAACAAGTTGTTACCCTTGAGATAGTGATATACGGAGTATCAATAGTTGAATGATAATATTTTCACACAATGGTTCGTTATGTCTTTACATCATCAAACTCACAATCATTCACCTGAACATGATTTTGTTGTGAATTGACAATTTTATGCAAGAACTTGAATATAGCTAATACATTTTTCAATGTTCGATAAATTAAAATTTACGGATTTTATGTAATTATATTTTTTTCGAATTTATTGTTAAATAGTCTCATTAATTACTTATGTCAACTGATTGATACAACTAACCTGATAAACATTAGGGTGTGCCTGATACAATTGCGAGTGTGATTGAGTTTGAATTTAGGGGAAATTACATGGAAGTCCACTTTGGTGACACAAAATCTACTTAAGTCTTGAGAAAAAATCTTAGTGCATAAAAAGCCAAATTGGAAACAATTTTGTTGATATAAGTCCACTTTTCAAATTTTCAAATCAATTGGGTGTTTAATGATGACTCTTTTACCCCTCACTAGTTTGATATATTGCATTCTATTCTTTAGGCTTTTGTTTACATTACAAAAAAGTCCATATATAATATTTAATTATCTTTTATATCCTTATATTTAGAAAAAGCAACATTTAACATCGTCTTTTTACAAGTCCCCGTTTTTTGCGATCCTTGGCACAAAATGGTATCAGAGCCTAGGTTTATTCTGGAAATACTATGATAATATCTTGAATATTAATTTGTAACCTATACGGAGGAGACGATTCAAGTAAATTATGGACCCGAACGAATGTTCGAAGTGTCATTCTTACAGGTGGTATTTCCAGAAATTGGAAAAACTAAATCAGAAGCATATGGCAGAAGCTCAACGCTTCAACCATAAGTGGAAACAATTACGAGGAACAGGTTTATGCACTCCAAGCATAAATCATTACAAGAAATTGGAAAGGATGGCGAAGAGGCTTCATCAAGTGAACCTCAAACTTCAGTTCCAGTTAGCCGAACTTCAGGAGGACAATCATCCTGAACATGAGGACGTAGTACCAGACCCCAATGATCCAACAGGGTCCGGACCGGATGATTAAGATGGGTGAGCCAACCTTTCGGGAAATCGAGCCAGATTCTTCTAAGATTTCCCAAGATCTTAGAGAGATCCAGAAGACAGTGCAACGCTATGGATTCCTTCAATACCATATCCCTGCACAAATCCATCAGATCCAGAGTCAGATGGAGACCATGATTAAACATCAGAAGGAGATTCTTGAAAACCTTCAAGATGTTCAATCCCGAGTAAAGGAATTGGAGTCAAGGCCCAGTCCTACAGGAAGAAGAAAAGGAGGATGGTTGCCACCATCTTACGGAACAGAACCCCTTTTACACCAAAAGGGAAAAGCAGAGGAGGTCCGAAGGCCTTTAACTGAGTCTGAAAAAATGATTGCAGTCCTACGAGGAGAACCCATACTTCCCACAAAGTAATGGAAAGAATCAACCTGGAAGATCTAAGGGATCTTGCTGATTCATTTGCGGGATTAAATCTCGTAGAAATCAAGACAGGAGAGCTTGTACAAAGACCTCCACCACAAGAGAGCTTCGGGTCACACAATCCACCCGAAGGAGACCAAAGGATGCCACACAGGGATGATTTCACCTCAGCAACTTTGGATCCCCCAGTAGGAACAAGGAACCGTTCCCGAAGGCCAGATATTCATCAGACGCCATATGGGAAGTCACAGCTAGATCCAATCCATCCATATGGACTTATGCTCAACATGGATAATTTGGATTTCAAAAATAGAGAAATTCTTATTGATGAATGGGCTTCAGCAATGAGAATAGCAGCAGGAACACTTGACTTAGGAAAAGAAGGATTCATTTTACTTCTAAAAATGAGTCTGGAAGGATCAGTCAAGATTGCCTGGGATCTTGGAGACCCAGGAACCAAGGAAGAAGTTCTAGCCGGAGAGTCTCTGAAAGAGATCGTGGACAAGATGGCATCGGAATAAGCTACTTCGAGGGAATGGAGGAAGAAAAGGCTAAGAAATACAGACAAGCTCTAATTAGCCTCGAATTACATGACATCTGCTATGTAGATGAGTACATCAAACTCTTTACAGAGTATTGATGGAAGTCGAAGATAGCGGAGAACGATGCGGCGGAGCTGTTCTTTGTCAAAATTCCGAGCCCATGGAGAGAAATGCTTATCCAGGAGTATACACCGCATACAATCGAGACGGTGTCCAGGAGAATGTCATTTCTCAAAGTAAAGTTGGCGGAGTGGTGCTACCAAGCAAAGCTCCAGAAAAATTTCAAGAAGCTCAGAGGAATCAACAAAATGGCTCCTCTTTGTTGTACGGGAAATGATATCCCTACAATCATTGGGAACTATCCACAAAGGCGAAAGATGAAGAAACACAGAAGTCATCCATATGCCCAAAGAGGTAGTTCAAGAAGAAGTAGGTCTTCATGGAGACCTAGGAAGTTCTGGTCAAAACAGAAAGCCCGGAGCTACAGATCAGGGCAAAGATCAGGACCAACAAGGAGTAGAATTTCGTCGACAGGTTCTAATCAAGCTAGTTCTAGCAGAGCACCAACGAAGAGGACTTTCAGACGCACACCTACTCGTGCAAATGAAAGTTTCAGAGATTGTAACTGCTGGACATGCGGAGCAAGAGGGCATATCTCTACAGATTGTCCGGAAAACCAAAGCCAAGGAATAAGACAGTTCGAGCATACCAAAGAATTTGAGGATGCTGTCTATTTTCAGGATTTGGTGCAGGTGTATCAATTTGAGGATATTCCATCAGATGAAAGCATCTATGAAGAAGAGATCTATTCTGAGGATGGAGGTGAATCTAGCTCAGAATCAGAGTGAAGGAGAGTTCCTTCAGCACGTGATTAGGGAAGAGCCATCAGGGTTTTTCTCTCATACTACTGTTTCTCATAAAACCCTTATGAGGATCATGAAGGAAGAGCCAAAGCTTCAGATGTACGATGGATTTACAATTGGAGCAATGGAAAAAGCTATGGATATGATTGGTCTTCGAAGCAGGAAGCATCAGATTATCCATAGGGTAACAACAGGTGAATTTGCGATCCCAATGGAATTCACGGGAAACCAAATTGAGATGCAGTTAATCCCCTACAGAGAAATCCAGGAGATTAAGAACAAGGTCAAAAGAGAAGTTGCTAACACGCTCTCATGGATTCATATCGGAGCCATAAGAGTTATCATCAAAGCAACCTTCAAAGAAGGGATTGATTCGCCCCTCAACCTGGCGATCTTTGACAAGAGAATCCCGAACCTCAAAGATTCTTGTTTGGGAGCAGTGGCAGGAAATCTGTATGCAGGAAAGATGGCCTTCAACATCTATCCGAGGATTGCATACAATTTAGGAGATCGAGACTTCAACAAAGTTCTCACACTTCATCAAGATTTTAAAATAGAAGATTTGATGAAAGAAGGGAACAGGCCTTACTCGATCACCTACAAGGTTTCATATGCACTCTCGAATACTCATCATTCCGAGGTATTCTTGAGAAAGGAATTCATCGAAGTCCCCAGAATCTTCGAAGATTTCGCTAAAGCGGTATTGCCGGATATTATTGATACTCCGACAATAGGAGAAATCGACATGAGGATACAAGATCAACCTGTTCTTAACAGAAGCAGGAGCCTTATGATCGAGCCAAGAAGGATGTCTTTCCAACAGGATAGGTTAATCAGCAACTATCCAAAGGAAAAACAGAAGGCAGCCTCAAGCAGAATTCAGAAAATTCCTGATGTATTCACAACATTGGGAAAACTGAAGTGCCCAGAAGGCTGGAGAGAAGTACAGATCATTTTTGACATCACCGAGAAGAATAATATCTTCCCATGCGATGTTCTATATTATTTGCAACAACCCACCGTTGGAAAATTTCAAGGAAACCTTCAAATTGGTGAAATTGACCTCGCAATTGAAGGCATTGCCGGACGGATCCCAGAACAACTTATTCTTGGGATTGAATTTCTCGAGGAACATAAACCTTGGGAAAGATTGCAAGATGGAATGGAATTCACGGTCGACGGAAAGAGATACCGAATTCGATGACCACCAGTCCATTCTCCATATACATCTCCGTTGGGATGTTATACGAGAAGTACCGAGCAGAATATTTTGCAGCATACATTGACTCAGGAGCTGGAATATGCACTGCCAAACGAGAAATCTTCCCCAAAGACGTTGGTGAGAAATTACCAGCCATTGCCGGAAGAGACTTTTCCAAAAGGATCTTTATTCTTAATGAAGGCGTCCGAGGCGCGGAAATCATTCTCGGAGGAGCAGGCGGTACCCCATGGTACAAAGTCAAAACTCCACCTATATATTTCCATGATACAGGTGCAGATATGCTGTTAGGAAACAATTTCCTACAGACGTTCAAAACATTCACTCAAGAAAATGAAACACGAAGACTTATTTTCACAACACTATGTGATCATAAGATTATGGTACAACGATTACGGGACGCATTTCACCGAAAATTCCCTATTCGTTTTCACAACAAGCGTGGTGATGAAGGAAAACTTCGACACCCAAAGATGAAAGATCAGCGGAAATTTGGAGAGGCAATTCTTCAATTCCGACAACAAGGTCCTAGTGAAAGGGATTCACAAACTTTTGACTGGGTTAATATCATGTCTTTCAGAGAACAGGATGAGGAAAGAGTAACTCCAGAAACCCTGTTGCTATTGAAAAATGCTTTACGAGAAGAAGTTCTACAACCTGAATCTACCCTCGAAGAGAGAATCACTCTAGAGGATGTAAAAAGGAAGATTCGTAGGAACTACAACGAGGATCCACTTGCATGGTGGAACAAAAATGAGCTCAGAGCTACTTTGAAGGTGAAAACTGGAAAAGAAAATGAGTTTGTTAGGTACAGACCGATCCCCATGAACCAGGAAGATCGGAAGGATATGCAGATCATACTTAAGGAGCATCTTGACCTTAAGTTAATCTCAGCAGGTATTTCTCCATACAGCAGCCCAGGATTTCTGGTAAGAAATCATGGAGAAATTAAAAGAGGAAAGCCGAGATTGGTGATCAATTATAAAGGGATCAACGAAATCTTGGAGTTCGATGGATATTTTATCCCAAGCAGAGAACATTTGGTAAATAGTATCAAGAATGCCAAAGTGTTTTCTAAATTCGATTGCAAGTCTGGGTTCTACCAGATTAAAATGGAGGAAGCAAGCAGAAAGTTCACCGCATTCTCCACACCACAAGGACATTATATCTGGAATGTCATGCCAATGGGATTAGCAAATGCTCCCCAGATATATCAGAGGAAGATGGATAATCTTTTCAAGGATTACTTCAGCTTCATGTTCGTATACATTGACGACATCCTCATAACGTCAAAAAACATGAAAGAACATCTTAAACATCTGGAAATCTTTTCAGACGTTTGTTACAAAGAAGGATTGCTGCTTTCCGAAAAGAAAGCAGTAATTGCTACAAGACAGATCGAGTTCCTTGGAATTGAGATCGATGAATCTGGAATCATCCTACAAAATCATATTGTTGAAAAAGTACAGGGATATCCGGATGACTTCAAGGATTTAAAACAACTTCAGAGTTTTTTAGGAGTTGTTAATTTCGCTGGGATGTTTATCAACAATCTGGCAAATCACAGGAAGGTGTTCAGTCCGCTACTCAAAAAGGATGTTAAATTTGAGTGGAATGACGATCATAGACAAGCTGTCAAACAGCTGAAGGAGGTTTGCAGGCAACTACCAAAGCTTGCAATACCAAACGACGAGGATGAACTGGTATTATACACAGATGCCAGTGATCATTGGTGGGCGGCAGTTCTCATGAAAATTACACCTGAAGGAGAAGTGCCATGCAGATATTGCAGTGGGCTATTCGATAACAACGAAGTTATCAGATGGCACATCAACGAGAAGGAGTTCTTTGCTGTTCGAAAGGCTTTTAAGAAATGGCCACTTTTCCTACTTGCAAAGAAATTTATCTTGAAAATAGATAATACAAGTGTCAAAGCCTTTTTAAAAAATAAAATAGAATCAAAACCAGAAAAGGCTAGACTTTTAAGATGGCAAGCTGAATGCCAATATTATGATTATGATATTGTCATTGTGAAATCTGATAAAAATATTCTTGCAGATTTCTTAACACAGGGAAAACCTGGAGATCCTGGAACGAGATTTTGGGACTCTTTGTCTCAATGCAGAGGTCGCGGGACGACTTCAACGAGCAGATCAGGAACTTGTTACTGATCATATACGAGCATGCTTTCGGGACCACGAACGATTGTTTGAAGTCTTGAAAGGGCCTATACTTCAGGCAGCACCTTCAACAGTGCAAAAAGAAGTGTTTAGAGAACGGGGCTCATCTAACCCGGAGGCAAGGGATTCAAGTACCCCTGTCACGAGTGCTTCAGATGATGCATTCCTTGAGGATGTACAAGCTGAAGCGAATGTTGAAGGTCAGGTGTCATCACAATCTGAACCTTCAAGTCAACCCAGCACCTCTGGGGTAAAAGAGGGAGAGTTGAATCTTAGGCCAATGACTGGCAAGTCTAAGGTTCAAACTAATGACGATTTAGTTTCTTCACCTATGCAGGATTACCAGCGCACTTGGGAGAAACTAATCACCAGGCGAGGTATCAACCCAGAAAAATCAATAGTTGATATCTCCGGAAAATATCCGAGAGTTTGGATGAAACCGGGTAGCCATCCAAATGACGTTCAGGAATGGTATAATTTTGGAGCTCTGGCTTCGGTTTATACTGTGGCACCAGCCTTCTCTGAAATTTCGAAATTAGCAAAATGGATCAGAGAAGCTGTATACGAGACTTGGGCCAATAATCCACATTTGGCCAGAGGTGATATCTTGGAGTTGTATTTTTTCAGTGCTGCTCCAGAACCAGCAAAGAAAGGCTTCGTTGAAGCTTTTCATTTTATCAAGCTGAGAAGACCAGATGGAAACGCCCTGAAAAATATAAAAATGGCGCTACCAGAAGGAATTCCAATTTTGGCAGGAACTATCACAGATGATGAAGTTTCAACCAGACGAGCATGGGGTCTTTGGGTTTGTCTAACTGAAATGGACAAAGTCAAATACACATTCAAGTTCTTTCAGAATTCAGCCAATGGAACTTTCTTGCTGAATTCCATGACAGGAACCTCCACGAGATTTGCCGAAGAACTCTTTGAAACAAAGAGGAGAATTCTTTGGGAAAACAAGATTCCGGCAGGAAAGGAGACTTACCGGAAATTCTGCAACATGGCACACATTGGCCGATGGATTGATCTTATCTGCCTAGCATGCCCGGAGTAGAAAGAACCAGAGTTCGGGAAAGGATTCCGATCCAAACCCGACAGATCAGAGGCAGGAAAAGACAAAAGACCTGCTGACAAGAGAGCCCGTTTTCCTAAAGCTCGGGGACCACAAAAACCACTAATGTAAAGATTCCCCGACAAAGGAAAGAGGTGGACCATTAGAAGTTAGTGCGGATACTGTTCAAACGCACTCAGACAAAATATAATGGACCACTCACGAGAAAAGTTGGCACAACCAAACAAAGATGCCAGACCACGTGAAAGTTAAGGCGCACTCACAGGCGCACTCAACAATTATCAAGATTTGGAATCCGCATTTGAAGTCCGGATTCATGCCTATATAAGGGCACTCATTCAGGAAGCTAAGGACATCGAAAATTCTCCATAGTTTTCTGAGAAATAAATTTAGAGTCTCCAAGCTTTGTAATATTTCAACTTTCGTAGCTTGGTAATCTTTCTTTCTTTTATTTCTTTTGTAATCATTTGTAATATTGTTCTGTTGGTTTTAAGTTTATGTGTTCTTGAGTCAAACCTCATCTATATGAGAGGCTAAACAAGTCCGTCTCCTCCCAAAAGGAGACGTTTTAATGTAATAGATGTTATAAGTATTCCAGAATAAAAATAAGGCTGTTGCCCAGCTATCTCCCAGATTTCTTTAATTTCTTTTTATATCTTGATTATACCTTACGCCCTAAGGTAGAAAACGAATTAGGGCTGTGCTGTGCGGTTTCTGAAGGAGTCGGATAACTGGCAGACTAACCTCGCCCGTGTGCTGAGGTTGGATGGTGAGGAGCCATTCGTAAAACAGTCTGGAGGCAGTAAGTTTTCGACTGGTGGAAGTTGCGACCCACCTCACCCGGTGCCGTTATGGTCAAAATGGTATTTTTCAGTTTGCTAAAATTTTATTGTAATACGGAAGCATGTTGGGCCTTTTATTTATTTTTAACATGATCTTCAAATCGGGTTGAATTATAATTAGACGGACGTTATATAAACTGTGAGTCCTTTGCAAAAGTATGCTCTTGGGATTCATCTCGAGATGACAGAAACTGAAGGATCTCATGTTCATATAATGTTTCTGTTTGGTAAATATTAGGATGAAAACGATGATGAATAGTATATTGTGGCATGTTTTGTTCTTTAAACATTTTCTAAAGGCTTGGAATGCAATTTTATTAAAAAGATTGGTTGGACCGCGTGGACCGCTTGGACCACAATGGACCACATGGGGTTATTATAGTCATTTCAACCTAGAATGGACTTATGTCAACTAATGTTTTTTCACTGGACTAGGATAGATTATGTTTCACGAAAGTGTACCGGCCCGTAATTTTCCCTTGAATTTAACTATTTAGCTCGATTAAAAAATGGATTAAGCTACAGTGTTTGATAGACTGTCCATTTAAAGCCCAACCCAATCTAAATTCAACAAAAATTAATAGGGCAATGTTCAGGCCGATACCTTATTCTGAAACTTTTTATTCATCCTAGTCCAGGGAAAAAACTTACAACAATTTAAGTCAACTTTATGTTCAAATGACATAAGTGCCCTTTTAATAAGAAAATGCGGTAATCTCAGAAATTTTCCTTTCATCACTTTTCGAGCTTTTCCCTTCACCACTGAGAGTCAAATCTCCTCGTAAATCTCTCTTACCAGTTACGATTTCTTACAGTTGGTTTTTCTCTTCATCTCTTCGATTTTTCGTTCCATCACTTCGTTCCAGATTTTTTTTCTTCAATTATGGTATGTATGTGTGTTTTTTTTGTGTGTGTATGTGTGTAAGTGTATATATATATACTGTTTATTGCATTTTGAGGTTTTTTAGTTATGATTCATTGATGTATGTGCTTCTTTGCCCATTCTCAGAATTTACAGCTTGAAACTTGCAACGAAGAAGATGACCCAGAGAAAAATTAATTGGTGCACGAAAATTATAAAAAGTAACTGGTGCACGAAAATTATCAACAATAACTGGTGCACGAAAGATTGAAAATCATTAACTGCTGCACGAAAAATGAAAATCAGTAACTGATGCACGAAAATTAAAACCAGTAACTGATGCACGAAAATTAAAATCAGTAATTGATGCAAGAAAATTAAAATCAGCCACTGATGCAAGAAACATAGAAAAAATATGTGATGCACGAACCATAATTGCAAGTGGTGATGCACGAACCATTTAATTTCATGCGCCAATTATTTTATTTCGTGCATCAGTTTGTTTTTTGTAAATTTTGTGCATCAGTTAATTAACACAACGTTCGTGCATCAATGTTGTATTTTCGTGCATCAGTGTTATATTTTTGTGCAACAAGGTTATATTTTCGTGCACCATTTACTTTTTATAATTTTGCGTGCACCAATGTTATATTTTCGTGCACCAATGTTATATTTTCGTACACCAGTTACTTTTTATGATTTTCGCACACCAAGGTTATATTTTCATGCACCAGTTACTTTTTTATAATTTTCATGCACCAGTTACTTTTTATGATTTTCGTGCACCAGTTATTTTTTATAACTTTCGTGCATCAGTTACTTTTTCTCTCGGTCATCTTCTTCGTTGCAATATCTTGCTGTCATGCTGTAAATTTTGGAAATGAGCAAACAAGCACAGACACCAATGCATACCTTACTTCTTCATCCATATGCATCAGTCAAACCCATGAGAGATTTAACAAAAAAACAAAAAACATACCAACAGACTTTCGTTATTTATAATTTAATATCGGTATTCAAATTTATAATTCACATACACACAGTATACGCACACACGATGGAATGTGTAGAGCAGATCCGAAAATTATATGTGCAGAGCAGTTCGAGATCTTCTTCGATCAAAAAGATTCCAAATGCTACGAAAACTTAGATGCTTCGATTCAAACAGATTTCATGTACAGTCGCCTTATTCCGTCACCTGAGATCCAAGTCAGCACCGGCAAAGATCTCTTGATTCCTCGCGGTCGGGCCGGCTTGCTCACCACTGCTTTGACTCCCAAACAACATGAACAAAATACATATACCCTCGGAAGATCTACAAAAGGCTAAGCCTCAATCAAATAGAAAGCCCCAAGGGTTTCTAGGAGCCCAAACTATGTGAGTGTTTTTAGGGATGAGGCGAAGAGATGGAAGAAAATAATGATCTGAGAATCGTCGAAAAATTTTAGCAGAAAATTTAAGGTGTTGGGCGACGGGATGAGGAAGAGAAGAAAGATCTGAAATTAGTTTTATGGTGTTTTCAACAGAAGGATATTTTGGTAACTAAAAAATACATTTTCAAACCAATAGTTAAAAATTTGACATATGTGAATATAATTTTCTCCTAAATATATTTTTTGATAAGAAGTTTTTTTTTGCAGATTTATTTATAATAAGTTTATGTAAACATCACCTATTTGCAATTTCCCTAAATTAATATCGAAAAACAATTTGATACCTTCTTTGCTTATAAATATATGTTTTTAGAAGTCATCGTGGTTTTTTATGATTTTGAGTTTCTAAATAAACCAATAAAAGTTACTCAAATATACTAGTTTTATTGGTGTAAGAAATAAAATATGTCCAAATGAAGATTTATATTTTTAGCTAATAAGTGATAAATTAGATTGTTAATTGTCAACTATTATAAAATTAAACTCATGTTTAACTCTATTTTTCTCTAAAACTTTTATGCTCCAACAATAAGATTATATACTCGTGATTTTGTGTAATCGATAATTTTATATATAATGAGAAAATACTTGTCTGGACCCAGTTTCAGCCCAACTTATGAATCAACTCGATATGATTTCTCTAAAATTGTTGGTATTCTATATATGTTTTTAAATTTTAAAAAATATTATATTTTAATATTGAGTTGATATATAAATATCCTGGTCGATTACATTGTTCGGACAACTCGAGTTGTGTTCGCCACCTGAATATTTTTCTGATTATATATGCATGAGCCTTGTAAAACCAGTTTGGACCGTGACACATTTTCTAGGACTAGCTAGCCCAATGGTTTATGGAATAAATGGGCTTACAGACGAACTACGCTTCCCAATACGAAAGATATATACAAATAGATGGTATCTTCCCTCTACATTACGTTTTCTCCAATTCTCTCCGGTTGAGACTGAAATCTTATCTCTGCAAAATCGTGTGAGGATCTGTACCGAACTGAAACGTTCAAGTAATCCAATTCTTCAAAGTAAGGAATTTCAATTGACTTCACAAACTAAGCGAGAGCACACAGTTATGGAGTTTGAGGTGAGAATCGTTGGAGGGATAGAAAGCTGCTTCATTTCGCTTCCCCTTCCACTCATCCAAACGCTTCAGTCTGTTTACCTTCCTCCAGTTCTTGCTATTGAACTCCGCTCGGACGAGCGCCACTGGTACGTGGCTTGGTGTGGCTCCGCTTCCACCTCTCCCTCGTCAATTGAGGTACATCTACATGTATTGATTATTATTGGCTTAATTTTTTGTTGGGAATTATTTTTATCTTAATTTTCGGATAATTTGCAGATTGCTGGGCAGTATGCGGAATGCATTAGCTTGAGTGACCGTACTTTGGTCAGAGTGAGGGTAGTTAGTAATTTACCGAAGGCCACGCTCGTGACTATTGAACCATTTACGGAGGATGATTGGGAGATTTTGGAGCTTAATTCCGAGCTTGCTGAAAGTGCTATTCTGAAGCAGGTGCATTCATTTGAATTTATGAGCTTGTGACTCAAAATTATGTTAGTGCAGCGTTTTGCCAGTGGTTTTGGCTTGGGGATAAAGAAGTTGAAGATCGCGTTATGAGTGTAATACATGTATATCTGATGTATTCTGGGGTTTTTAATCATAATATAATATTGTGGCATAATCAACCGTGAAGTGATTGTTTTGTGTATTTTTAAGCATGATTTTGAATTGAATACACGGTTAGAAGAGCTTAGAAAATTGTTTGTGAAAAACTATATTCAAAATTAAAACTTTATTTTGGATGGAATTCTAAAGTAGTTTTTTGGCAGTAAAATTTATGTAAAATCAATTTAACATAATCTTTGTTATTAGAATCAGCATCAACGATCTTCAGTGAAACCCACATTTAGTGAACCATGTTATGCACCGCATGCATTGAAGTGAATTATTGCTTGACTGCCAAATTTTTGCTTTTGCAAAAGCAATAATTGGTGATATTTTGGTTCAATTGGTTTAGAGAAAACTCAATTTGATAAATATGCTTGGAGTTGGTTGGTATCCATTTTTACTTGTTTGTTTTCATTATTTCATGCTTCCTTTGGTTCTCTCTCATTAGACATGTAACAAATTTCTGGAGTTTGAGTGGCTAAAATGAATCTTTGTTGCATGCAGGTTGGAATTGTCCATGAAGAAATGAGATTTCCGTTGTGGTTGCATGGGCAGACGGTTGTTACATTTCTTGTCATGTCAACCTTTCCCAAGAAACCAGTAGGTAACAGCCTATTATTTTAGAGTCCTTTAGGTCATATGCCTAGTGGTTTCGCTTGTTATGGCATGTTGCACTAGTTAAATTGCCGGTGCCTAATGAATCTATGGGTATTTATTACCATTAGCAACTCATCCGGTAATATTCCCTTACTTCCTACAAGATATATTTGGTGATTTTCATTCAGTTTTGACAAAAAAAATGATACCTTTCGGCCTCGATCCAATTATATCTAACATGTGAGATTGTTTCCAGTCCAACTTGTGCCCGGAACTGAAGTTGCAGTTGCACCTAAGAGACGTAAAAATCCATTTCTACAATCTTCAGAGCAGGGTAATTCAAGCTTAAAATTACTACTGCGAGTCCAAGATTCAGACTGTGCATCCATTTATAAATACGAAGAGAATGGAGTGCAAATGGATGTGGTCTTCACTTCTGGTATTTTCGTTCATCCAGAAACAGCAAAAAATCATTCATTCAGTTCTCTTCAGTTGGTAGTGATATCTTCTCGATTACTATCTGAAGAGAGCACGAATAACCTGCATTCTAAAAGCAGCAAGTCTGAAAAAGAAGCCAACAATGGAAATCTTAATCATAAGCAGGATCGCCATCTTGTGGTTCGTATATTATTGTCAGAGTCAGTGGCTAGAGGACACGTAATGCTGCCTCAGTGTCTTCGTCTCTATCTGGGAGCTGGAGTACACTCTTGTATATTACTTTCTTTGAAGTGTTGGTTGACATTACTGCTTTATATATCCTGTAGTTTCCCTGAATCAAGCGAAGTATCACAAATCTTTCGACCCACCCTGTATATTATATCGTCCTCTTCGTTTCGTGTTAGAATAGAACCTTAATTTATTACTTGTTATGAGTTATTTATTAGTATTAGACGAGATTCTACGAATGTTTCTAGGAGAGAACGAATAGTTCTTTTTTTGTTCGATACGAAGACTTAGGAAAAACCCCTCTTTACCATTAAATATTTGAAATATTGAATATTTAGAATCTCATATATAGTGATAGTGAAGTTTTACCCCGGATTTCCACAAAACAAAAAAGAATCCTTTTTCCCACTTCAGTGATTGAATTTCTATGTTTAGTCTGATAGGAAATAAATAAAACTAAAGAATTGTGGCTCGAATGACTATTCATCTATTGTATTTTTATGCAAACAAATAGGGGGCAAGAAACTCTATGGAAAGATGGTGGTTTAATTCGATGGTGTTTAAAAAGGAGTTAGAACGTAGGTATGAGATAAAGAACTCAATGGACAATTTTGGTCCTATTGAAAATACTAGTGAAAGTGAAGATCCGAATAGAAAAGGTAGGGCTAAAAACATTCATAGTTGCAGGGGTCGTGACAATTCTAGTTGTATGAATAATGGATCTACGAATTAAGATTCCTTATCCAATCGTTACATATATGATACTCAATCTAGTTGAAAAAGCTAGAACTCCGAGTGGAAGGAAAGTGACTTAGTTTAGGTGCATAGCAAGGTAGCCCTATAGTATAGATCTCCTAGCAATGTGAGTGGTTAATCGGCAGATTGATCGCGAACTCGGAATCGAAGAATGAAATCCCATTTGGTTTGAGCTATCATTCTACAATCAATTTTATTCTTGTGGTGTTATGCTGGTGTTGTGGGTGAGTTAGATCATTGCACAGTCGGTATGAAATATGATTTCTTAAACTTGGACATGTTTATGCTCTGGGAGTCGTCATTATGGTTTTCACTACTGTTATGTTTGGCCATTTGTGATACAAAAGTAGATGGCAAAGCTCTGAATTTCCTAGCTTGTGAGAAAGCCTTTAACTCACTTGTTTTTTATCTGTGGGAATGGTTTGGTGTCACTCCAAAACTCATTTACAAAGTTTCATGTAGGTTTGAGCTGGTCTGATGATTATGATGTTGGAGAGGCTTATAGAATTCATATTTTATACTAGTAATTTGGTGTTATGGAGTAGGTTTTATAGAATGTCTTGGACTCGGACTGTTAGATATGTTCTATACCACAGTTACGGGTTAGTTGGACAGACTATTGTCATTTTGAAAGAATGAATAAGTAATTTTACGTGGAAAAGTTTATTTAAAAGAAATGCCAATAAGGTTCTTAAATCTTTGAGATGTGCAAAGATCCGATCACATTTTATTTCTTGCTATTTTTTTTTTTCCGGAAAAAATCTGAGGATGTCTGTTTTTATAACTTCCATTTCTTATCCAATAACTTGCGTTAAATTGATGAATTTCATTTATAAATAGTACGATAGTATTTTTTATGCAAGCCATATGGCAGCTATGTTCAAAGCCTGATCATCTTACTGCGCGCGGATTTAGATCTAGCATTGGCTAGTTTTTATTCTTTAAAGATCTTAAGTTGCGTTTTATGATAGTTTGTTCTTCTTGGTGAGGTTGAGAAACTAATTAATGTTGTTTTTCAGGGTTATTATGCTTGTGTTAATTCAATTCATTTTCCTTCCAGGGGTTCATGTGAAAACTTGCAACATTAATGTAAAAAATGACATTCCACAAGTATCAATTTCACCTTGCCATTTCAAGATGTATCAAGATGATAAAATTCTTGAGAAGAGCACTTCAGAAGTCCTAAACAACCAAAAGAAGCATAAACAGAAGGACCTGCTTCGGAGAATAAGTTCAAACCCTGACATGGGTGTTGGTGATTGGTCAATGCATGAGAAGATTGTTTCCTGTCTTTCTTCTGGGTCTTCTCATGTAAAGACCAGAGAAACAAATGCAAAGAATGAAGAACCACATATGAAGGTTGGCTATCGAAACGGCATATCTACTTTATTATCTGCATGGTGTTTGGCTCAGATTGAGACTGTTAATTCAAATACTGCAGAGGAAGTAAGTTCAATGGTTATAGGAGGCAAAACTTTAGTTCATTTAAGAATAAAAAGTCCCACATTGCGAAGACATGTCAAGGTAAAAACACAGAGTAACAAATTTCCCACAAACAGAAAGCAAGCTGAAGAATCATCAGTTGATGCCATATACGTTTTGTCACTTTCGGAGGAATCTCAGCACGATGAAGATATTAATGCATATGAACTTACGTTTGACAAAACCAGCAAAGACAACTATATTTTGATTTCAGATGTTTTGCTTGGAAAGCTGCAAGTTGGTGATCTTGTATCCTTTCGTGTACCCCATGAGACATCTCCAGACGTACTTTGCTCTGATATTTCTTCGTTGGATTGGTTGGGTACTGCTCCAGCTGATGTAGATAACAGTAGGTATTCTCTTACCTAATTTTCTTTTTGTCAGACACACCAATCTCTCTGATTCTTCTAGTGGTCCGTTGAACTAATGGTAAATAGAGTACATTTTGTCTGAACTCGTTTTGCGATTAGCTAAGGTAAACCCTTCGGTGTGCCAATAAGTAGGATACCATTGATGTTAGTTGAAGCTCTGGGGAACAAACAAGTCAAGTGCAATACATTATTCACTTTTACATGCATAACTGTGTAGATTAGGTAATATTTCCATGCTGTGAATTATTCAAGGATACGTTAGCTTTCTGCAGATGTTGGGCACTATATGCAACACCAATCCTACACTGACGATGTCCCTCACTCTAAAACTAATGTATTCTCAAAATGTTATTCAATTATCCCTCGGAATAATAGCCGTCAAAATGGGCTGAGTCGGCCGGGTTGGCCCAACCCGACACACCAAATAGGCGGGTTGGGCCAGGATCCTCCAACCCGTGGCAGGTCGGGCCAGGATCCTCCAACCCGTCTGGAGGCAGCCTAAACTGGCCAGCCTGTTTGGGTTGGCGAGTTGGTCCGCCTTGGTTGGTGAGGTGGCCCGTCTATCAATCAATTAATTTACAATAAGTAATTACTTAAAATACGATTTATTTCTAATTTATTTAATAGTTTTGATGCATTAAAATCTAATAAAATTATATTTTTTATTTTTTTTAATTTTTGGCGGGTTGGGTTTTTTACGACCCGCCGAGGCAGACCCAAACGGTCCGTTTGGGTTAAGGGTTGGTTGGGTAAAGGTTCCTCAATGTGCGGTATCACTCTCAATTTACCAGATGGCATTTTCTCATTGCCTTCACTCTCAATTTACTAGATGACATTTTCTCTTTGCCTTCACCTTCGTAAATATAGTTTTTTTGCAACTTCTCAACTACTGAAGATGGTTGGCTGCAGAAGAATGTGCGAATTTCCTTCCAAAGTCGTCAACATTGAATTATTGCTTAATGGCTGTTTACCGTCATTTATTTATGTTCTTCCAGCTTAATCGCAAGATTTTTGTTTCCCTTGTCGCATACTATATATAATATGTGTGTTCACGCCTAACTTTTTCTTTCTAACTACGCCAATGACCTACAGGGTTGAAAGCTTTATTATCTCCTACTTCTGGAATGTTGTTCAGTAGTTATAATCTTCCGTTGCCTGGGCATATTCTAATCTATGGACCTCCAGTAAGTGTCATACATTGTAGTTCATTTGTTACTCAGGTCAATAATCAACGGGAATTGAAGTTTCTATGTAATCTGATATTGTTACCTTCACTATTTCCTATGTTCCTTGGTGGGTGTTTTGAATTTATTGAGATTGTTGTGCGGAAGGGATGCTGAGAAATGAAGTAAAGGAAAGGAAGAAAAAGTAATGTGAAGGACCTGTTCATGAATGTGATCGCTAATTGTATACCATAGTTTTTTTGACCTTTTTGTGTTAAACGTTGTTAATAGGACCATAGCCAAAAGGAATTAGAAATAACTTTGCACACACTTTCAGGACTATACTGAAATTTTCACATAATTCTAGTACTCACAGGATTTCTCTGTCACTGATAAGCTCTGAAAGTTCTATTGATCAACTTCTTTTATTTTACTTTTCTTTGTGTATTTCTGTAATGGCCAAAAAGATTTATCAGGTGCATTGAGATGGATTAATGGCTACTGATGAAACCTTAGCGCATACCTGAAATGATATCATTATTACTCATTTTCTATAACATTCCCAATGATAAGCTTATCTTAGTGGAAAGAATGAGGATATGACACGGATATCTGTACATGCTAAGCAAAGCTTTAGGATTTACGATTTTTGTGTTGTGTAGGGTTCTGGGAAATCATTGTTGGCCAAAGCCTCTGCAAAATATATAGAAGGATGTAGAGATATTTTGGCACACATGTAAGTCTGTTTCTCTTTGGGATTTAGATGATGTTTGTAGTTTTGGAGCATAGTATAAGTGTCGAGATATGGTAAATTTCTACTCCTTTCTTTACGGGTTCTGTAAAACCTCATTTTGATCATACCTTGATTTAGTTAAATGGTGATTTTGAATATTCTCTCAATTTTTATTTTGCAGAGTGTTTGTGTCTTGTTCTAGACTAGCGTTGGAGAAGTCTTCAACTATACACAAAGCACTGTCTAGCTATGTTTCTGAAGCTTTAGATCACTCACCTTCTGTCATCATCTTTGACGATATTGATAGCATTATTGCACCTTCCTCGGACTTCGAGGGATCTCAATCTCAAACAACTTCTGCAGTGCTCATAGAGTTTTTTACAGATATATTAGATGAATACGAGGCAAGATCTTTATGCTTTTGCATTTTCCTTTTCTGTGCTAATGTGTTTTGTTATCTTTCTAAAACATACACCAAAAAAATGAACTAACACTAAATTGTTTTCGGATTAATGGACAACTCGTCTGTTCTTCCTCTCCTCCTTAATCGAGCAGTGTGCGATTGTTGGCGATCTTTGGACCTTTATATTCTCTTCTGCTACATCAATATTTCGTCTGCCAACGTATATATAATTTCTCATCTGGCTGTAGCTTTTGGTAGATTACATCTGTCACAACTTGCTTTGACTAAAGTATTTTCTATTTAGGACACCCACACTGGAGACACGATACAACTCAAATCCACCAAATTTGGACAGAAATTACGTGTTATTTTAATTAGATTGTTTTGGTTCGAATCAGGAAAAGAGAAGGACCATGTGTGGAATTGCCCCCCTGGCATTTATTGCTACTTCCCAGTCCCTAACTGGTGTTCCACAGAGCTTGAGCTCTTCTGGTTGGTCACCATTCATTTGAGCAGTGAATGCCTGAAAGTATCCTACAAAATTATTTTGCTGAATCGCTTGACCTTACATATAAACAAACTCTATTCAGGAAGATTTGACTTTCATGTTAAGCTGGTGGTACCTGCTGCTGCAGAACGTTCTACAATATTGAAATATGAGATCCGAAAGAGATCCTTGCAGTGCTCTGATGATTTGCTGTTAGATATTGCATCCAAATGCGATGGATATGACGCTTATGACCTGGTACTTGCTAAAGTTTGGCAACATCTGACTAAAATATGACTGAAATTTAGATTACTGTTTCTGTAAAATTTGGATTTGGATTTCTTACAAAATATACTTGTGCCGTAGACAAAAAGATATATTAGATAAAACTTATCCACTGCAGGAAATACTGGTTGACAGAACTGTGCATGCTGCCATTGGTCGATTACTGTCTGCCAACTCAAGTTCTCTAGAAAATGAGAAACCTTTTTTGGTCAAGGAAGACTTCATGCAAGCGTTGAAAAATTTCCTTCCGGTGGCCATGCGCGACATCACTAAACCGTCTACCGATGGTGGTCGCTCTGGTTGGGAGGATGTTGGAGGTCTTAACGACATTAGAAATGCTATTAAGGAGGTAAATCATTTGTGCAGGTGGTGTAGTGTAAATTGGTTTTAATTCTGAAGTTTTATTTGAAATACTAGAATCACAAAGGAATTCGTTTTTCAGTTAGTACTTTACCCCTAGAGATTAAAGTTTACAAATGAATATTTATCATTCTTCTTTCGTGGTGATTCTTTCAAAACTTTTGGATTGTGTTTTAGAGTTAACTTGGTCAATGATTGTAAATAGTAGTGGCACTGGCCTAGGTTACATCATAATGATTTTGAAACTCTGAGTTGAATGCTTGCTGTTGAAAACATCAAACAAATGAAAAGAACTTGAATGCTTTTAACAAGTGAAAAAAAAAATTAAGTCTTGATTTAAAAAATAAAAAAATGGCGGAAAGACATTCGTGTTGGGAGAAAATTGGAAGATATTATCATGTTGTTCATATTTATAGCATTTAAAGCATTTTATCTTTACTACTATCAGATGGAAATATAGGATGATGTATACACTGTTGTTACTTGTTGTGAAGCAGAACTCAAGCTGGTATAATTACCGGTTTTGTTTCTAATCTTCTTTAATCATGAAAATAAATTGGCTTTTCTGATCTGTCAAAGTTTAGCTTACTTCACTATCATTGAAGAACATACCGCCCATAAGTTCGAGCTCTTTGGGAAAAGCGATTTCAGTATTGTATCAGAACCAGGGAGCACAAGTTTGATATCCCTGTTGTGAAAAAACCCATATATTCCTTAAATTGATCTTGGACGGCTTTTGTTACCTAATATAATAACTGACCAACTTACACATCTACTCCTAGAGTATTAATTTCAAGCGTGTATTTTTTCGATCTCCCACTTACACTTGCAGGATTGTGTTAAAGAATAATCTCTCATGAGCTCGGAATATTGGAACAAACGGTTTCAACTTAGCGATGAGAAGTTGCATTTGAATTCCATATTGCATGCTTGACTTTTGGTCTGAGACTAGAGTTCTGTGACTAGTTTTGTATTTTAGATGATGTATCATTCAATTTAAAGCATTTTTAATGTTACCTATTTCTGTCATCAGATGATTGAGCTACCTTCAAAATTTCCGAATATCTTTGCACAAGCTCCACTGAGAATGAGGTCCAATGTTCTATTATATGGCCCCCCTGGTTGTGGTAAAACACATATTGTTGGTGCTGCTGCTGCAGCCTGTTCACTACGTTTCATATCAGTGAAAGGGCCTGAGTTACTTAATAAATACATTGGTGCTTCTGAACAAGCAGTAAGACATACTTTACATAATAGAGTTCCCATTATCTACTTTAAGGCGATATTTTGAAAATTCTCTGGTAGGCATTCCATTTTCTACCTTCTGTCTTCTATTATTCATATTTATTTCTCTCTTCTTTCTTCCAATGGTTTGTGGACTGACCATCGTGAAAATGCTGAAGTCATTTCTGATAGAATTACAGAAATATCATAAAACTGATTGTAGAACAAGTTTAAAGGGGTTTAAAATAGTGATTATGTTTAGTCAGATGATGATTTCCTGAAATTCCAGTGTGGAATTTGAATTGGTGTTGCCAAGTCTAATCTAGTTCCATGTTTAGTAGCACAATAATAATTCCATAGACCAAAATAAATGAACGTCATGCAAGACAATCATCTAGTTTTCTGTCTAGATCTTAAATCAGTGGGTCATGGAAGAGAAACTATACTTGCTGACTGATGCAAACTTCTGAAACTGTCTACAGTCAACTAAATCGATCTTATCTCGAAAAGAACACCAAGAGGCAGAAAAATGCTTCGAATAATTTAAGGGATAGGACATGAGGAAAACACACAATAATAATGAGCTGGTTCTTCCTTATTTTCCCATAAAATATTAAGGATCGAAATTAATTTATGATTTGGAAGGAGAAAGATCATTTTTGGTAACTTATTTGGTCAAGGATGGACCATTTAGCATGCTTGTTCTGATTTATTGTTTTGGTTGTATAAACATCAATAATCTTTAAGTAGATTAGCATCATATATCATAATCCATAGGCAGCTGACTAATTTCTATTCATCGTTGCAGGTTCGAGATATCTTCTCGAAAGCGGCAGCAGCAGCACCGTGCCTTCTCTTTTTTGATGAATTTGATTCTATAGCTCCAAAAAGAGGGCATGATAATACTGGAGTGACTGATAGAGTAGTCAATCAAGTTAGTTCTTTTTTCTCCTGTTTATTTCTTCCGTACTTTTAACTTTTTTTTACTTCTTTTAGTTGACCTCATCATCATACTTTTCACCAGTTTCTGACAGAGTTAGATGGAGTTGAAGTCTTGAATGGAGTATTTGTTTTTGCTGCAACGAGGTGATTTTGCTACCCACTTACTGTAGTTCATGCTTTTTAAGCTTCCTTATAGACTTCCACAGTCAGGATGAGATCATTGTTCGAAAATTACTTGCAGTTTTATCTTCATTTACTTGTTATGTAAATACACCTTCAGGCTTCAATCTCAAGTCAAGAGTTCTTCTTTTAGGTTGCTTTCTGATTGATTGTTACGTAAATACATATTAAAGCTTCAATCTCTGGTTAAGAGGTCTTTTTACATTGCTTTGTGATGGACGTTGACTCTTTGCACTTGATGAATGCCAAACAGTCGACCAGATTTGCTTGATGCTGCACTTCTACGGCCTGGCAGGCTGGACCACCTCTTATTTTGTGACTTTCCATCACAACGAGAAAGGTTGGATATCCTTTCAGTCCTTACGAGAAAGGTCAGTACCTATGCTTAAAAGTTGATAAGCTTTTCATCATTTTTGTGTTTGGAAATGCAGTCCTCACATCTTGGATCAACTTAATTTTTATCCTGGTCGTTGCCTACTTTTATCATCTGATCCTGAGTTAACTTATACATATATTACTGAGGTTTCAAAAGCCATGTTTCTTCGGTGGAAATTATCTAAGTCGGCCTCATAACCTAGCATTTGCAAGGTTACCATAAACCCTTGAACGATCAACTCATTTCGTAGCTATGATACTCATTTCGTAGCTATGATCTCTCAACATGTCAAGTGCTAGAATCATATTATTTTCTGTACTGGGCATTAGCTTTCGCTAGATGTTAAATAAGTGACCATCGGCCTTACATTTATATCATTTCAACCCCATTCTTCGTGATGCCCAAATTTCATTTTTCCGACTGCAGTTACCAATGGCTGGTGATGTCGACTTGGAAACTGTAGCTTGTATGACCGAAGGCTTTAGTGGAGCTGACCTTCAAGCTCTTCTTTCTGATACACAGCTTGAAGCAGTCCACAAGCTCCTGGACAGCCAAGGTGGCAACACGTCTGGAAAGATGCCAGTGATCACGAATGCTCTTTTAAAGTCCGTTGCATCCAAAGCTAAACCATCAGTTGCAGATGCTGAGAAGCGGAGATTATATGATATTTATAGCCAGTTTTTTGATGCAAAGCGATCTGTCATGGCACAGGTCACTCTCTTCTCTTCTTGCTACACATACATGCACACACATGACACAACAACAACAACTAAGTCTTTAATCCCTATGGATTGGGGTAGGCTAACACACATGCACACGCGAAAAAGAAAAAATGTAACATGTGGAACAAGTGCTGATTGTGCAACCACAACTTACGTGATTTTTTATTTGTCGCATTCCATGCAGTCGAGGGATGCAAAGGGCAAAAGAGCAACCCTGGCTTAATTATTTGCAAAACTGGGGGAAATTAGAGCAGACTCCCGGAAATAAAAAACCAGTAATTTTTTTAATCCACATCCATTGTAACAAAACCGTGAGCTGTACTTATCGTTATGGTAATTTTCTCTTTTGAAGCGCATACATGTAAATTATTTGCAGTTATTTTAGCTGGGTAATTTTGGACTCGAGCTAATGTACACAGTTTGGGCGACGAACATTGCACCTTAAATTATGTATGAAGTTTAAATATATTATGTTTTGGTGTGATAGATTGGGATATTAAAAAATTATTATTATATTAAGAAATATGAAAATAAGTTGATTTTTAAATGATGATAAAATAATATAACTACGTTTGAGTGTTGATGTTTAAAGGAAAATTGTTACCTCTCCTTTTGGTTCGCGTTGATAACAAATGAATTTGTAAGGGAAGATGTGTTGTTTCGCGAAGTCGCGGTTTAGGCCGGAGTCCGGGAGGATCCTCTCTGGTTTTTTGGATCTCCTCCGATCAATATTGGTCCTTTTTTTTTTTCTTTCGAGGGCTCTTTTTTTTTTTTGGGGCTCGCTGTCTTGTTTAACTTACTCTCCCTTTTATAGGGGGAGGGATGCCCGTGGTTCCGGTCTGCCGGGGATTCTGGGGACAATGTCTGAAACTGAGGGGGGACCACAGATGGGGGACCATCTGCATCTGCTACCTACTTCGTACGATCCTTTTGCTCTGGTGATTCTCTGTGTTCGGGAATATGCTTTTCTTACTCACAGTGCCTGACCACCCTTTGATTGGTTAGCAGGCCTAGCTTTTGCTTTAATAGGTGTCCGACTCCTGCCACCCTAGTCTCGGTATGCAGGACCACCCTAGGTGGCCCCAGCTCGCCTATCCTGTCCCATGACTGCCCGTCCTGACCTATTGATGAAACCGCGCCTCAACCCGGCTATCTTGCTAAATATAGCCCGTCCTGATCTGCTGAGGAGACAGTGCCTCAGCTTGGGTGGCATGTCCCACGGAGGACCTCCCCGCCCGTCCTGATCTGCTGAGGAGACAGTGCCTCAGCTTGGGTGGCATGTCCCATGGAGGACCTCCCCGACCTCTTGATGTACTTCCTCGCCGCCCCGTCTCGGGGACTATAGTGGCAACTAGACAGAGGTGATCGTGCCCGTAATAAACCCGGGTCGGGCGGAGAGCTAGACAGTGGTGATGAGGACAGCCCGGGTCGGCAGTGACGACTTCCCTTGTTGACTAAATGGGCCCCTCACTGTCCGGGCCCAAATAAAGTTCGGACCCTCAAGACCTACTGGGCCTCCAGAACTAGGGATATCATCAGTATCCCCCTCTAGTCGAGCTAGTGTAGCGCTGCCTCGACTAATGGGCTTGTGGCGAACTTTATTGGTTCCTGACCCCCGGTTCTTTGATTGGACAACTCCTGGTCTTGGGGTGACAGCTGTCCCGTACCAAACCCTAGCGGGTTGTCAGGCCACGTGCCCTTATCTGGCGCTCCGACTGTTCAGCTCCCTTCATCTGCGTCGTTGGTTTGGGCCAGGCTTTCCTCGGCCCACGAGCCACATCTTCTATAAATTGAGGCTCTCGAGTCATTTTCCTCCATTTGCGCTCTAGGTCGGATCAATCGCCTCTCCAAAAAACCTTGTAAGTCAGCTCTGCCTCCCTTTCTGTTAATGTCGCACTCCACTTCTTCCACTTCTGGCGCCCTCTTTCGAGGGGGGGACGAGGAGGCCGAGGGGTCTGATCTCCCCAGTCCCTCGGGTCGGAGGTCGGATGCTCCCGAGGGAGACATTCCCGAGGTGGCGCCCCTCCGACAAGTCCCTCCTAGGGTATTTGACCCTTCTCTCCCCACCTTCGAGGTTCTCGACCCGAGGAGTCTGGCCCAGGCTGGACTTCCTTGGTACGAGATCCTCGACTCGTGTGTCTCCCCTGAGTCCGAGCACCTTCTCCGTACTTGGTTTATCCCGCCGGATCACGACGTCCGGGTCCCTAGGGCTGGTGAGCGTCCGCACCTCCCCCCGCCCGAGTACTTTCCCTTCTTCCTCGAGCAGCTTAAAAGCGGGCTTCGCTTTCCTATCCCCCTTCCTTTCCAGGAGTTCTCCCACTATCATTGTGTCTCTCTGAGCCAGCTTACCCCCAATTCCTACCAGAGCCTAGTATCTGTCATAGCCCTCTTCCGATCCTTGGGTCTGCCTTTCTCCCCGACCCTTCTTAATTATTTTTTTCAAGTTAAGAAAACCCCCTCTCCCGGGGCATTTTACTTTGGTGCCCGGACCTTTTATAAATTTCTAAACAACATCCCGAGCTCCCGTAAGGGATGGAAACAAAGCTACTTTTTTGTCAAACCACCTCGACGTTGGGCTTGCCCCATGGCCTGGCGAGATACCCTACCTACCCCCCGACCTCTGCCCAAAAAGTATAAAGATGACGTGTTCTTCCAAACGGTTATCTCAACCCTTGGGGGTCGGCGTTTTGATTCAGCTGCCCTAATCAGGGAGGACGTACTCAGGCGTTTTGGGCTGAGCTCCTATCCAGACGTCCCTGGTGGTACGTTCTTCCTACCCGGCCCCGCTTTTGATATTCAAATATATACATTTATATTACTATTTTTTTTTTTTTTTGTCTGAGCTAAATCATTTGTCTTGTAGATAACATGTCTCTTCAGCAGCTGCTATCTACCATGGCGTCTCAGAAAAAAGCGGGAAAAGGGGCGGCCGGGGCGGGCCCTTCGAGCCAACATCCAAGTGCGCCCGTCGCTCCCCCAAACCCCCCATTTCCAATGGCCAGCCCTCCTCGCGCCGAAGAGGTTGGGTTGGAGACAGGCCTGAGGAAAAGAAAAAGGGACGGGGGCGCAGCTAGGATCCCGACTCGGGAAGAGGTGGCTACCTCCCCGGTTATTCATGAGATCGACATCCCACCTGCTTCTCCCCCAAGTCATCTGTCCGTCGCTCCCGCTGACCCGGGTTCACCAGGGGTACCAGTAGGCTATACCCGAGAAGTCAGCCTTATCAACTCTGCCCCCTCAGGTCTGTCCGCCCGGATTGTCGAGTGTCTGACCTCCTCCGCTGATCAGCAAGTCTTGTCCGAGCTGAGGTGGAAACCCCTAGCAGAGGAAGGCGTATCCCGGGCCCTATCAGTAAGTTTTTTTTTTTTTTTTTTTTACTGAGTCCCTCTCCCCCTTTTCTCTGCAGGGCCTAGTGATGATGTGCGAGAGCCTTCGTCGGGGTGTAAATTACGGCCAATCAGCCAGAGACGCGAAGAAAGCAGCGCGGGAGGCCAAGTCCGAAGCTGAGAATGCTACAGCCAAATCCGAGGCGGACGCTGCCGAACTGGAGTCTTACAGGGCCTCGATGACCCGACTTCGAGCGGATGCCGAACAGCTCCGTGTTGCTCTGGCCGGGAAGGAGCTAGAACTTTCCCATGTCGGGGCTGAGCTTGAAAAGGTTAAGTCCGAGTTGGAGTCCTATGTAGCAGGTGAATCAGCCCGACGCGAAGCCTTCATCAAGTCGGAGGAGTTTACGCGCATGCTGGCCTCCAAGGCTTTTAAGTTTCTGGACCTCGGCTTCGAGGGGTGTAAGGGCCAGTTCAAAGCCCAGGGCTTCCTGCCCGGTGACCAGGACCCTGACGACTTCCTGGACCTTAACGCCATCATTGCCAGCATCCCTCCCGACTTCATCAAGTAGTCTGACCTGCTCTTAATTTATCCTTTGTAAATTTTCCCTTTTTTTTTTTTTTTTTTGTGCTGTGCCTCGGAGGCACCCCCCTGTAACGAGGTCATTTTGAATTTTGATTGTCTTATCTGAAGCAATTGATCACTTGTTAGGAATTGGTTTCCCTCGCAACTTTACGAACGTCCCGACCCCTTATACCAGCCGAGCCAACCCGTGATTTTACATTGGATTGATCCAAAAAATACAACTTATAAATAACCCCCCCGCGTAGAACTGAATGCCGCATAGGGCCCTCGTGTAATAACGACTAGAATAATTCTAACAAAATTAAATCTTAAAACAGGGCTAACCTGTTAATCTCCCCAGAGTCAACCCTGCAAAAAGGCTCTATCCGACCCGATCTTAAGAAATAATTTTTGCAAGCAGATGATGTCCTCTTGACCTGCGCTCCTACACCCGGGCTTTATGATGCAGAGATGACCTGCACTTTTAATTGTTGCCAAGGCCTCATACACCTGGGCTTTAGCATGCAGGGCGGACCTATGCTTTTAATTGGTGACAGGGCCTCATACACCTGGGCTTTAGTGACAGGGATGACCTGCACTTTTAATTGGTGCCAGTGCCTCATACACCTGGGCTTTAGTGACAGGGATGACCTGCACTTTTAATTGGTGACAGGGCCTCATACACCTGGGCTTTAGTGACAGGGATGACCTGCACTTTTAATTGGTGCCAGGGCCTCATACACCTGGGCTTTAGTGACAGGGATGACCTGCACTTTTATTTGGTGCCAGGGCCTCATACACCTGGGCTTTAGTGACAGGGATGACCTGCACTTTTAATTGGTGCCAGGGCCTCATACACCTGGGCTTTAGTGACAGGGATGACCTGCACTTTTAATTGGTGCCAGGGCCTCATACACCTGGGCTTTAGCATGCAGGGCGGACCTGCATTTTTAATTTCGGACAAGAGATTTAAAGGAAAAATTCATTAAATAACAGCGTTCGTACATTGAATTGAAATAACAACAAAATGCCTAATATTTTCTGAGGTGATATGCATTCCAAGGTCTATTTAGGCGTCGGCCTCCGTCCTCCTCTAAGTAGTACGACCCGGAACTCAGCTTCTGGACTACTTTGTATGGTCCCTCCCATCGGGGGTCAAGCTTTCTTACCTCCCCTGCTGGGTTGACCTTTTTGAGGACGAGGTCCCCCACCTGAAAATTTCGGGGTACCACCCTTTTGTTGTAGGCTCTGACTATCTTGCTGCGGTAAGCCTCCATCCTTATAGCCGCCCTTTCCTGTTTCTCATAGATCAGATCCAAGTCCAGAGCCCGGTTTTCCTCATTGTCGCCATCATATGCTTGGACCCTGGCAGAGGTCTTTCCGACCTCAGCTGGTAGCACGGCCTCCGTTCCATATACCATGCTGAAAGGCGTTTCTCCAGTTGGGACGCGAGCTGTCGTTCTGTAAGCCCACAACACACTTGGTAACTCGTCCACCCAGTCCTTGCCAACCCCGTACAGTCTGGCCTTCAAAGCTTGCACAATTGATCGGTTGGTGACCTCTGTCTGCCCGTTGCTCTGCGGATAACCTACTGATGTAAAGGCTTGTTCGATCTTCATTTCCTTGCACCAAGCCATTAACCTCTGCCCCTGGAACTGCCTCCCATTGTCTGATATTAATTTCCTGGGTACTCCAAAACGGCAAACTATATTCTTCCACAGAAAGTCCAGCACATTCTCCTCGGCGATCCTGGCTAAAGGCTCGGCCTCGACCCACTTCGAGAAATAATCTACAGCCACCAACAGAAATTTCTTTTGCTTCGGGGCCACCGGGAAAGGTCCCACGATATCCAAGCCCCATTTATCGAAAGGGCAGGCCGATGTTACTGCTTTCATGAGATTTGCTGGCCTTGACTGGAACTTACTGTTCCTCTGACAACCCTCACGAGTGACTACAGTCCTGATCGCGTCATTCCTGAGGGTCGGCCAGAAATATCCAGCAAGGAGAGTCTTTCTGGCCAGAGCCAACCCCCCGAGATGGTCCCCACAGCATCCCTCGTGAATTTCTCTGAGCACATATTCTGCCTCTTCCGCGTTGAGACATCGGAGGAGGGGTCCGGCAAATGACCTCTTATATAACACATCCTCTATCAGAACAAAACGGAATGCATGCCTCTTCAACCGTCGGGCTTGGTTCTTATCAGCGGGTACTTCAAGCTTTCTCAAGTAGTTCAAAATCGGGGCCATCCAACCCAACACCTCGGGGGCCTCGGTGACTGGCCGAGCTGCCGGAATCAACTCTGTCTGAAATATGTACTCCCTCTGTGATAAAGGAACCAGGGATGTTGACCACTTGGAGAGCTCATCGGCCTCCTGATTATCCTCCCTAGGGATCTGCACTATGCTCCACTCCACGAAACTTTCTGACATCTCCTGTATAGCCTTCAAGTATTCTATCATCTTCTCGCTTTTGGCTTCGTAATTCCCTTTCACCTGCTGAGTGGCCAGCTGGGAGTCCGAGTGAAGGATCACTCGGCTGGCACCGACCTCTTTTGCCAACCTCAGCCCGATCAGTATAGCCTCGTACTCTGCTTCATTATTAGAAGCCCGGAAATCTAATCTGATAATGACCTTCATCTTCTCACCCGCGGGGGATATCAGAACAATCCCCACTCCACTGCCTTCACTGTTAGCTGCTCCATCCACGTATACCTTCCAGGGCTCCTCAGCTTCAACCTCTATCATCTTCGCGAGGAAATCTGATAAAGCCTGGGCTTTGATGGATGACCGAGGTTGGTAGGTTACGTCGTACTCGCCGAACTCGATTGTTCATTTCACCAATCTCCCCGATACATCAGGCTGGGTCATTATCCTCCCCATGGGGCTGTTGGTTAGCACTGAGATGGGGTGTGACAAAAAGTAGGGTCTCAGCCTCCTTGCGGTTAGGACCAAAGCTAATGCCAATTTTTCGACCTCTGGGTATCTGAGTTCCGCCCCTCTCAGTGCATGGCTGACATAGTACACCGGCCTCTGGTCCGTACCGTCTTGTTTTATCAGTACCGAGCTAACAGCGCTTTCTGTAGCAGACAAGTAGATCCATAATCGCTCGCCGGGCTCTGGCTTTACCAGGACTGGTAGCTCGGCCAAGTGCTTCTTCAGGTCAGAGAAAGCTTCCTCGCACTCGTCGTCCCAAGCGAACTTTTTCGCCTTTCTTAGCACTCGGAAGAAAGGGTAACTCCTATGAGCTGACCTGGAAATAAAACGAGCTAAGGACGCAATCCGCCCTGTCAGTTTTTGCACCTCTTTTATGCTGCGAGGTGAGGTCATCTCTTGAATGGCTCTAACTTTTTCCGGGTTGACCTCGATCCCCCTCTCTGTTACCATGAAACCCAAGAATTTACCGCTCTTCACACCAAATACGCACTTAGCCGGATTTAATTTCAGACCAAACCTGCTTAGTGTGGCAAAAGTTTCCTCTAAGTCGGGCAATAGGTCTGCCTGGCCTTTAGATTTTACCAAGATGTCATCCACATAAACCTCAATGTTCCTTCCCGCCTGGTTTTCAAACACTTTGTCCATCAACCTCTGGTATGTGGCCCCGGCGTTCTTGAGGCCAAAAGACATGACCACATAGCAGAACGTTCCATCCGACGTGATAAAACTGACCTTATCTTGGTCCTCTTTCGCCAATGGTATTTGGTGATATCCCTGGTACGCGTCCATGAAACTTAACAGCTCGTACCCCGAGGTGGAGTCTACCAGCTGATCGATCCGAGGTAGGGGATAACAGTCCTTGGGACAGGCTTTGTTCAAATTACGAAAGTCGATGCACATCCTCCATTTTCCCGCCGACTTTGGAACCAAAACCACGTTTGACAACCAGGTGGGGAATTGTACCTCCCTTATCTGTCCGGCCCTCAGCAAGGTCTGAACCTCGGCTCGGATAATTCTGTCTTTATCTGGTCCAAAATGCCTCTTCTTTTGCCGGGTTACTTTGACTTCTGGATTGACATTTAACCTGTGCTGGGCTACAGAGGGCAACACCCCTGTCAGCTCGATCGGGGACCAGGCGAATTTTCCTGCATGCTTGGACAGGCATTTCGATAAGTCGTGCTTCAGGACGCTGTCTAGGTCAGCCGCTACTCTTGTGGTTTTATCGGGCTGTCCTGGGACTAATATAATTTCCTCTTCCCCGTCCCGCATCGCCTGCACCTCCTGCACCATCTGTACCCCCTATCCTCCCGTCCTTCATCACCGCCCCTTCGGGATCTTTTCACCTCTAACTTCACAGTTTCCGCGTAGCATTTCTTGGATGAGGGCTGGTCTCCCCTAACTTCCCCCACTCTTTTTCCTACAGGGAACTTTATCTTTTGGTGGAAGGTGGAGGCCACAGCCCTGAACTCGTTCATAGCTGGTCTTCCCAGAATGATGTTGTACGAAGACGAGGCCGCCACAATGGTGAATGTGACCAGCCTTGTTTTCCGATCTTCGTTACCTCCCAGGGAAAGGGGCAGGGAAATCTGACCGAGGGGGTACACGGTGTGCCCAGCGAAGCCAAATAGTGGGGTGTTGATTGGGTCGAGGTGATACCCTCCTAAGTCCATCTGCCGAAAAGCTTCATCAAACAACACGTTCACGGAACTACCTGTGTCTACAAACACCCTCCCGACTTCATAATTGGCAACAGTGGCTCGTATGACCAAGGCATCATTATGGGGTGTGCAAATGTTTTCCAGATCTCGCGGCCCAAAACTGACAACCACCTCCTCCTCGGCACCACCAATCCCTCCTACACTCAGGGTCTCTCTCCTGCTGACAGCCTTCCTAGCCCTGTTGGAATCCCCATCCGTTGTCCCGCCCGAGATCATGTTTATGACTCCCCGCTTTGGGGAGTCAGCACGGGTAGGGTTGACGTCATTTAAACTCCTTGGGGGTCCTCGAGCACGTCCTCTACCACGGAATGGAGGATGGAAGTTGGTCCGTCCTCCTCTCCCTCTTGTCCACGACGGTCCTCGACCCCTTCCCCGAGGAAGATTATCCCCAGGTGGGACGGGTCGGGACAACAACTGCTTGAACTGGGAACTGTTCTGTATTGCCTTCTCAAGCTCCTCATCCAAAAGATGGCAATGTTGTGTGGTGTACCCAGTCGCTTGGTGGAAGATGCAGTATTTCTCCGGGGCCTCCTTGCTCGGCTCGACACTAGCTGGTGCCGGCTTTTGCAACACCTGTTTGTCTTCACATATGCGGACGGCCTCCTCCTTGGAGACCTTCAACGGCGTATACTGGGAAAATCGACCGAGCTGTGCCCCTTCCACTGGCCTTTTCTCACCCTGGCTGATCCGTTTTTCCCCAGTCCTCCGCACTTCCTTCCTCCTTAGTTGCTGGGCCTCCTCCACGTTGATGTACTTCTCCGCTCGGGTGAGCAGATCATCATAGGTAACAGGAGGCTTCTTTACCAAGGATCGGAAGAAGTCTCCTCCTCTCAGGCCTTGGGTGAAGGCGCTGATCAGAATTTCCGCCGGGCAGGCAGTATTTCGAGTATCACAGTGTTGAAGTTTTTGATATACTCCCGCAACGACTCATCCTCGGCCTGCCTCATCTCGAACAAGCTCAGAGAGGTCTTCTTATACCGCTTGCTGCTGGCATACTGGTGCAAGAACGCGGAGCTAAATCCGACGAAGGAAGTAATGGAACCCGGCTCCAACTGATTGAACCACTTCTGGGCCGACCTCACCAAAGTGGTTAGGAACACTTTGCACTTAAGGCGATCCGAGTAACAATGTAGCATGGCAGCATTTTCGAACCTGCCCAGGTGTTCTTCCGGGTCCGTGCTCCCGTCGTATTCCCCAGCATTGGGGGGTCGGAAGTTATTTGGGAGTTCCTCGTTTACTATTTCACCCGAGAAAGGGGTTCCCCTCCTGACAGAGGTACCCCCCATCCCTCTCTTCATCCTCTGGACCTCGTCCTTCAGCTCCTCCACCTGGCCCTCCAGATCCGGAACAGCAGTCACTTTAGGACGGGAAGTTGCTCCTTGTTCGGGATCCTTCATCTGCTGGGAGCTTTCCCCGTGCACGCCCTCGGACGGACCTTCCTTTTTCCTCATGGTCTGCTCCACCGTAACTGCAATCAGTCTTGTGAGCTGCTCCAGTGTTAAAGCGCCCACTGTCATGTTTACCCCGGGCAGTGGCTGCTTCTCGCCATTGGTGGAGGCGTGGTGCTCTCGATTTTCCTCTGCTTCCGTTCTCCTTGTTCTTACCATCGTATCAACGTCTTTTGCTCAAATCTTCCCACAGACGGCGCCAATTTGTTACCTCTCCTTTTGGTTCGCGTTGATAACAAATGAATTTGTAAGGGAAGATGTGTTGTTTCGCGAAGTCGCGGTTTAGGCCGGAGTCCGGGAGGATCCTCTCTGGTTTTTTGGATCTCCTCCGATCAATATTGGTCCTTTTTTTTTTCTTTCGAGGGCTCTTTTTTTTTTTGGGGCTCGCTGTCTTGTTTAACTTACTCTCCCTTTTATAGGGGGAGGGATGCCCGTGGTTCCGGTCTGCCGGGGATTCTGGGGACAATGTCTGAAACTGAGGGGGGGACCACAGATGGGGGACCATCTGCGTCTGCTACCTACTTCGTACGATCCTTTTGCTCTGGTGATTCTCTGCGTCCGGGAATATGCTTTTCTTACTCACAGTGCCTGACCACCCTTTGATTGGTTAGCAGGCCTAGCTTTTGCTTTAATAGGTGTCCGACTCCTGCCACCCTAGTCTCGGTATGCAGGACAACCCTAGGTGGCCCCAGCTCGCCTATCCTGTCCCATGCCCGTCCTGACCTATTGATGAAACCGCGCCTCAGCCCGGCTATCTTGCTAAATATAGCCCGTCCTGATCTGCTGAGGAGACAGTGCCTCAGCTTGGGTGGCATGTCCCACGGAGGACCTCCCCGCCCGTCCTGATCTGCTGAGGAGACAGTGCCTCAGCTTGGGTGGCATGTCCCATGGAGGACCTCCCCGACCTCTTGATGTACTTCCTCGCCGCCCCGTCTCGGGGACTATAGTGGCAACTAGACAGAGGTGATCGTGCCCGTAATAAACCCGGGTCTGGCGGAGAGCTAGACAGTGGTGATGAGGACAGCCCGGGTCGGCAGTGACGACTTCCCTTGTTGACTAAATGGGCCCCTCACTGTCCGGGCCCAAATAAAGTTCGGACCCTCAAGACCTACTGGGCCTCCAGAACTAGGGATATCAAAAATATTTGTACAGATACGAATGGGTCTTATCTACCAACTCAATATGGGTTGGTATCTTATTATATATATATATATATATATATATATATATATATATATTATTTGAATTGATTTAATATTAAATTGATATATAATTGAATTTTAAACTGGGTGTGTAAGTGTTTCCCATGTTTAACTACCAGGCAGGTCATTTGACCTAAAGGCATGCAATATTTTATTAATTGAGGGAGAATTTTGTGTTTTATGAAGGTTAATGATGTTGTGATGGTAAGACAATTGTCTACTGTAGTAAAGTTTGCTACTCAAGCAGTAGACTTTACATATTGGTAGACATTATCATATACGACAGTAAATTGAAACCTTTCATAATTAGCAACCAATTGAAACGTCGGATTTTAAATTTCATTAGTCATTAATGTTTAATTAATTCAGTCTTGTTAAATCATATCCTTAATTTTAAATTCAAAAGTCATTTTTTGCGTAGATGAGCGACACGTGTTCATGTGTCATCTACCCATCTTCTTCACCGCTTAGTTTTTATATAATTTACTTTCACTTTTTACCGTTTTACCCGAGCTAAATCTTTGAACCTTTGTTTTCGTCATGTCCTCAAATTTCATAGATTTCTTGCATTCTATCATTTTCGGGAGGAACAACTTTTTGACTAAGATATGATCTAATTCTAATTACGATTTTTTTTCCTGAAAAATTGATGAAAATAATTTTTTCTCTTAAAAAAATTTATGTTTTAACTTCTAATTTTTGACAAATACAGTTACTTGAATAGCTTACATGAATAAGATATTCGTGCGACTATTTATTTCCTGGATAGACGTTTCGCTTAACATCACGTATTAACCTCCTCCACATCACCACCCGTGAACAAACACGTTGGATACACCGTGAACTGACGTCATGGTATCCTCCGCCGTCGAATCAACTGCCGGTAGCCTTTCTAGACTCAACGTCGATGACTGGGCATCAGCTGCACCTAATCTACAGAAGAATATATCTCTCCTCTCTCCGCAGCAGATTCGTATCTTTGTTAATTAACTACTGAAATTTTAATCATATACGTGCATGAGTAAATATGACTGGGAGCGTTTTGAATGTGGGTGTGAATAGGTGGAGTTGGCGAAGGTGCTATTGGGATCGAATCAGAGCCATTTGTTTGAACACCGGCCATAAGGTTCATTGTTTCTTTCATTTATATTATATAGGTTATAAAATATTTAAAATATAAAAGAAATTCACTCGAAGAAAATCGTAATATAAATAATTATCCTTTTTCCACAATTTTTGGAACATATATGAAATCAGAATAGATTTCTAGCAACATTGACTTTTTTTTTTAATGGTGTCCGTTGTTCTTGGTTTGTGAGATGGAGAAATGAAGTCATGGATTGGTTTCTTTATCTTACTCCACTAAATATGTCAAGAGCGTGCCTGAATCTAACTGCCTAGAAGATAGAATGGGAATGCACAGGACAACTTGGAAACAGTTTTAAATATATATTTTTAGAAAAAAATATTTTATTCATATATCCTTGGTGGTTTTTTTGATGCCAAGCTTTGATGGTTCTACTCCCAACAAGTTGCGGGTTGGGATCGTGGAACTATCGCTCGAGAGGTACGTAAGCCGGTCTTTCATGGTTCCAGAAGGTGAACTGGAAGCAGATAAGCATCCCTAGTCTGGAGGATCCAGTGCATACAAGGGGAGCGTGGCACTAGCTTTTCATCGAAAATGAGACAAAACTATTAGATATTATATTATATTATTAAATAGCTAGTTTGAATAATTATTTGTTGGCTGGCCTACATAAAGTTGATTTGGTCATAAATGCTTCACAATATTCCAGCCGTTTTCGTAGTTAAATTATAATAAAGAAACGACGATCGTTAAGAAAAAAACTCGAGAAAAAAATGTCAGGAACACATAAGATAACAAAGAATAGTCGTTCTTTTATTTGAAATAAAAATAAAAAAATTGTACAAACAAAACCCAGAAAATAGATCGATGTAATATAAAAAAATAAAGCCATAAGTTATATATTCATCGTCAATAAATCTCAGAGGTATGTGTGGAAAATAAATATAAAAAAAATGAATTAAATTTCAGAATCCGATGTAGGAGGGCTAGACATCATAACCTTGAACTCTTCAAAATCAAGTGCACCGTCCAAATTTTGATCATAAACGTGAATCATTTTCTTGCAATCTTGCCCACGTCCCTTGTCCCACAGACCTAATCTGGAAAGCACACTTTGCAACTCCTCACTCGAAATGAATCCATCACCATCCAAATCAAATACTTTAAAGGCCTCTAAAAGATCATCGCTATGATCAATATCATCAGAAGAATTATCTTTATTTTTTGCAATTCTGGTCTTCACTATTGTCTCGTAAAAGAACAAGAAATCCATGTAACCGAGACTCGTGCCACCAACGAGCTTTTCGAGCTCTTCCATCTTCGTGTGGATGCCAATGATCTCAAGAAGATGGTGCAACTCATGTATGTTTACATGGCCATGGTTGTTCTTGTCCAAATTCTTGAAAATTCTGTGGAGATCTTCAATGGTAATAGCAGACATTTCCCTTTATCTTATTAGTAAAGAAAAGAAGAAGAGGGGAAATATAGTATGGAAATTTGAATTTATCGTGGAGTTTGTTGATGTATAGGAAGGGTATTTAAAGGGTTTTTTGTGTTGTATCCGTGTGTTTAACGGTCAAAAGAAGAATACGGTATTGCTTGGAAAATGAATACAAGCGAGGGTTCTATGTTTCTTTCCTTTTCTTTTCTCTCTTTCTTCCTTTTTTTGTTTGAAAAAAAAAAGGAAGATTCCATGGATGTAAAAAAGGAAGATTCCATGGATGTGCTTTTAGTGTTTGTACCCTACGGCAAAGGGGAAGACTTTTTAGTGTTAGTTTCTTCTCTCTTTTTCATATTTAATAAGTAGGAGTGTACGTGGCCAGGTTTGGATGAATAGACATTAAAAAATCACCAAATCCAATATATATGGGTTGCTAAATTGTAAAACCACAACTAAAAATAAATATAAAAAATCACGTGGTTCGGGTGGGTGCGTCTGCAAGAGGATGCGGATGGGTTGCTGGTCAAATAAAAATAAATGATAGTTAGTGTATTTTATAAGTTCTTAAACTACTTTCGATTGTAATAAAACAGAACTAAAATTAAATAAAATGAAACAAAAAACATTATAAATTAAAGTATAAGTTCTTAAACTAAGTTATTTAATCTCACATATGAATTAAAAAACATAATAAATTAAAGTATCAAAATCTTCTATACATCAAATTAGGGCATCAATAACTTTAAACATTTACATGTACAACAGAACGATAATTCATAAGTTCACAAAATAAAAAAGCATTTCTTTTTACTACAAGATGAAGTTCCCAAATTAAAATCATTTATTGTTATAAGATGCATATAATAAAATAATTTGAAATTATTGTTTCTCAATAAATCAATATTTTTTTTTAAATTGACAAAATAAACTATATTAAAAAGATAAGTACAAGTTATATTCTCTAAATAATATACAAGAAATCAGCCAATCAAAACATTGGTGCGTTTAAATATTATAATTTGCAACATAAACCTAAGATATTTAATTTTATAATTTAGAATATCTTTAATATATAAAGATGGGGCGGATTGGGTGGCAGGCCGGTGGCGTGCAACAATCCACTACCCACCAACATAAATGTGGGTTGCTCTATTTGTCAAACCGCGGGTCATTTTTTCAAATGTTAAAAGGGGACAATACGATGTGTGATTGTGGGTTGAGAGAGTGGATTGTGCTTTATGGTTTTTATACACCCCTATCATGCAAAGGAAATCACATTGAAGGATTAAAGTCTAACAGCTGTAGGATCTGAGCTAATTTATGGAAAATAAAACTCAAAATCTTGGACTTGTACTAAAATTTGCTGACCTTATGAATTCATCCTGAGCCAAACTATTTTTTTTTCTTGGGCTAAAAATAGGAAATAAAGTAAATAACTAAATGGAAGAATTAGTCGATGGGGGTTTAATTATTTTACAGTAATTTTCCATCTAATTTTCATTCCCGTCTCTTCAATAATATGAAGTAGTCAGCATGTTAATCTGGTGGAAGGTAGCTTGCATTATTATGAAGAATATGAAGTAGTCATCGGTTAAACTTCAATAATATGAAGTAGTCATCGCTTAAATTCTTTTTATTATTATTTTATGTCACCTAAAATAATTTCTTAAAGCAGCAAAATCTACAGGAAACTATATTCAAACCCTCAACTTGCACTTGGATTATGATTTATTCAATTTTTTATTTGCCATGTTTTACATTCTAAAATAATTAATCGTTGCTGAATTATATATACTGCACGAATGTTACAAAAAAAATATTTATTTCATAACTCATCAGTATATTACAAACAAGCATGAGATAGACACACCCACCCACACACACACACACACACACACACATATATATATATATATATATATATATATATATATATATATATATATATATATATTTATGTATACATGCATACATTTTAATATCAAATGTAATTTTATCCACAACAATTTTTTTTTGGTAAAATATAACTATGTTCTTTTTTTCATAGAAATAAATATATCATGTGGAAATAATATTTTGGAAAAAAAATTATATATTACAGAGATCAAACCAATTGTTAGAAAGATAAGTTCTTATAAAAAAGAGAGGAAAAAAAGATAGTATAAAGATTGAGGGAGACATGAATGGTGCAAAATCAATTACAAATTATCGATGACTGTTACATGAGAAATTATTTATGTTTGCATCTCTTCTTCCACGAAAGTCCAAGTTTTATAATATTGACGGAGCAATTTGTTGGTTCCGTACATTTAAATAGACGAATTGAATCAGTTTAAACAATCAATGATTGAAAAATATAAATTATGCTGAAATACAGAAACAGAACTTACAGCAACAGTTTATAAACTGTAAAAGCACAACAAGAAACTGGAAATGGTTCTGTACGAGGCCACAGCAAGCCGTGTGCCTGTAAACTCAAATTTGTCTGTCTTAGCTTCTGGCCTCCTGAACAAGTGAGTTCCAAGGTACAACGATCAATCGCCTATGTTTAGATTGAAGCAGAACTCCGAACAGACTCTTTCGAGCACTACTAGTGTGCAGTACTCTCGAACAGCATGTGTTATATGTATGAATGCAGATTTTCGTATCGTAGAAAACAATAGAGCTGGAGCAGCTTAATGTGAAAAGTCAGGTAGATGAAAAGTCATTTCAGAAATCGAGTAGTAAAAAGATAGGGCTGCCTTTGCGGCAGCGACACACGCGACGCGGCGAGACTAGCGGATGGACGGCACGCGAGGGACACCCATCTTTTCCACTTAACTACATTCTATTGATTTGTTACTCAATATAAACAAACCATAAATGTCTCAAAATTTCAATGTGGGATTTCTTTAGCCAATTTACCATTCAAATTCACTTACCATATTTAGTTCTCATTAACAAAACTTTTTGGGCTTTTAATTATTATTATTATTATTAATTCCAACACAATTATTATTGTTGTGAGAGTAATTTTCATGAATTTAACATGAGAATTATTCTGACAATAACAATAATTATTCTGACAATAACATTTCTAAAAGTTCAATATGGATAAACATGAAATAGTTAGAATTAAGATCGTAGTTTGGGTGTTTTTTCTCTTTCTGTCAAAATCTTTTCGAAGTTACGGGCGTTCAAAATTCCAATAAAATTAAGATTCATAACTGGCAAGCAATTCATGACGCACTACCAACCTGTTATCATCTGGTTAAGCGTGAGATTTTAGTTGATACTTTGTGTCCTTTCCGCCATCTTATACCTGAATTTTTTTTCAATATATTATGGCAATGTAAATGGGCTCATAAGATTTGGAAATTAACAGAATTTTGGCTGTTGCTCTCTCGCTTTAGTGGCTCTACTTTACTTGATTTATGGCAGTGGGTGAAGCAGTTTGGCCAGACACATAATTTTAATGTTTTCGCTATGATTTGTTGGAGTTTATGGTATACTCGAAATCAGCTGGTCTTTCATCCGCTTGTGGAAAAGCATACCACCACCTTTTGTCGAGCATTGCATTTGTCGGAGGCTTTTCTGGAGGCACAACCAATACCTATTGCTTCCAATAAGAATGCCTTGTGTAGGTCAAATGCATAGATTCCACCCCCACCTGGTTTCGTCAAGATAAATGTGGATGCTTCTCTCTCAACTGATATGAATTGCTGCGGCATTGGAGTGGTAATTAGAGATGCACATGGGGGTGGTGCCGACATCCCATACTAAGCCCATCCCAGATATTTTCTCAGCTTTTACGGCTGAACTATTAGCTATATGTGAAGACCCCTCTTTGCTAGACTTCGTCAATGGAACGATAGAACTATCGAATCAGATGTTATTATTGTGGTCACTGCAATTTATGCTTATAATTATTGGCATCCTGATGGTCATATCATTCGCCATCTCTCATGGTCTGGAGCAAATTTTGAGATTGTGTATTGTCGGTGAATTGCCAATTCAGTGGTCCATTCACTGGCTTCTCATGCAACTAACATTGATGCGTTGTCTACTACTTTTAATTATGTTCCTCTATTTCTAGAGCACTTTGTACTGGAAGACAATGCAACCGTTAGATTAAGTTATTTATACTACTTTCAGGGAAAAAAATAATTCAATATAATTTTATAAGTCGCAATCATAATTATTAATGCAGTGGCTAACCCATATTAGATATTAGAGCTCATATTGCTGCCTTTAACGAAAACCTTATTATTGCATCGATATTTGTTTTTATTTGAATAAAATACAGAATTAGAATTATAAATTATCACTCAAGAAATTTAAATTTGCCTACTGACTATTATGCATATTCACACAAAAACAAAAAAAGAAAAGGTAATCCTAGCTGGCATTACAGTAATTTTTTACAAACAAAATTCTAATATATATACATTTTCAAAATAATTACAAATGCATCTAATGTACGATGTTCACATAATCTTCTGACTTTGATTTCTTTCCTTAAAAAGAATATACACACGAGGGAGCTGATTAACCAGGATATTGATTTTGCCGGTTACTTTATTTCACCGGGCGAGGTTTGATGACGGATTTCAGAGTTCTTGATTGTCCGTGGCTTGGGTATCTAGTTTACTCTCTTTGTAAAATGTTTTATACCTTATTTCATGATTAATCCTTTAATTTGTCACTATTAAATTCTTGAGTTATTGGATTTTCTGTTCGTTGGGTTTTGTTCGATCTATGTAATATTTGTTTAAATGCACTGGTGGGTAGAACACCGGCTGGTTAATTGATTTGATTAGAGAGAAGCTTGAAAAGATGAGAACTTTTTTTTTTTTTTTGAACATAAAAAGATGAGAAATTTTGTGTTGTTTCGAATGGGACTAGTGAAAAAATTGGTTATTTAATTTAAAAAAATGAGAAAGAAAGAAATGAGAATGCTGAGAAATGCAAGAAGAAATGGAAGAACAAAGAGTTGAGAAAACTTTCTTCTTAGATTTAACGAAAACCTTATTATTGCATCGATATTTGTTTTTATTTGAATAAAATACAGAATTAGCATTATAAATTATCACTCAAGAAATTTAAATTTGCCTACTGGCTATTATGCATATTCATACAAAAACAAAAAAAGAAAAGGTAATCCTAGCTGGCATTACAGTAATCTTTTACAAACAAAATTCTAATATATATACATTTTCAAAATAATTACAAATGCATCTAATGTACGAGGTTCACATAATCTTCTGACTTTGATTTCTTTCCTCAAAAAGAATATACACACGAGGGAGCTGATTAACCAGGATATTGATTTTGCCGGTTACTTTATTTCACCGGGCGAGGTTTGACGACGGATTTCAGAGTTCTTGATTGTCCGTGGCTTTGGTATCTAGTTTACTCTCTTTGTAAAATGTTTTATACCTTATTTCATGATTAATCCTTTAATTTGTCACTATTAAATTCTTGAGTTATTGGATTTTCTGTTCGTTGGGTTTTGTTCGATCTATGTAATATTTGTTTAAATGCACTGGTGGGTAGAACACCGGCCGGCTGGTTAATTGATTTGATTAGAGAGAAGCTTGAAAAGATGAGAACTTTTTTTTTTTTTTTTGAACATAAAAAGATGAGAAATAATGTGTTGTTTCGAATGGGACTAGTGAAAAAATTGGTTATTTAATTTAAAAAAATGAGAAAGAAAGAAATGAGACTGCTGAGAAATGCAAGAAGAAATGGAAGAACAAAGAGTTGAGAAAACTTTCTTCTTAGATTTAACGAAAACCTTATTATTGCATCGATATTTGTTTTTATTTGAATAAAATACAGAATTAGCATTATAAATTATCACTGAAGAAATTTAAATTTGCCTACTGGCTATTATGCATATTCACACAAAAACAAAAAAAGAAAAGGTAATCCTAGCTGGCATTACAGTAATCTTTTACAAACAAAATTCTAATATATATACATTTTCAAAATAATTACAAATGCATCTAATGTACGAGGTTCACATAATCTTCTGACTTTGATTTCTTTCCTCAAAAAGAATATACACACGAGGGAGCTGATTAACCAGGATATTGATTTTGCCGGTTACTTTATTTCACCGGGCGAGGTTTGACGACGGATTTCAGAGTTCTTGATTGTCCGTGGCTTGGGTATCTAGTTTACTCTCTTTGTAAAATGTTTTATACCTTATTTCATGATTAATCCTTTAATTTGTCACTATTAAATTCTTGAGTTATTGGATTTTCTGTTCGTTGGGTTTTGTTCGATCTATGTAATATTTGTTTAAATGCACTGGTGGGTAGAACACCGGCTGGTTAATTGATTTGATTAGAGAGAAGCTTGAAAAGATGAGAACTTTTTTTTTTTTTGAACATAAAAAGATGAGAAATTTTGTGTTGTTTCGAATGGGACTAGTGAAAAAATTGGTTATTTAATTAAAAAAAATGAGAAAGAAAGAAATGAGACTGCTGAGAAATGCAAGAAGAAATGGAAGAACAAAGAGTTGAGAAAACTTTCTTCTTAGATTTAACGAAAACCTTATTATTGCATCGATATTTGTTTTTATTTGAATAAAATACAGAATTAGCATTATAAATTATCACTCAAAAAATTTAAATTTGCCTACGGACTATTATGCATATTCACACAAAAACAAAAAAAGAAAAGGTAATCCTAGCTGGCATTACAGTAATCTTTTACAAACAAAATTCTAATATATATACATTTTCAAAATAATTACAAATGCATCTAATGTACGAGGTTCACATAATCTTCTGACTTTGATTTCTTTCCTCAAAAAGAATATACACACGAGGGAGCTGATTAACCAGGATATTGATTTTGCCGGTTACTTTATTTCACCGGGCGAGGTTTGACGACGGATTTCAGAGTTCTTGATTGTCCGTGGCTTGGGTATCTAGTTTACTCTCTTTGTAAAATGTTTTATACCTTATTTCATGATTAATCCTTTAATTTGTCACTATTAAATTCTTGAGTTATTGGATTTTCTGTTCGTTGGGTTTTGTTCGATCTATGTAATATTTGTTTAAATGCACTGGTGGGTAGAACACCGGCTAGTTAATTGATTTGATTAGAGAGAAGCTTGAAAAGATGAGAACTTTTTTTTTTTTTAACATAAAAAGATGAGAAATTTTGTGTTGTTTCGAATGGGCCTAGTGAAAAAATTGGTTATTTAATTAAAAAAATGAGAAAGAAAGAAATGAGACTGCTGAGAAATGCAAGAAGAAATGGAAGAACAAAGAGTTGAGAAAACTTTCTTCTTAGATTTAACGAAAACCTTATTATTGCATCGATATTTGTTTTTATTTGAATAAAATACAGAATTAGCATTATAAATTATCACTCAAGAAATTTAAATTTGCCTACTGGCTATTATGCATATTCACAAAAAAACAAAAAAAAGAAAAGGTAATCCTAGCTGGCATTACAGTAATCTTTTACAAACAAAATTCTAATATATATTCATTTTCAAAATAATTACAAATGCATCTAATGTACGAGGTTCACATAATCTTCTGACTTTGATTTCTTTCCTAAAAAAGAATATACACACGAGGGAGCTGATTAACCAGGATATTGATTTTGCCGGTTACTTTATTTCACCGGGCGAGGTTTGACGACGGATTTCAGAGTTCTTGATTGTCCGTGGCTTGGGTATCTAGTTTACTCTCTTTGTAAAATGTTTTATACCTTATTTCATGATTAATCCTTTAATTTGTCACTATTAAATTCTTGAGTTATTGGATTTTCTGTTCGTTGGGTTTTGTTCGATCTATGTAATATTTGTTTAAATGCACTGGTGGGTAGAACACCGGCTGGTTAATTGATTTGATTAGAGAGAAGCTTGAAAAGATGAGAACCTTTTTTTTTTTTTAACATAAAAAGATGAGAAATTTTGTGTTGTTTCGAATGGGACTAGTGAAAAAATTGGTTATTTAATTTAAAAAATGAGAAAGAAAGAAATGAGACTGCTGAGAAATGCAAGAAGAAATGGAAGAACAAAGAGTTGAGAAAACTTTCTTCTTAGATTTAACGAAAACCTTATTATTGCATCGATATTTGTTTTTATTTGAATAAAATACAGAATTAGCATTATAAATTATCACTCAAGAAATTTAAATTTGCCTACTGGCTATTATGCATATTCACACAAAAACAAAAAAAGAAAAGGTAATCCTAGCTGGCATTACAGTAATCTTTTACAAACAAAATTCTAATATATATACATTTTCAAAATAATTACAAATGCATCTAATGTACGAGGTTCACATAATCTTCTGACTTTGATTTCTTTCCTCAAAAAGAATATACGCACGAGGGAGCTGATTAACCAGGATATTGATTTTGCCGGTTACTTTATTTCACCGGGCGAGGTTTGACGACGGATTTCAGAGTTCTTGATTGTCCGTGGCTTGGGTATCTAGTTTACTCTCTTTGTAAAATGTTTTATACCTTATTTCATGATTAATCCTTTAATTTGTCACTATTAAATTCTTGAGTTATTGGATTTTCTGTTCGTTGGGTTTTGTTCGATCTATATAATATTTGTTTAAATGCACTGGTGGGTAGAACACCGGCTGGTTAATTGATTTGATTAGAGAGAAGCTTGAAAAGATGAGAACTTTTTTTTTTTTTTTGAACATAAAAAGATGAGAAATTTTGTGTTGTTTCGAATGGGACTAGTGAAAAAATTGGTTATTTAATTAAAAAAAATGAGAAAGAAAGAAATGAGACTGCTGAGAAATGCAAGAAGAAATGGAAGAACAAAGAGTTGAGAAAACTTTCTTCTTAGATTTATCTGATGCTGTTGAAAATACAGAACGATATACTTACAGCTAATTCAATAACAGTTTGCTGGGAAAAAAAGATTAACAGCAATGAAGTAATATGAATTTATACAACAGGTGACGAGACGAGATTTGGATCATTCAGTTGATAAGATCCTGTGGATCTCTCGACTGCGAATCTTATGCATTCTGCTGGTTTTTAACAAGTATCAGTGCTTTTGATGGCTTCATTTAATTCACTATACTAAACAATTTTTTTTGTTTCTTTTCATTTTCATCCTATTTTGAATGTTCTAAATCAACCTCTCTCTGTGATCAACAATTTATATTTAGCTTGAAACCAAGCTTCCTACATCAATATATCCTAAATGATTTTGGTTTCTTACCATTGATTAAATGATATTATGTGAATCAAATGGCTTGCATGTAAATTGAAACCGATCTTGCAATTTTCTATTGGGGAAGTAACATCATCCAAATTACTTGGTCGAAGATCTGGTGAATCATTTACCGGATGAAGTCAAAAAGGAAGCAATTATCATTCAACCTTCATGCAATTATCATTCAACCTTCATGCAAATCTAGCGTATTTCACCAGTATTTGATGTGTGTTGGTACTTTTGATGGCTTCATTTAACTCTCTTCCTAATGAAAATCTTTTTCATTTCTGTCCTCATTTGAATATTCTAGATATACCCCTTCTTTGTGATCTAATAACTTACACTTAATTTAGAACCTAGCTTCTAATATTTTGCTAATCCATCCTTAGTGATTTCACTTTCTTGTTATTGATAAAGTGGAATTATCTGATACTTTTGGTCAATAAGATCCGGTGAATAATTTCTAGTAATAGGATGATGCCAAAAGGAAATAATTGCCTCACTATCTTCATGCGATATCAATTGTACTGAAACACAACAAATCCTATGCATTCCTATGGTGTTTGGTGTGTGTATGTGCTTTTGATAGCTTCATTCAATTCTTTGTCCTTAACCAAAATGTTGGTTTTCATTTCCATCTTCCTTTACAATAATCCAAATCTTCCTCTTGTGTCGTGATCAAATGACTTTGATTTAATTGAAACTGATCTTGCTTTCTTCTATTAAACTGTTCTCAATGATGCAACTTTATCGAAATTGGCGAAGTGAATTATTGTAAGGACCCCATGCCCTTAACCCTTAATTAGTGTATTAACCACTATGTGTGGCACATGCTTTCAATAAAAAGTCAATCGGGAAGCTCAGATGATACTTTACCATTGAATGGTAACTACAAAATTTCTTTAATACTCAATGTTATAAGATCATCATCCTAACAGCATATAGACTAATCGAGTTCGCCCAATACCATCCCCATTACATCACTTTTGCATTGTGGGTTTTTATAAAAATTTGGGCAGAGTCTCCCCATAAATTGAGCTATCCCAAAAATAAAAGCACATCACATAATATAATTCCCGGCCAGGGAATACACAATACTCAACAGAATACTGAACACAAAGTAAATTCCCAGCCAGGGAAGACACCACACATAAGACGACAAAAGTGGGTTTCAACCCCCACATAACACACTAACGACTCTCATATCATTAGCAATTCTACCACAATTGCATGCAACATATAATGAAAGAGAGGAAGGCTCATGCCTTTATATACAACGCATATACAAGTAATCTTGCTCACATGCGAGCATCATGAATATGTATATAACCCTCATGGGTGTATAAGTACTCTATACGATACCGTGCTCCATCGAGCCCTGGTACCACGATCCTGGGAGTACCTCCAATGAACAGCTCGAGCTCATCTCCAAAGCCATCGATGTACCTGTTCACCTGCCCCAACAGAGACAGCCCCCAACGGGGTGAACATACCAATTCCACAATTTCATAATCATAATGACATAATACATAATTTACGAAAATGTAAATATTGCGGAACATATGTGATACTTCCTGGATGGTATCATCCTCATCGTAGCGTACCCCTGTAATAATCCTGTTCTCAAAACAGATAAATCATCAAATCCTGAATATGCAGTTAATCATCATATTGGTTAACCCTAGCCAGTTTCAATTTAACAACATTTCATAACATCTTTCTTTATCTAGCAATTATCATAATTCTAGATATTATAATGAGACTTCCTTAACTTCCGATACTAGTTAATCACTTCTCTGATTAACTACGTCTCTGTTCTTATTCATTACCAATAGGGAATAAAATACAGATATCCTAGATATCTAATCAAATACCATCTTTTTCATTTCTTACTTCAAGTAGCATCATACTATCGGTGTTTGCTCCGTAGCAACCACACCCATCATTTGCTCGCTTCATGGCGGCACTAAGCATTTCACCATGTGAATCATCATAACGTAATCAAGTCCCGGTACCATCATAGTAAAGCATTTCATGTATTTTAGATCATGCATCATACTTGTAAAACATCATTTAAACTATGCTCGTACGCTAAACGTACCTTAAATCCTCGAAGTCCGAGCCAACCCTTGCTCGAGTTCCAAGCCCTGAGGAACGATGTGCTAACACGATAAATAATTCACAATTATTTACGAACATGCAACCCATGCTCAAGCACATCCATAACCCTCAAAATATTGTCGACACACGACAATTAAACATCTAAAAGACCCGGGGCAGGGTACATGCAGGGAGGGAAAACGAATGCGACATATCGAAAAATTGCTCAAGAACAACTTCAATAATTCGAACCCTAGCATCACGATTCGAACCCAACCAACCATCATAAATCATCTAAAACATGTAATAAACGATCCCTAACATGAATCATCAACCCATAGCCAAAACCCCCAAAATCGAAATCAAACCCTCACCAAATTAGGGCAATTTCGAACCATACATCTCAATTTGATCCCAATTAAGCATCATAATTCATTTAAACATGAATTAATCGAATAACAACAAGAATCATCATCCTCATACCAAAAACCCAAATTTCGAACCCTAAATTCACAAAATCAGCGTTCAAAAATCGAATCCATAAGCAACAAATTTCGACCCATGAAAGTAAGAAATATACGACTCAAAAGCAGTACAAAAACACCCCTAAAACATCGGGAGAAAAGCCCCAAAAACGTACCAAAATCGGGCCACAAAATCGGACAGAAAATCAGTGACGAACCCTAGCGCTTTCTGCAGAAATCCGAGCTCGATTCTCGACGAAACTTCGAATTGTTGGTACGTATAGAAGCGCCTGGAAGAGACGATTCCAACGGCGGGTGGCACGCGCCGAACGGCGGCCGGACGGCGGCGGGCGGTGGCCTTTTGTGCGCGGGGGTCAGCTGGATCGGGAAAGGGGCGCGCGGGAGGAGAGAGGGAAGAAAGGGGAAAAATGGTTCCGATAATAAAAATCTCGGGTTCAACTGGTATTTATAGCAAAAATACCCCGAAATACTAATATCCCCACAAATACATCATGATTCATTAAAAATCATCTGTTTTCAAAAACTCTCTCTCTAACTCAAAAACCCCCTACTGGTGCCCACACCCAGCACCCGAGATTCCGAGTCACACTAAAAATCCAACTCACAGGTTTTCACTGAAATGAGAATACGATCTCAACCTCGGGATCCAACGATCCCAACTGCCCAAATAAATGAGCCCAGAAGGCCCGACACCTCGATTAAACTCCAAGTCGACACGTAAAACCACTTTAGGGGTTATTAACACTCCGGGATTAACATCCCTAATCTCAGGTCATCACAATATCCCCCACTAAAAGAATTTCGTCCTCGAAATTAGCACCGGTGTATCACATAACACCCAGGCTACACAACAACATGAAGCCAGAACCTCGATTCCTGACCATATCAGAATCGTCTTAAAAACCGCGAGGATACTTACCTCTCTTCAAACTCTGGAACAGAGCGACTTACCAAAACCAACATATCACCCAAGAGGCAAACGTACCTCGATGCGGGTCATCCCAAAAAGTCAGTCTCTCATGACCGCAAAACAACCGATACTTACGACTGTAGATCGGACAGTCATCCTTCGTTCTAATACCACTACTAAGAACGCATCATGAATGACACCTCAACCTTGAGAACGTGACTTCGTGTCAAACTCTGGAGTGGAATAGACTTCCAAATCCATCATAACGTCGAAGAGCGTCAGTACAACTCAACGCTAACGGTCCAAAAGCAGTTAGTCAACTGAAACTGCAAGGATTCGAATTGCTTCCGATTCCATCGTAGATATCATTCAAAGACATCTCTATCATGACTCACAATGTCTAACATACATCGTTACGAGGGAAACATTAGCATACCACGGTGTACACATACCAAACCTGGTTCCCCCTTTCAAACTTCCTCTTTCAAATGAGCAGTCGCATCATTGCAACTCAATTTGGGCAACTCACGGCCACAGATTCACACAAAAGACATCTCGCAAGATGTCTACCTCCGGATATCCTAAGAATCACGTCCTGATCATAAATAAACAATCGAGACTCCTCAGAGTTTCAAGTTTGAAAGGACATGCAATAAACCCAATGCATCCCAAATACATGGATTCCCAGGCCAAAACAACGACGACTTGATGACTCTCTTGTTGGTACTTCAACATCATGAGCTGTCCCAGACAAGTCTCACCAAGATTTAAACATAAACATATATACGTTCAGTGAGGCATACTCAACTTCAACTTCAAATGACGTGGTGACTACCAGAGTCCACCACAATCCACCTCGTATCACCTTACGATTTACCAAACTTGGTTTCAACGAGCAGTATAACGGCTCTAGCAAGTCCATCATGGTGCTGCACACACGCGGCAGGCAAACTAGTCGCTGCCTTACTAGGTTTCACCTCAAACCTACCAATCAGATGGACGTTTCCGCACGGCATACCATACCATGGGAAGAAAAGTCAATAGAGTAGTGGGTCTTTACCCAACATTCCTCCAATGCTGACATACCCTGGACACTCCAATGTCCCCATGTACTTAACATAACCTGATCCTACCTCCTTAGGACCCATCTTACACCCTCATGGTTGGTGTGACCATGTCTACCACATGTCATATCAATAGAAAGCGAGCAATTCCTCCACGATCACTCCTGTCGTCAAATTACATGGCCAAAAAGCCATTCCAACGGTACCACCACTCGTGATATGATCCCTCAAACAATTTCTGCGGTACAATCACATGTACAGCGCATCCATCCATTCCTCGAGCAACCCGCTCGGTATAAGGGCCACGTTAATCGGTGACGCACACACCACCTTGTGCCCGACACGGCACCCAAGGCATACAACTGAAAACGTATACTCAACGCATTGTTCATCGTAACGATGATGCATGTCTAATAAGACATCTCCTACACCATCGTCATCGCCACCCCGTGACGACACATGCCCACTCATGGTATCTAAGGTATCGTCAACTAGTGACGATACATGTCAACAATGACATCTAAACAACCCAGTCAACTCGTGACGGTCCATGTACATCAACATATGTCATCCATCATCATGCTAGTAAAATAGTCATAATAAAACATGTATAACAACGCATGCCAGCTATAATAAAGCTAATAGAATAGCAATATCTCATACCTCATCGCTAACAAGATAGCGGCATACCTGTCTCCGTCGCTCGACAATAGTGCAAAATCAGCACTCATCGCTCGAAGGCGGCATAATCCCGTGCTGAGTACATAGCTATAGAATCGACTGCATGATACCTCGTCATATAATAAGTGGCATGAAACCTCACTATACACCTGAACCTGAATCATGGTCTACATAACAGCGGAAAGAGGCATCGCTATCAACATATCTGGTGGCACTAATCATCGCCAATCCTCATAGAAGAATAAGTCATCGTAAATCCACATAATAGCGGAATGGGGCATCGCTATTAACATATCCGGCGGCATAAACCATCGCCAATCCTCATAGAAGAGTGAGTCATCGTAAAATAGCGGAATGAGGCATCCTATCATCATAAACATCATCATAATCATCATATCATCTTTACTCATCATAAACATCATCATACACATCATATTCACATATATACTCACAACAAACTATGTTAATTAGAAATGGGACTGTCCGGGTTCCATTATGACAGCGGCACAATTGGCCCCCTCGCTCGACATAACACATCGTATGATACCCATCGCTACGCCTTGATAGCGGATGTATCTCTTATTCAGCGGATGATACCCATCGCTACGCCTTGATAGCGGATGTACCCCATCGCTCAGCGGATGATACCCGTCGCTACACCTTGATAGCGGATGTACCCCATCGCTCATCAGCGGATGATACCCATCGCTACACCTTGATAGCGGATGTACCCCATCGCTCATCAGCTATGTGAGCGGCAAGACCTTCCTCGCTTGCCCATAATGACCACCGGACATTCAACCATTCTAAGTAACATAGTTAAACATACATTATCATCTTGTAGCATCATCATCATATAAACATCATCATCTTATAGATATAACAGTAAATGTACGAAATCATAGTTGAGTAAGCTTGCTAATTATTCATTAACTTCTTTTCTTTTTCCCCGGTTCATATTCATGCATATGGGTATCTTACCCTATGACATCTTACCACCTTATAAACATCATATCATTCTATAAACATCATATTAACATCATCATTACTTATCATAATCGTCATCGTGAACGTCATATCATCTTCATTTATCATAACATCATCATAAGTATCTTGTCATCTTTATTCATTATAAAATCATCTTCATCGTGAACTTACTTATCATAACATCATCTTAAACATCTTATCATTTTTATTCATTATACATATCATCATGGCATCGTAAATTCTTATGCAATCATAGTATGATCATAATATAGGAGTATGGCCTCTTACCATATGGGCATCTTACCCCGTGGCATCTTACCACATCATAACATCGTATCACATCATCATAAACTTACTTGTCATAAACATCGTCATCATAACATATTCGTCATAAACTTACTTATCAAAATCATCATAATCATCATCATCATAAACATCATAAATACTTATGCATTCAATGCATAGTCAGAGTTAGGAGTGTGTTACCGTCCGATGCCCGTACGCGTCTTACGTACCTTCCTTGCTTGGGCATTACATGAACAAACTCATTAGTATATTCAATAATAATTGAGACCATACCGAAGTATTCCACTGTCGGTTGTCTACCCAGTCTGTCCTCAGACAATACATCATATCTTTCTTCTCCTGATTTTCTTCCAAAAATCAGGTTCCTTGGCACGTAGCATATAGAGTGTTAGACATCGCTATTAATGCCATCCTATCGTGTTTCACACGATTCCTGCAACCACAATGGTTAGCAATACCACTTTTCATATCATAAAAGCACATAAACAATTAGTCATGTCGTATAACATTAATGCCATCATGCATAAATATGTGCTATCAATAACTTCCTAGGCCCTCAACAGCCCCAATGAGCAACCACTGCTCTGATACCACTAATGTAAGGACCCCATGCCCTTAACCCTTAATTAGTGTATTAACCACTATGTGTGGCACATGCTTTCAATAAAAAGTCAATCGGGAAGCTCAGATGATACTTTACCATTGAATGGTAACTACAAAATTTCTTTAATACTCAATGTTATAAGATCATCATCCTAACAGCATATAGACTAATCGAGTTCGCCCAATACCATCCCCATTACATCACTTTTGCATTGTGGGTTTTTATAAAAATTTGGGCAGAGTCTCCCCATAAATTGAGCTATCCCAAAAATAAAAGCACATCACATAATATAATTCCCGGCCAGGGAATACACAATACTCAACAGAATACTGAACACAAAGTAAATTCCCAGCCAGGGAAGACACCACACATAAGACGACAAAAGTGGGTTTCAACCCCCACATAACACACTAACGACTCTCATATCATTAGCAATTCTACCACAATTGCATGCAACATATAATGAAAGAGAGGAAGGCTCATGCCTTTATATACAACGCATATACAAGTAATCTTGCTCACATGCGAGCATCATGAATATGTATATAACCCTCATGGGTGTATAAGTACTCTATACGATACCGTGCTCCATCGAGCCCTGGTACCACGATCCTGGGAGTACCTCCAATGAACAGCTCGAGCTCATCTCCAAAGCCATCGATGTACCTGTTCACCTGCCCCAACAGAGACAGCCCCCAACGGGGTGAACATACCAATTCCACAATTTCATAATCATAATGACATAATACATAATTTACGAAAATGTAAATATTGCGGAACATATGTGATACTTCCTGGATGGTATCATCCTCATCGTAGCGTACCCCTGTAATAATCCTGTTCTCAAAACAGATAAATCATCAAATCCTGAATATGCAGTTAATCATCATATTGGTTAACCCTAGCCAGTTTCAATTTAACAACATTTCATAACATCTTTCTTTATCTAGCAATTATCATAATTCTAGATATTATAATGAGACTTCCTTAACTTCCGATACTAGTTAATCACTTCTCTGATTAACTACGTCTCTGTTCTTATTCATTACCAATAGGGAATAAAATACAGATATCCTAGATATCTAATCAAATACCATCTTTTTCATTTCTTACTTCAAGTAGCATCATACTATCGGTGTTTGCTCCGTAGCAACCACACCCATCATTTGCTCGCTTCATGGCGGCACTAAGCATTTCACCATGTGAATCATCATAACGTAATCAAGTCCCGGTACCATCATAGTAAAGCATTTCATGTATTTTAGATCATGCATCACTTGTAAAACATCATTTAAACTATGCTCGTACGCTAAACGTACCTTAAATCCTCGAAGTCCGAGCCAACCCTTGCTCGAGTTCCAAGCCCTGAGGAACGATGTGCTAACACGATAAATAATTCACAATTATTTACGAACATGCAACCCATGCTCAAGCACATCCATAACCCTCAAAATATTGTCGACACACGACAATTAAACATCTAAAAGACCCGGGGCAGGGTACATGCAGGGAGGGAAAACGAATGCGACATATCGAAAAATTGCTCAAGAACAACTTCAATAATTCGAACCCTAGCATCACGATTCGAACCCAACCAACCATCATAAATCATCTAAAACATGTAATAAACGATCCCTAACATGAATCATCAACCCATAGCCAAAACCCCCAAAATCGAAATCAAACCCTCACCAAATTAGGGCAATTTCGAACCATACATCTCAATTTGATCCCAATTAAGCATCATAATTCATTTAAACATGAATTAATCGAATAACAACAAGAATCATCATCCTCATACCAAAAACCCAAATTTCGAACCCTAAATTCACAAAATCAGCGTTCAAAAATCGAATCCATAAGCAACAAATTTCGACCCATGAAAGTAAGAAATATACGACTCAAAAGCAGTACAAAAACGCCCCTAAAACATCGGGAGAAAAGCCCCAAAAACGTACCAAAATCGGGCCACAAAATCGGACAGAAAATCAGTGACGAACCCTAGCGCTTTCTGCAGAAATCCGAGCTCGATTCTCGACGAAACTTCGAATTGTTGGTACGTATAGAAGCGCCTGGAAGAGACGATTCCAACGGCGGGTGGCACGCGCCGAACGGCGGCCGGACGGCGGCGGGCGGTGGCCTTTTGTGCGCGGGGGTCAGCTGGATCGGGAAAGGGGCGCGCGGGAGGAGAGAGGGAAGAAAGGGGAAAAATGGTTCCGATAATAAAAATCTCGGGTTCAACTGGTATTTATAGCAAAAATACCCCGAAATACTAATATCCCCACAAATACATCATGATTCATTAAAAATCATCTGTTTTCAAAAACTCTCTCTCTAACTCAAAAACCCCCTACTGGTGCCCACACCCAGCACCCGAGATTCCGAGTCACACTAAAAATCCAACTCACAGGTTTTCACTGAAATGAGAATACGATCTCAACCTCGGGATCCAACGATCCCAACTGCCCAAATAAATGAGCCCAGAAGGCCCGACACCTCGATTAAACTCCAAGTCGACACGTAAAACCACTTTAGGGGTTATTAACACTCCGGGATTAACATCCCTAATCTCAGGTCATCACAATATCCCCCACTAAAAGAATTTCGTCCTCGAAATTAGCACCGGTGTATCACATAACACCCAGGCTACACAACAACATGAAGCCAGAACCTCGATTCCTGACCATATCAGAATCGTCTTAAAAACCGCGAGGATACTTACCTCTCTTCAAACTCTGGAACAGAGCGACTTACCAAAACCAACATATCACCCAAGAGGCAAACGTACCTCGATGCGGGTCATCCCAAAAAGTCAGTCTCTCATGACCGCAAAACAACCGATACTTACGACTGTAGATCGGACAGTCATCCTTCGTTCTAATACCACTACTAAGAACGCATCATGAATGACACCTCAACCTTGAGAACGTGACTTCGTGTCAAACTCTGGAGTGGAATAGACTTCCAAATCCATCATAACGTCGAAGAGCGTCAGTACAACTCAACGCTAACGGTCCAAAAGCAGTTAGTCAACTGAAACTGCAAGGATTCGAATTGCTTCCGATTCCATCGTAGATATCATTCAAAGACATCTCTATCATGACTCACAATGTCTAACATACATCGTTACGAGGGAAACATTAGCATACCACGGTGTACACATACCAAACCTGGTTCCCCCTTTCAAACTTCCTCTTTCAAATGAGCAGTCGCATCATTGCAACTCAATTTGGGCAACTCACGGCCACAGATTCACACAAAGACATCTCGCAAGATGTCTACCTCCGGATATCCTAAGAATCACGTCCTGATCATAAATAAACAATCGAGACTCCTCAGAGTTTCAAGTTTGAAAGGACATGCAATAAACCCAATGCATCCCAAATACATGGATTCCCAGGCCAAAACAACGACGACTTGATGACTCTCTTGTTGGTACTTCAACATCATGAGCTGTCCCAGACAAGTCTCACCAAGATTTAAACATAAACATATATACGTTCAGTGAGGCATACTCAACTTCAACTTCAAATGACGTGGTGACTACCAGAGTCCACCACAATCCACCTCGTATCACCTTACGATTTACCAAACTTGGTTTCAACGAGCAGTATAACGGCTCTAGCAAGTCCATCATGGTGCTGCACACACGCGGCAGGCAAACTAGTCGCTGCCTTACTAGGTTTCACCTCAAACCTACCAATCAGATGGACGTTTCCGCACGGCATACCATACCATGGGAAGAAAAGTCAATAGAGTAGTGGGTCTTTACCCAACATTCCTCCAATGCTGACATACCCTGGACACTCCAATGTCCCCATGTACTTAACATAACCTGATCCTACCTCCTTAGGACCCATCTTACACCCTCATGGTTGGTGTGACCATGTCTACCACATGTCATATCAATAGAAAGCGAGCAATTCCTCCACGATCACTCCTGTCGTCAAATTACATGGCCAAAAAGCCATTCCAACGGTACCACCACTCGTGATATGATCCCTCAAACAATTTCTGCGGTACAATCACATGTACAGCGCATCCATCCATTCCTCGAGCAACCCGCTCGGTATAAGGGCCACGTTAATCGGTGACGCACACACCACCTTGTGCCCGACACGGCACCCAAGGCATACAACTGAAAACGTATACTCAACGCATTGTTCATCGTAACGATGATGCATGTCTAATAAGACATCTCCTACACCATCGTCATCGCCACCCCGTGACGACACATGCCCACTCATGGTATCTAAGGTATCGTCAACTAGTGACGATACATGTCAACAATGACATCTAAACAACCCAGTCAACTCGTGACGGTCCATGTACATCAACATATGTCATCCATCATCATGCTAGTAAAATAGTCATAATAAAACATGTATAACAACGCATGCCAGCTATAATAAAGCTAATAGAATAGCAATATCTCATACCTCATCGCTAACAAGATAGCGGCATACCTGTCTCCGTCGCTCGACAATAGTGCAAAATCAGCACTCATCGCTCGAAGGCGGCATAATCCCGTGCTGAGTACATAGCTATAGAATCGACTGCATGATACCTCGTCATATAATAAGTGGCATGAAACCTCACTATACACCTGAACCTGAATCATGGTCTACATAACAGCGGAAAGAGGCATCGCTATCAACATATCTGGTGGCACTAATCATCGCCAATCCTCATAGAAGAATAAGTCATCGTAAATCCACATAATAGCGGAATGGGGCATCGCTATTAACATATCCGGCGGCATAAACCATCGCCAATCCTCATAGAAGAGTGAGTCATCGTAAAATAGCGGAATGAGGCATCCTATCATCATAAACATCATCATAATCATCATATCATCTTTACTCATCATAAACATCATCATACACATCATATTCACATATATACTCACAACAAACTATGTTAATTAGAAATGGGACTGTCCGGGTTCCATTATGACAGCGGCACAATTGGCCCCCTCGCTCGACATAACACATCGTATGATACCCATCGCTACGCCTTGATAGCGGATGTATCTCTTATTCAGCGGATGATACCCATCGCTACGCCTTGATAGCGGATGTACCCCATCGCTCAGCGGATGATACCCGTCGCTACACCTTGATAGCGGATGTACCCCATCGCTCATCAGCGGATGATACCCATCGCTACACCTTGATAGCGGATGTACCCCATCGCTCATCAGCTATGTGAGCGGCAAGACCTTCCTCGCTTGCCCATAATGACCACCGGACATTCAACCATTCTAAGTAACATAGTTAAACATACATTATCATCTTGTAGCATCATCATCATATAAACATCATCATCTTATAGATATAACAGTAAATGTACGAAATCATAGTTGAGTAAGCTTGCTAATTATTCATTAACTTCTTTTCTTTTTCCCCGGTTCATATTCATGCATATGGGTATCTTACCCTATGACATCTTACCACCTTATAAACATCATATCATTCTATAAACATCATATTAACATCATCATTACTTATCATAATCGTCATCGTGAACGTCATATCATCTTCATTTATCATAACATCATCATAAGTATCTTGTCATCTTTATTCATTATAAAATCATCTTCATCGTGAACTTACTTATCATAACATCATCTTAAACATCTTATCATTTTTATTCATTATACATATCATCATGGCATCGTAAATTCTTATGCAATCATAGTATGATCATAATATAGGAGTATGGCCTCTTACCATATGGGCATCTTACCCCGTGGCATCTTACCACATCATAACATCGTATCACATCATCATAAACTTACTTGTCATAAACATCGTCATCATAACATATTCGTCATAAACTTACTTATCAAAATCATCATAATCATCATCATCATAAACATCATAAATACTTATGCATTCAATGCATAGTCAGAGTTAGGAGTGTGTTACCGTCCGATGCCCGTACGCGTCTTACGTACCTTCCTTGCTTGGGCATTACATGAACAAACTCATTAGTATATTCAATAATAATTGAGACCATACCGAAGTATTCCACTGTCGGTTGTCTACCCAGTCTGTCCTCAGACAATACATCATATCTTTCTTCTCCTGATTTTCTTCCAAAAATCAGGTTCCTTGGCACGTAGCATATAGAGTGTTAGACATCGCTATTAATGCCATCCTATCGTGTTTCACACGATTCCTGCAACCACAATGGTTAGCAATACCACTTTTCATATCATAAAAGCACATAAACAATTAGTCATGTCGTATAACATTAATGCCATCATGCATAAATATGTGCTATCAATAACTTCCTAGGCCCTCAACAGCCCCAATGAGCAACCACTGCTCTGATACCACTAATGTAAGGACCCCATGCCCTTAACCCTTAATTAGTGTATTAACCACTATGTGTGGCACATGCTTTCAATAAAAAGTCAATCGGGAAGCTCAGATGATACTTTACCATTGAATGGTAACTACAAAATTTCTTTAATACTCAATGTTATAAGATCATCATCCTAACAGCATATAGACTAATCGAGTTCGCCCAATACCATCCCCATTACATCACTTTTGCATTGTGGGTTTTTATAAAAATTTGGGCAGAGTCTCCCCATAAATTGAGCTATCCCAAAAATAAAAGCACATCACATAATATAATTCCCGGCCAGGGAATACACAATACTCAACAGAATACTGAACACAAAGTAAATTCCCAGCCAGGGAAGACACCACACATAAGACGACAAAAGTGGGTTTCAACCCCCACATAACACACTAACGACTCTCATATCATTAGCAATTCTACCACAATTGCATGCAACATATAATGAAAGAGAGGAAGGCTCATGCCTTTATATACAACGCATATACAAGTAATCTTGCTCACATGCGAGCATCATGAATATGTATATAACCCTCATGGGTGTATAAGTACTCTATACGATACCGTGCTCCATCGAGCCCTGGTACCACGATCCTGGGAGTACCTCCAATGAACAGCTCGAGCTCATCTCCAAAGCCATCGATGTACCTGTTCACCTGCCCCAACAGAGACAGCCCCCAACGGGGTGAGCATACCAATTCCACAATTTCATAATCATAATGACATAATACATAATTTACGAAAATGTAAATATTGCGGAACATATGTGATACTTCCTGGATGGTATCATCCTCATCGTAGCGTACCCCTGTAATAATCCTGTTCTCAAAACAGATAAATCATCAAATCCTGAATATGCAGTTAATCATCATATTGGTTAACCCTAGCCAGTTTCAATTTAACAACATTTCATAACATCTTTCTTTATCTAGCAATTATCATAATTCTAGATATTATAATGAGACTTCCTTAACTTCCGATACTAGTTAATCACTTCTCTGATTAACTACGTCTCTGTTCTTATTCATTACCAATAGGGAATAAAATACAGATATCCTAGATATCTAATCAAATACCATCTTTTTCATTTCTTACTTCAAGTAGCATCATACTATCGGTGTTTGCTCCGTAGCAACCACACCCATCATTTGCTCGCTTCATGGCGGCACTAAGCATTTCACCATGTGAATCATCATAACGTAATCAAGTCCCGGTACCATCATAGTAAAGCATTTCATGTATTTTAGATCATGCATCATACTTGTAAAACATCATTTAAACTATGCTCGTACGCTAAACGTACCTTAAATCCTCGAAGTCCGAGCCAACCCTTGCTCGAGTTCCAAGCCCTGAGGAACGATGTGCTAACACGATAAATAATTCACAATTATTTACGAACATGCAACCCATGCTCAAGCACATCCATAACCCTCAAAATATTGTCGACACACGACAATTAAACATCTAAAAGACCCGGGGCAGGGTACATGCAGGGAGGGAAAACGAATGCGACATATCGAAAAATTGCTCAAGAACAACTTCAATAATTCGAACCCTAGCATCACGATTCGAACCCAACCAACCATCATAAATCATCTAAAACATGTAATAAACGATCCCTAACATGAATCATCAACCCATAGCCAAAACCCCCAAAATCGAAATCAAACCCTCACCAAATTAGGGCAATTTCGAACCATACATCTCAATTTGATCCCAATTAAGCATCATAATTCATTTAAACATGAATTAATCGAATAACAACAAGAATCATCATCCTCATACCAAAAACCCAAATTTCGAACCCTAAATTCACAAAATCAGCGTTCAAAAATCGAATCCATAAGCAACAAATTTCGACCCATGAAAGTAAGAAATATACGACTCAAAAGCAGTACAAAAACGCCCCTAAAACATCGGGAGAAAAGCCCCAAAAACGTACCAAAATCGGGCCACAAAATCGGACAGAAAATCAGTGACGAACCCTAGCGCTTTCTGCAGAAATCCGAGCTCGATTCTCGACGAAACTTCGAATTGTTGGTACGTATAGAAGCGCCTGGAAGAGACGATTCCAACGGCGGGTGGCACGCGCCGAACGGCGGCCGGACGGCGGCGGGCGGTGGCCTTTTGTGCGCGGGGGTCAGCTGGATCGGGAAAGGGGCGCGCGGGAGGAGAGAGGGAAGAAAGGGGAAAAATGGTTCCGATAATAAAAATCTCGGGTTCAACTGGTATTTATAGCAAAAATACCCCGAAATACTAATATCCCCACAAATACATCATGATTCATTAAAAATCATCTGTTTTCAAAAACTCTCTCTCTAACTCAAAAACCCCCTACTGGTGCCCACACCCAGCACCCGAGATTCCGAGTCACACTAAAAATCCAACTCACAGGTTTTCACTGAAATGAGAATACGATCTCAACCTCGGGATCCAACGATCCCAACTGCCCAAATAAATGAGCCCAGAAGGCCCGACACCTCGATTAAACTCCAAGTCGACACGTAAAACCACTTTAGGGGTTATTAACACTCCGGGATTAACATCCCTAATCTCAGGTCATCACAATTATCTTAATCTTTTGGTCAGAAAATGGTGAATCACTTGCAAGATGATGCTACCTTCATATGGATCTTGCACATTCTACTGGTGCTTGACGTGCGTCTGTTTTTCTATAGCTTTGTTTAATTCTTTGTTCTTGACAAAAACAATTTCATTTTCTGTCTTCCTTCAAATGCTCCAAATCTTGCCCCTTATGTCGCGATCAAATGACCTTGACCTTGCTGCCTGTTATTATCCCCACCTTTATTGCTGTCAATTTCTTACTTTTATTGTTACTTATTGTTAGGATTCCACACACAAAGTTGTGTATTCAAGAATCTAATCACAGCAATCAAAGAAACGAAAAATAAGAACACAAGACACACAAGAATTTACTTGTTTGGATTTGAATAATCCTACATCCAAGGTTCGGGTTTCACGCCCTAAATGAATCCACTATGATCTGCATATGAAACAGAGTTCAGAACATTCACAAAAGACAAGCCAATTCCATCGACTACAATTACAACAGGAATTTTATACACATTTACGGAACACTCGATCAAAATTCAATGTACATAATCACTTGCACTTGACGTTTCTTGAACGAGAAGTGTATTGGTGTTTGTTGCTTTCTCTGTGAATTTTTCAGGAACTGATTATCAAGATGCTTTTATCAGTAACCGCCTGTTACATATATCTAGCACTCTTCGATCACTTATAGCCGTTGGATCTGCATGCTATTAATCTCAGCATTTCAATCCAATACATATATGATGGCAAGTTTTCTTCACAATTCTCCACCTTTGCCTCATATATCTACACTGCTCAGTGGATTCAAATAGAGTGACCCTTTTCTTTAGGTGACCTTTATTCCTCAATCTTGAGCAAACTCATAGCATCTTTGAGTTTACTCACTGGAATAACTTTTGTAAGCAAGTCAGCCGGATTCACATTAGTGTTGATCTTCTTCACATCCACTAACTTTCTTGATATGATTTCTCTTATAAAATCAACCTGACATCGATGTGTTTCATTCTCTCATGATACACAAAATTCTTGGATAGGTGTATTGCACTTTGTGAGTCGCAGAACACAGTTGCATGACTTTGTTCAGATCCTAATTCATTTACAAAGCCTTTAATCCACAGAGCTTCTTTAATTGACTCTGTAAGTGATATATATTCTGCTTCCGTAGTGGATAGAGCTACAATGTGTTGCAAACTCGATTTCCAGCTCACTACGTTTCCTCCCATCGTGAACACATAACCAGAAAGAGATCTATTCTTATCTAAATCTGCTGCATAGTCAGAATCACAATACCCTTTTATTTCCCACAATTTTTGAACTTCCTTCGAATAAACAAACTTAAGTTTGTTAGTTCCACTTAGGTATCTTAAGAGCCATTTGACAGCTTGCCAATGTTCTCTGCACGGTTTGCTCATGAATTTGCTAATAAGTCCCAGACCATACGCTATGTCTGGCCTAGTTGATACCATAGAGTACATGATACTTCCTACTGCATTTGAATAAGGTATTGCTTTCGTGTACTCTTGATCTTGTTCTGTCTCGGATTCTTTTACTGATTCCAACTTAAAATGAGCACATATAGGAGTGCCATTACTCTTTGCATCCTTCATTCCAAACATTTCAACTATTTTCTTGACATAGCCTTCTTGAGATAGTGACAAGGTTCCTTTATCTCTGTCACTAACTATTTCCATTCCTAAAATCTGTTTTGCAGGGCCTAAGTTTTTCGTCTCAAATTTAGTGCTGAGAAGAGACTTCAACTTTTGTATTTCCAGCATTTCCTTACATGCTATAAGCATGTCATCTACGTAGATTAACAAATAAATATAGGAATGTGTAGTATACACAACTATCAAACTTTGACCTCTTGTATCCCTTTTGATGCATAAAATCGTTCCATTGCCTTGGAGATTGCTCAAGTCCATAAAGCGACCTCTTAAGCAGACAGATTTTTCCGATGTTATCTGATTTTATAAATCCATCAGGCTGTGACATTAGTATCATTTCTTCGAGGTTCACGTGCAAGAAAGCAGTCTTTACATCTAGCGGCTCTAATTCCAGATCTTATCCTGCTGTAATTGATATTAAAATCCTTATCGAGGTATGCTTTACCACAGGTGAAAAAACTTCATGATAGTCTATCCCTTCAACCTGTGAGAATCCCTTAGCAACTAATCTCGCCTTGAATTGACTCCTCAACCCATGGTATACCTGGTTTTATTTTGGATATCCATTTACTGCCAATGACCTTGTCCCTTTAGGTCTTTCAATCAGTGTCCAAGTGTTGTTTTTCTCAAGAAATTGCAGTTCTTCCAGCATAGCCTTCTTCCACTTTGACAAATCCTTGTTGTTCTTCGCTTCTATATAGCTCCTTGGTTCCTTGAGTTCAAGTAAGTCAACTATATTCAAGGCAAAAGCGATGAGATCAGCACTTGCAAATCTTGAGTTGGTCTAATTTGCCTTCTAATTCTGTCTCTTGACAGTACGTAGTCTTCGAGTGTCTCTCCCTCATTCTGTGCTTCTTCAGAATTGTCCTGTTGTGGTGGATGAGGATCCTGATTTTCTCCACCTTGATCTTGATTTTCAGTAAACACTTGATCCATATAATCTGTAGAATTTTGTTGCTCCACCTGAAACTTAGCAGGCTGCTCAGCTTGTTTAGAGCTGGCTAATTTTGAAGAGTTCATGTGAGTCCTATAAACTTCATTTTCATCAAAGGTTATATCTCTACTGATTACACACTTATTGTCATCAAGTAGCCATACTTTGTAGCCTTTCACACCACTAGGATATCCTAAGAAAACACCCTTCTTAGCCCTAAGATTAAGTTTACCTTGGCTAACATGAACATGTACTATGCATCCAAAAGTTCTAAGATGATTATAATCTGGTTTTACTTTAGACCATTTGTGCTCAGCTCTACTAAGGTTTTCCATTCCATAAATCTTTGGAATGCTTCATCTTTTGTTTTCAAGAAATAGATCCAAACCTTCCTAGAGTAATCATCGATGAAAGATATAAAGTACTGTGATTTGGATAGTGAAGTGGGGACGTGAGATGATCCCCAAAGATCAGAGTGTTATTAGTCTAGTGTGGCTTTGGTCAGATGGTTTGCAGTACCAAACTTTAGCCTATGAGATTTTCCAAGGACACAGTTTTCACAGAAATCTAGTGAGTTAATTCGCTCCTTATCTATGAAGCCCTGTTTACATAGTTCTTGTAATCCTTTTAGACTCATGTGTCCTAGTCTTTTATGCCATAAATCCGTTTGGTCCTTTTGTGTTATAGTGACATCAACTTCTCCAGTCAAGGTTGTCCCTTGAAGAACATATAGGCCCTGTCTTAGGAGGCCTTTCATGACAACCGAAGACCCTTTCATAACATTTAAGACACACTCTGAAGCTTTGTGGCTGAATCAATATGATCCAGTGTTCCTAATGAAATCACATTTCCTTTTAAATCTGGAATGTGTCTTACTTCAGTTATTACTTTAACGGATGCATCCCACATTTTTAGTTTTATAGAGCCTATTCCATGAATCTTACATGATTCATTATTTCCCAATAATACTTGTCCAGGCTCTGTCCTTGTAATCCAAGAACCATTCCCTACAGGGGGACATATAATATGTACATTTGAGTTCATGATCCATTCATTTTTGGGATCATCACTGGATATTGTGAAGACCTCGGCATCTTTATATCCATTGAGGAAGTTAATTGTTTCACTTACGGGGTTTGTATCGGGTTTCTTGTTGATCTTTGAGGACAATTTCTTCTGAAGTGTCCCTCTTGATTACAGATCCAACAAGTTATTCTAGTTCGAGATTTGGATCTCGATTGTTTTCTACCCTTGTTCCCATTATCTTTTCTTTCAACTGATCTTCCCCTTACATTCAACCCTTCCCGCACAAGTTTGTGATGTTTTCCAGCAGCCGTAAGTCTAATTCTTTGAGTAGGCTGCACTTATCACCTCATCAATTGTGAGGGAAGCTCTCCCATATTTGAGAGTGTCTCTCAATTGATCATAGGCTTTGGACAGAGAGTTTAACAGGAAGATAGCTTGATCTTCCTCATCGTTCTTGACTGCTATGTTCTCTATGTCCGATAACAGCTTTGTGAATTCATCTATATTTTCGTCTATGGTTTTATTTTCATCCATTTTAAATTCATAGAACCTTTGTTGTAAATAAATTCTGTTGGGGAGTGCCTTAGTCATGTATAATTGTTCCAGCCGATTCCACATTTCACATGCAGATTTATCCTTAACTACTTTTCTAAGGATTTGATCATTTAAACTCAAGATAATTGAATTTCTAGCTTTCTTTAGAATCTCACCTTTATTTGCAATGGCTTCTGGGATCTTTGATTTGCCCTTGCGTGCTTCGTCTAGCCCCAAGTTGCCAAGATGAGCAATCATCTTTTCCCTCCAAAAATTAAAATCATTCCTACCATCAAACTTCTCCATTTCGAATCTTGATGTTGACATGGTTGAGTGTTAATCCCTGGCCAGTAGATTTGTTTCTTAACCAATCAAAGCAAGACTCTGTTTCTTGAGAATTTGTGTACGGGAATTCAAGATACATGTGAGATTCCAATAGAAGAACGAAGCTAGGAGTTTTCTAATTCTTAAGCCAGGTTCGAATAACCTGGCTCTGATACCAGTCTGTTAGGATTTCCACACACAAAGTTGTGTATTCAAGAATCTAATCACAACAATCAAAGGAACGAAAAATAAGAACACAAGACACACGAGAATTTACTTGGTTTGGATTTGAATGATCCTACATCCAAGGTTCGGTTTCACACCCTAAATGAATCCACTATGATCTGCGTATGAAACATAGTTCAGAACATTCACAAAATACAAGCCAATTCCATCGACTACAATTACAGCATGAATTCAATACACATTTACGGAACACTCGATCAAAATTCAATGCACAGAATGGCTTGCACTTGACGTTTTTTGAAGGAGAAGTGTATTGGTGTTTGTTGCTTTCTCTGTGAATTTCAGGAACTGATTATCAGTGCTTTTATCAGTAACCGCCTGTTACATATATATAGCACTCTTCGATCACTTATAGTCGTTGGATCTGCATGCTATTGATCTCAGCCTTTCAATCCAATACATATATGATGGCAAGTTTTCTTCACACTTATCAAGGCAGAATGGTGAAAATATGCTCGTGAAATGTGCAGAAGAGAGGAGAGAAATTGATCTAATATTGCTGAGAATTTTAGTTGATACATCATTTGTTATTCAAATGATAGAAATACACGAAATTCACTACAAATGATAAAATTATGGGGAACGAAATGCTGCATGGTTAACACAGCTAGAAAATTCCCAAGCCATGTGATCCTAGGCTGCTTGCTGTACTACATTAATTTGTATGTCTCTTCTATTGAGATTTGAACCTCATTTAACTGAATGCCACCAGTTCCTTTACTTTAACATAACATTTTTGTTTCCCTTTATAATCCTCCAGATGTATTGCATTGAATGTCTGTTTGCTTTTCATTTGTATTTAGCCACCAAAGTATCTATTCAAAACATAACAACCATCTCACAAGCACATTAAAAGCCATATATGCCTTCACATTATATAAAAATGCCTTTTATATATTCTGGTGTCTGTCTATTCATCTTATTTTGGAATGACAATGGACGTCTGTCTATTCATCACAGAAGAGAATTAATTAGCTGATCATGGTTTGTGATAATGCTCTTGACAGAAATTTTGTCCTCGTTTCTTTCTTGTTAGCATTTTTATTATGTGTTAATATGAAATTTGTTGGTTGAGATTAGGCTAATTTTCCTTCTTTTTCAAAATTTTGGAAGCACTGCATAGCTTTTTGGTTGCTGATAAAGTAAGATGGAGAAGTGGTTCTGGAATGGCGCGGATGAATTTTTTCCGTTCTCCGGTGCATCACAGGATTTGAAAAGAACAATGACTATGTGTGACGGGTTGGATGATGAACTGAATGATTTTAGAAAACATTTGGAGGTTGAGACTATAGATCCTGATTACCGACAGTTTCTGCTATTTACTTTGAGAGGTGCAAACAATTACAAACCACATAAAAAGGGGAGGGTGAATGTCGAACATATTTGTGGGGAGAATGATGATTGTGATGAAGTGAGTGACCCTCAGTACGAGCTCTTCTTTGAGAAACTCAGGAAATATGAGAAGTCGTATGTACTCGAGGGTAAAATTAATGATATATCTGTATATGTCAAATACGAAGGAGAAAGTAAATTTGGTAGCAAAAGTGAACCTAAATGTGCAAGGAAGATGAGGAAAGATATTGGACGAGTTGATGGTGCTGCTGATCAGAATCCCAGGCTTCCAAATGAACATGCATCTGTGAATCAGCATGCATTTGACGATGTTAAATATAGAAAAAATGAAATTTCGAAGAAGAAGCCTGATCTTAGGAATAAGGGAATCATCGAAGAATCGGAGGTTGGATTTTCTATAGCTCTGTCAAATAGGATGGACAATTTGGAAAGCCGTAAAAGATTGAAAAAAATGATTGTTGTCCAGGAAGATAATATTGTAACAGATAATCAGAGTGAGCCTCACGGCCAAGCTCGGTTGAGAAAACATGAAGAGGGAGAGGATGTGGCCAAGGCACATTACATACCCGCCAGTGAATCTGTGATATGGATTAGCAGTGATGGGAATCGGTATCAGACTCCTGATCCGAGAAATAATTCAGAGTCAGAGAATCAGAGTGAGTCCTTTGGTCAAGCTCAATCGATCAAGAGAAAAAATTCCAAAAGCAAGAATGTGGTTCTAAGAGAGCACAACCCTGATACAAAGAAGCATTTATATCTAAAGCCTGATCCAAGACATAATTCGGCGACAAAAGATCAGATTGAGCGTGCCAATCAAGTTTTACCAAGTGAGGAAGACAAGGAGGTCCAGGGCAAGACAACTATTCCAAAAGTGATGAAGGAGAAGAATGTGGTGAGGGATGACTGTGTGGCCGACAGAAAGGCTGTGAACTACAGATACAATGAGCCTTTGTATCCGAAGCCAAGTCCAAAGAATAATCTGGAAGAACATCAGCATAAGGATGTTGATCAAACTCAACCAGGTAAGAAACACAAGGTGCAGAGCCAGAGAAAATTAAGGAAAGTGGTTCGTGGGAGTTATGAGATTAAAGTAGATGATGCAGCCAGCAGAAATGAGTTGGCTCAAATAGAAAACAAACCTTGTCCAAGGAAAAATCAGGTGACAAAAAATTGTATTGATCAAGCTCGTCCCAAACAAAGCCATGGGATGTTCAAGAAATTGATCATGAAAAGAAGAGACGTTACGGATGATAGAGATTCTGATGTTGAAATCCTAGACAGTGCATCGTTTTACAAGGCTGGGAACCCAGGCCCATTTGTGACTTCAAAGAAATTTCACGAAAGTGTATGTGGTCTTTGCTTTTATAAAAAATCTCTCAGAAAAATCATAGTTATGATTCCAAATTGATGTTATTAATACAGATGACGAAAGATGATGACATCGAGATTCTTGGAAGGATAAGTGAGCAATTTGATTTTAGGAGACAACTCATGAATGTTCTCCAAAAACCATATGACAAACAGGAGTGCAAGAGGCTTCGGCAAGCATTCATGGCCGGATCTTATGTCAAATTCCATCCAGGTTAGTTCACGACCTTATAGGTTAAAATGAAGCAAGTAGTCACACAATTATATCTAATTTAAAAATTCTTATGGAGCGAAAAAACAACAAATTATGATGTCAAGCATCTTATCCTTTACATGTTGGATTCTTTCGTTTCACCTGTGCCTCAGTCAATGAAGCACTGAGTTTATTACAACATATGCTGTTTAACTCTGCAATGTCATAATGCTAAATAAATGCAAGTTGTATGGATCTTTTGGCTAACAAGGCAATCATATTTCATTGCGTGAAGAGCTTGTGAGAAAACTTGCCTTACACCGACACAGAAAGGGAAAATGCTTGGCCATTTTACGTGGATTTTTCTTTTGGCTTGAGGTTAGTGATTTTTCTAATCACATTCTTACCTGACTTCCCGTGGTTGACAAATCTCGACACTGCAACAACTCATTGTGCTAATATTTTTAAGCATCTTCATTTGATTTTCACAATACTTGATCACTTATTTGTGAGCATACATTGAAAACAAAAGCTATTGTTGTTTTTTTGTAAAATCACTTATGGTTGAGTTTTGTTCTGGTAAAACTATGTTCGAAGAACAATGAGGATTATACGCTCCATGGGTTAACTTTCTCTCCATAGATTTCTCAATATGCAGTAACACCCATGATTTGGAACTTCCTTCCCAAAATAATTTGGTTTTTATGCCGATTTTACATAAATTTGGTGACGTGGGAATACATTTCTCCGGAAACCAGTTGTCCGGCTTTTGCTGAAATGCTATTTTTTGTGGAGGAGGAAACATAGCAGTTTGTTTTCATTGAAAGATGAATATATAATATGATTCACATTTTTTCTCAGGCTGTTGCATATTCCATGACTAATTCTTGTTTCCCGTTTTAGTTTCCTGTTTTTCGATCTTCGAACTCAAGAAATTCATATCTGTTAATCAGAACTTGACACAAGAAGGATCGTTCAAACCATGGAAAGACGGACAGTCTCTTGGAGTGGATCCAACTTTACTTTGATATATCTGGATCCACACAATAGTTCAAAGGCAACATTGTGGAGTATGCCTCGCTGGTTTACTGCTACTTAATTCTGTGTTATTGCTGTGAGGAGCATTTTCATTTTGTGCAAATTTTATATATTTCATGTTTTTCTCGTAAACCACAAGTGATTTTGTGAAGATTGTTTCACTAGAATCGAAAGTACTTACAACTATATTATATTATATATTTAATACTAGCGGTAAACATGCATATATTTTTAATTGAATTGATTGTTTTTAAAGTTTTTTTAGACTATTAACTATTTTTAAAATTAAAAATAACACATCTTATATTTTTCTACAAATTCAAATGGATAAATAACTATAAATAAATATTTTAATAATATTAGAAATTTAAAATATGGGATAATATTTGTTAAATATTTTTTTATGATTTTTATTATTGAATGAAACAGTATTTTTGCAATTTGAGTGGGATATTTTTATACAATTTAATTGGTGTTACCATGTACCATATATCTGAAAATTTCATGTATTTTAATAGTAATAGATATTTTTTATGAATTAAATACAATTCGGATAATAAGTTATTCTCATAAATATTTAGATTTTTTTTCAGAATCATGTATTCTAAGAAAACCCTATAAAAATAATTTGTCATGAAATAACACTTATAAGATATTTTCAACTAAATAGTTTTTTTATGAATAGAGATTTTTTTTTAAAAATAATTATTTAATGATATCTTTAAAGAAATATTTTAAAAAATAGTTTGTGACTTTGTATAGGAACTTTTATGACTTGATTAGTTTGATAATTAATTATAAGAATTTTTATATATTATTTAAAAATATTTATTACGTATCTTAAACTAGTGTTTTAAAAACCGAACCGGATTGGCCGGTCAACGGGTGATCGGTGCTTGGCCCGATCCGATTGACATTCTAAACCCACCCTGTTAAAAAATCAGTGGAAACTGGATTAAATCGGTAAAGACCGGTTCAACCAATGAAGCGGTCGACAGTTGAACTGGCCGATTCCTTCATTTGTCTTTATTTTTTAAAAATTTTAGTTTTTTTTATTTTATAAATTTATTATTATTGAAATAATTATTATAATATTTTGTGTATGTCTTTATCAAAAAATCAATATAATTCTATAAAGATGTCTTGTATGCTATATACAAACATGTTTAGTTTCTCTTAAATTATAAAAGAGATGAATCATCATAATTTTTTAAAAAAATTCTTATAATTTGGGGATATTGTTCTTTTTGGACATTGTTTATTGTTTGTTGGACATTTGGTTTCATCTGATTTTTTATGTTTGACTTTTTATGTTTGTATAATGATATTATTTTTATTGTGAACAACTTGAAAGTATAGCAAATACATGGTATATATATTTTACAAAAATTAAAATAGATAACGCATCAGTGGTTCAATCGGTTGAACCGATCGAACCTGTAATCAGTAAGGACACCGATTTCATATTCCGTCCAGTTTTAAAAACATGAAAGTGGTTCAACCGATCGAATCGATCGAACATATAACCAGTAAAAAGAACGATTTTATGTCCAATATGGTTTTGAAACCAGTGTCTTAAACGATCCGACCCATATAGTACTGGAAAGTCTATCGACTTCCTCTAAGAGGCGTCCTCCCATATACCAGCTATTTAGCACCGAAACGCCGTCGTGTTTTTCGAGAATTCGCAGCAGCTTCTCTTCACCGTGAAGGAATCAAATCGTCAGCTCTATCCAAACGATCTTATTTTTATATTTTTTCCTGTATGTGTCCATATTAAGCTCGTGCTCCATGACATGCTTTTTGTGATCCATTGAGTTGCAAAATGTGGGCTTTGAGTGAATGTGTTATGAAGAAGTTCAGGTTGGAATTTATTGATGATTTGGAATCTGGATATTGTTTATTCGTGGCAGCGAAATCTTTTGAAGTGACATGGAGTTAATACTTGGCTTGCTACAAGATTTGATTCTTGCTTCTTTTTATCTTCTGCGTGGCAGGAGATTATGACTCACTGAATGTTTAAATGGTCATAAATAAATTGTATGCCACTGGCTCGTTTTGTATTGATATTGAAAGCTTTTTCTGTGATTCTGTAATTTGGGCAAGAATACATATGCGACTTGATATTTCATACCAATTTTCCAACTTTTGTTTTCCATATGTAATGATATTTTTCCGGTTTCAAGATTGGATTTTCCTTTTCTTATTTATGCGGCAGGGGATAAATAGTTGATCTTTGAGGCGCTAAATGGGGAGAGAACAGCCTCACCCAAAAAAAGGAGGAGAAAAGTAGGGCCTTCTGAGACAAATGTTTCGAAAACAAGAGAAGTTTGTTGGACTGGAGAATTTAGTTGATCATGATGCATATCATGATGTTGTACTTTCCAGGGCAGGGGGCGCACGGTTTGCCAATGAATTATTTGAATTCAAAAAACTCGTGGAGGAAAGTGATGAGGTGGATATGGACTACGGTCACTTTCTATTGAGCATTCTGACCTTGGATGAAAAGTTTGGACCAGTTAAGAAGCGAAAAGAGACGAACGATGATGTCATTGAGAATGATAATGATTGCTACAGTGAGGAGGAGAATGACCCTGAATATGAGCTGTTTTTAAAAAAATTGAAGGAACATGAAAAGTCGTATGTATTTGAATTTGAGAGAGCTGGTTCACCAGGGGTCATTAAATACGAAGGAGAAATTAGTTTAGGTGAGGAGTGTGATTCAGAACCTAAGAGGAGATTGATGAGTGAGACAAAACTAGATTATGGACTTCCAAATCAGATGCCTAGTATAGAAAATCAGCAGAAGCATCGTATGAGATCTACTTCAATTGAGATGAACAAGAACTTGATCCCAATAAAATCAAATAAAGTGGTCAAGAACCAGAAGGTAGAGGCCGGAAAACGCTCAACTAGAGAAATGGTGCCAGATTTGGACTATCTTACTTTACTTCAAAGTACCAAATTCGATGATGATTACTTGGTTTGCACATATGGGGGTGGTACAATAGTGTATGAGAAGACTGATATGGAGAATAATCAGGAGAAAGAGAATTCTGATGATGAGCATTCTTCTGATGTGGAAATCCTAGATGTAGCTGCATTCTACAAGGAAGGAAAGCCAAAACCTTTGGTGAATGATTCACCTGAAGTTAGTGAACATGTATGTTGATGTTTTAGTGTAGCACACTTCCACCAACCCTCTTTTCTATTTAATAATCTATTCCACTTTTATATGCCGTAATGTCACTTACGCAGATGAATGAGGACATCTTCCAGAACCTCACTGGTCAAATCATGCAGTCTAGGTTTAGGAAAGAATTAGTCACTGTTCTTAGAAAACCATATGACAAAGAGGAGCATAAGAAGCTGATGCTAGACATTAAAATCCGCAAACCAGAAGTTCGCCATATGGACTTGCGTGGAGGGAGGGAAAGGTCATGCTCAACGGCGAAAATTGGAAAATCCTATATGGATAGATTTCCTGGTCAGATAGTGATCTTTAGCTCTTGATTGACATTACCGTGTCTTCTTAATTTTTCATGTTTGATGATCATTTTAATTTTGTGAATGCGAGTTTCGTCTTGAAGTTGTTATGAGTGAAGAAAGTTGAAGAGGACATTTGATTTTTGACTGAGTAAATAATTAGTTCAAAATACGAAATGTAATCTTATAAAAATACGGAAAATTCGTGGAATGATTATGTTTTGGATTCTTATTGTTTTGGAAGCCTTTGGATCAGGTAAAGCCATTTGTGTGGACATGCCTTAGGGTGACCTTCCTCGTTCTCTGGTTCTCATAGTTATTATAATCGAAACGCTTGCTAAGCACGGAAACAGCGTATCATTTCATTTTATAACACACTGTATTGGTCTGAAAGATTTTATTTGTACCTGGACTGCAAAAGATTTGAAGACCTTTTACTCCAGATCACCTACGTACATGATATTCAGCCCCATACTCTATTACTGGTTATTTACAGTGAGAAAAAATAAAAATGACAAATAAAAGAAACTATGTAATGGTAATTGATCTGGTTATCAATGGAACTTCTCCGATGGCTCTTAACCCTTGCTGGTTGTTCCTTGGCTTGCATTCGTTCATATACCTTTTATTATAATCCACTTTTGTTAAGAATTTAATTACTAAGCCTTTTGTATAGAAATTTTCTTGTTCAGCCTGTAGTGTAAAATAAAGTGTAAAGATTTTCTTTGTTCAGCCTGCAGTGTAAATAAAGTTAGTTTTCTACTGCGCTTCTGAGATTTCTCAATGCCTGTTGCATCAAGATCACCAAAATTATCGTCTGGATTGTTGTTCCGATGAACTACAACCGTCAGTGGAGAGACTTGATGGTGTTTTTCTCGTCGGTTCACTGTTAGGAATGCTAAGTATACTGTTATTAATAGATGAGCAAGAAGGCTCTTGTTGGGCTATGTTCTCAAATTGAGAAAGTAGAAGAGAAAAAGAATAAAAAAAAAGAAAGAAAGAAACAAGGATTTGATATAATATCAATTATTCACATTCCATTTCTTTGTTAAATGATAAAATAGTACTTCATCTGTCTGTTTGAGTTATAACTGCCTCAAAAATTAAGTTTGACATCACGATATAATTCATTGTTCTGTGAGTTTTACTGTGGCTACCAGCCATCTCGTCCTTGCTGATTTTCGTGGGCTTTTTGTGGTTTGTTCTCCAAGTTGCCGGCTTCAACTTCAAGTTGTTTTTATTTGATTGTGTCCATCTATTTAGGAATTTATCCCCAATTGACTTATGTTCTTCTAGGAAAAATTGCCTGAAATTATATGCATTTATTGAATGCAGGTCTTCAAAAACAGCTCTTAAAATTCCAAGATGATAGACCAAAATGTTTGAACCTCTTCCGTGGGTTCTTCTTCTGGCTTCAGGTCAGTGTCTTGTTCCAACTCTTTTTTTTTTTTCAGAGAAAACATAATAAAATATAAAGAAGTACCAGAGGTACTAAATAAAGTCATACAAAAAACTTATAAACAAAACCACAGCCTATCCTTGAGCAGAACTACACAGAGCTAATAAACAAATTCTAGGCTCATGTCTCCAGTCCCAAAACGAGGTCCCCAATGTATGAGTTCCTCTATTACTAATCCAAAACCATGATCTAAAAATGATTAATTCTAGCAAATCTCACTTGATATCATCAGCTCCACGGAAGATTAGATTATTGCGCAGCAGCCGTCTTGTTCCAACTCATGATTTTCTTTTTGTAACAAAATGCAATTATTTCTATGGTTGATGAATAAAATCAAGTAAATCAAATCCTTTCTTTTTGGTCCACGTGTTTGTTATAATGCAAAATAAGACGCAGAGGTTTTTGATTGAAAAGAAGCATGTGGACATCTGGTTTTACGTTCTCTTTTTGCCAGTTTTGGAGGTCGAGGCATGTTTATGGAAGTTTAGGGGTGAACTCAGTGTGGTAAATAGGTGACTCAAAAGTCAAACCTTGACCAAAAACTTGGTGCTTACCAAAATAAATAGATTTTTTTGTGATAAAAAAATGGTTTTTTGGTTTTGAAAAATGCTGACGTTTGTTCAGTGTCAATTTCCTTGCTTGTTAACCAAATTTATTAAACATAGATTTAGGTATGATGAACTATTCTGGTACATAAATTTCATCTTCCAATCCCTTGGTTTTGTTATCCTAATCTTGAACTCTGCCAATTGCATTTCAATACCCCTCTTTGCCTTGCCCATTCCTCCGCCACGGCTAGTCTGCCCTTGTCAAAATCCACCAGACCCTCTCCAAATGGCTTACAAAAACCGACACGCTGCTACTCCAATAATCCATCTCGCCTTTTTTCTTTTAACTTGTCTTGTTTTGTAGAACTTGGTTTCTCCAGATGAACTATTTTTAGAAAAACCTAATTGTCAAATAGGATTAACATAAATAAAGTGAAAGGGATATACATATGAGTGTGGCATGCAGAATATCTTACTCTAGGATCAAGGATGTACTAGATCTATTGATTTTTTAATTATCTGTTACGAGGTTGACTGCCTTGATAAAAAATTTGTTGCCTTTGTGAAACCAGAAATTTCTGCAGGACGGATCATTCGAACCTTGGATGGATGCAGAATGCCTGGCTATAAGTCCAGAAGTTCGCCGTCCTAGATTTTCCCCAAAAAGGGGAAGGAAAAGTTAAAACATGTGAAGTTTGTGGCTCAAGATTTTGAAATCAAGGTTATCCATTGTGCCGTGCTACTAGTTTAACTTTTAGAATTTGCACGCTCTGATTACCACCTAGAAGTTTATTTTTTGAGGAACGAAATGGTGAAAAAAACTGCTAATGTATATGTTGGATGATATGATTTCCTTTTTTCCCTCGCATATAAATTTCTCTACCGCTTAATCTTTATGTACTGAACTTTCACTATTGTACATCTTGAAGCTGTTCATCGTCATGCGTGGTTTTCCCATACTGAAATTCAAGACCTTGGCATCCATATTGTATCGAATTTCTCCTTTATTAAAGCATATTTCTGATGTAGTGCACGATGTCCGAACCAATCCTGTTAATGGAGCTCCCTGTTTCACTGTAGCATTACCATGTTAACAATAGGTATTTGCATTCTATAGTGTGTTTTTGTTTGCAATTTGTGTTAGAACAGCCTTGTTTTCTTCCTTTATCCTGAGATTTCAGTTATTTGGAAACGGTAATATAGTTATTAATTCAAATCTTCTTAGCTCTGTCTGTCACAACAACTCTTGTTACGTTAATAGATATCATTTTTAAAATATAATAAACTGTTAAATGATGGGTCAATATTCTTCGTCAGTTTCGACCTTCTTGTGTTCCTTTTAAAGGTTTATTTCATTATTTTGTGCCTCACGTAAATAAAAACAAATTTTGGTATATTCTCTATGATTGAATATCTCAGCCTGCTGTACTGCATGTCGGCTTATTTCTCAAAATATTATAAAAGATAAAAAAAATATTTACAAATTAACGTGAAATGAAAAAATTCCCCTATTTACCGTAATTTGTTACTCGAATTAACGAATTCTGTTATTATTATAAATTTTTTTTTACAGAAGCAAGTAACGAATTCAAATTGATTTTTTTAAAAAAAATTCAAAATGCCTTAATTTGTTAACAAATTCAATATTTATATAATAATAATATATTATATTATTAATAATATAGATAATATATATAATAATATACATATAATATAAAAATAATGTAGTGTAATAGTAATAAGTATAATAAATCATAGGTCGACCGCCCGCCGAGGGAGTGTTTCCTCGTGTCGAGGGCACCCTTTGATTACGCCTCGTTGTCAGCTCTTGTTGTCAGCTCCTCGGGCAATGATCATGGGAATATCATGATCCGCGGATTTATTATTTTTATTATTATAATAATTATTATTATTTATAAAAATAATAATATAATAATAATAATTATTATAATCCATTTTTACAGAATCCGTTTGTACAAAAAATCGGATTGCCCTTATGTGTGTAAGCATGTGGTATGTTCGTATACAACATGTTTGGAATGGACGATAAGACCCAAATACAATTATTATTATTATTATTATATTTATAATTATCATAATTATTATATTATATACATATGTATACGTATATACATCTGTAAATGTTTATTATTATACATATAATATTTTATAACATATTGTATAATAGTTATTATTATTTTAATTTAATATAATATATTGTAATATATTATATTAATAATATATATTATAATATATTGTATTATATTATTATTATAATCTAAAAGCATTGAATCTGTTACTTACTCAACGTAACGGAGTTCAGACTTTTGATTTTTTTTTTAAAAAAATTTCAATTACTCCAAATAACGATCTACCCTAAATTCATAAATTAATTTTATTTATGGTAATTTGTACATTTTTATATATTTTTATAATAGTTTGATAAATAAACCACTGATATCTGTCTGTTGAGAATGTGTGACATCTTAAATTAAATAAACCCCACTAACCTTTTGGCTCAAGTAGCACCAAGTGCTCGAAAGTGAGCATGGTCTCAAGTTTGAGACCTCAACTCCACTCCCCTAAATAAAATTTAAAAAAATCAAGAAACTTTCTCTCTTGCAGCTATGGTTGAAAACCATGTAGTGGAGAAAAAATCGAAAATCATGTTAATTAAAGATAGGCCTCACATTGGCATTTTACCTTAAAATCCTTTTTTATGCGAATGCAAATTGTTGTCTGCAAACAAAAAAAGTTACACCAGCTTATCCATTCTTAGCAAAGCAATATTTACACATTAACCGCTGGATGAGTCCACATAATATTGAAATTGCTTATCCTCTGGAGTATGAATTATGATATATAAAAATGGTAATGTAACCTTTTAAGATATATTTCAAAATCTTATAGTATAGGCCTGATGTATTCTGTGATGTTTATAAATGTCTTAACTTAATTCAAAAATCATTTGTTTATACTTAGGATCAAGCAAATATCAAGAAGAAGGTGTTGGCACAAAAACCCGAGGATAGCAGTCGAGCAGAAGCTATTGAGGTTACTCAGATACTCCATACTCGAGAGAAACATGGAGAAAAGGTGGTTTACGCTACTGCCCCCATGCACGTTGCCTGCACAAACAAGCAGAAACTACATACGATTGCATAAACTTGTCATTTATGAAAATCGAATGGCTACCACTCCATGTGATCTTAAGCATACCATTAATAAACTAACGAGGATAATTAGAAACAAACATTTATCATAATCTTATTTTGTTTGATAAGGGTACAAAATATTCGAACCGGCTTATCGGTTGCCATCACGATTCATGAGGCCAACTCGAGCCAATGCTCTCTAATGAACTCGAGCTCGAGACAAGTCAAGTCAAGTGTTCAAAAGTGTTGGTTTTGGCCCATTACCTATTTGGGCCTTGGCTTTCTTTTTCCTTTCATATGCCTTATGTTTCCCGAGCCCCTTTTTCCAATCGGCCCTTTCACTTCTCACCTCTTCCAGATGCTTCTTCATCGTGTCTCCTCGGCTGGCTTGCTTGACCGCGTTCCTTGGGACTTGCTCCCCTTCCCTTCGTCTTCCTCGCTGCTATTAATCATGGTCTTGTTCCATGATGAGGTAAGTTAAGAAGTCTGGAATCCTTTGTGTATTTCGCTTCCCTCCTTTGCGTCACTGTCCCGTGGTGTGTTTGGATTTGTGGCTTGAGCTCTTGCCCTGCTGTTAGCCGTGGTTGTGCTAACTGTGCTTGGCTGTGTAGTGCTCTGTGTTGCCCTTCTCCTTCCTTGGTGTAACCCTGCGTGCGATTCCTTGCTGTGCCTTTCGTCCATCGCCTACGGCTAAGTGTTTGGGCAGTGTTCGGACAGTGTGTGTGTGTGTGTCTCCCACCTTAGGTTACGATACCTTGGTTCCCCGGTGACGACGTGGAAAGGAAACCCTGCTCGACCTGAGCCCAATTCCCTTACTCTTGTTTCGATTTTAGATTTATAGTTCTTTGTGAATTGTATAATGTGATTGGTTTCTTGTTGTGATTGCAGGTTATCAATCGACGTTCAAGGCGGAACGAACTCCTTACAGTGGTATCAGAGCGTTCCGCGCCTGGTGGAGTGCTCGGTGGGTCTCGGGCAGTGATCGCTGGAGTTCGGGCAGCGGCTGGAGTTCGGGCAGATCTCGGGCAGTGCACTTTGGTGCTTCGAGCAGCGTACTCAGGCTTCGAGTGTTCTTCGGTGGTTTCATCACCCCAGAGTTTTATCTCTGGGTAGTAAGTGATTATCTTGACCCTTAATTATTTACCATTTTTTGTTTCTAGGTGATTGTGTCCCTTACCCGTAGGAAAATCTCTATCTGAAGCCCCATGCTCGTACACCTTTGAGTGTATTGTGATCTTGTGGGTGATAGCGATTTCTCCTCCCCTTAGCTTGACTGATTCTTTCATAGTTTGTTTGTGCCTTGTGGTCCTTGCTTCTGCTGACTGGTTGTTGAAATTGTGTGTGCCTCCTTGCTTATTTGTGATGGCTTCAATTTCTGGATATAACCTTGAACCTTTTAATGAAAAATTTGATTTTTCGATATGGCAACAAAAGATGAAAGGAATCTTAATACAGCAAAAAGTATTTAAAGCTATTGACGGTAATTGTGCTGAAAACATTACATCTGCTAAGAAACTTGAAGATGACGAATATGCTTACTCTTCTATTATCTTGAACTTATCTGACTCTGTGCTCAGGAAATGTGGTAAACTATCATCTGCAAAAGAACTTTGGGAAAAATTGGAAGAAATCTTTGCCAAGTAAACTTTTCTTGTTAGAAAATTTTTTCAGATTCAAGCTAGACTTGAACAAAGACGTAGATGAAAATTTGGATGTGTTTACTAAGTTAATTCAAGATATTAAATTGACAGGAGATAAGAACATTGACGACTATTCACCTATTGTTCTTTTAAATGCTATTCCTGAAAATTATAGTGATGTAAAATCCGCCATTAAGTACCGTAGAGATTCTATTACATTGGATACTGTAATGAACGGCCTAAAAAGCAAGGAATTAGATCTAAAAGTTGACAAAGGTAATAGACAATCCTCTGGTGAAGTTATGCACGTTCGTGGTAGATCACAACATAGGCATAATAACAATAACCAATATCAGAAAAGTGATAAAAGAGAAAAAAGTATGGCTAGATCGAAATCTAGGCCTAGTAAAAAGAAATGTTACAATTGTGGGGACCCAAATCATTTCATAAAAGATTGCTCTAGAAAGAAGAATCAGAATAAAAATGGAAATCAGACAAATGAACAAGCGAACAATGCTTCTACCTCTTGGGAAAACATAGGGGATATTTTTATGGTGACTGAATTATGTGACTCTGTGAACTCTGTGCTTTCATTACCTGTGTGTGAAAATGAATGGCTTATTGACTCAGGTTGCACTTATCACATGACACCACTTAAAAATTTGTTTTCTAGCTACAGAGAAATTGAGCATGCTTCTGTTTCTATGGCCAATGAGAAATTGTGTAAAGTTTCTGATATTGGTAATATTTGTCTGAAATTTGAATCTGGTTATTCTGTGACTTTGAAAGATGTTAGACATGTTTCTACTTTGTGCAATAACTTGATGTCTTGTGCAGCTTTAGAGTCTGATGGTTATGAGGGTAAATGGGGAAATGGTTGCATGAAAATTATGCGGGGGTCTTTGGTAGCTTTTAAGGCTGAGAAAAGAAGGAATTTGTATGTTTGCAAAACAGTCTCTGATTATGGTAAAATCTGTGCTAATTATGTGTCAGATGATTTAACTGATTTATGGCATAAAAGGTTAGGTCATATGAGTTCTAAAGGATTAGAGATTTTACATAAAGATGGTTGTTTTGGCAGGGATAAATTGTCTTGCATGACTTTTTGTGATTCTTGTGTTTTAGGCAAACAGCAAAGAGTTAAATTTCCTATCTCCCATTCCCCCAATGTGACTAAATGTTCTGATATACTTGAATACCTGCATGCTGATGTTTGGGGACCTTCACCCGTCCCAACTCAATGTGGTAATATGTATTTCTTGTCTATCATTGATGATTACTCTAGAAACGTATGGATTTTTCTAATGAAAAATAAATCTGATGTTTTTGATAAATCTAAAAACTGGAAGATTTTGATTGAAAACCAAACTGGAAAAAAGATTAAACGGCTTAGGACAGATAATGGAATAGAATTCTGCAATATCTTGTTTGATGACTTGTGCAGTGAATCGGGGATTCTGAGACACAAGACTGTGCCCTATACTCCCCAGCAGAATGGTGTTGCTGAGAGGATGGACAGAACTTTACTCGAGAGAGTTAGAAGTATGCTTGCATCTTCTGGACTCTCAAAGAAGTTCTGGGGCGAAGCTGTCGTGACAGCTTCTTATTTGATAAATAGATCCCCTTCCGTGCCTTTGAATGGTAAGTGTCCCGAAAGTGTTTTTTCTGGTAAGAAATTAGATTTTTCAAATCTTAAAGTGTTTGGTTGTTATGCTTTTGTGCATAGGAAAGGAGACAAACTTGAACCTAGGTCAGTTAAGTGCGTCTTTCTTGGTTATCCTGAGGGTGTGAAAGGATATAGGCTTTGGTTAAGATGTGAACCTGATTTCAAAACTATTATAAGTAGGGATGCCATTTTTAATGAATCTGAAATGCCTTGCTTGATTCCATCTTTGCCTGAATCTGATTGTGAGTCTGAGACTACACCGAGCAAGGTGGAGTCTTTGCCTATTGTTACCCCAGTTATTGAAAACAATGTGCTCCCTGATATGGATCATGAGAACTTGCCTGTTTATGAACCGAATTTGCATGAAAATGTTGACGAACATGTGCATAATGAATTGGTTGCTAATGAACATGAAGATCTGCATGATTATATGTTGACTAGGGATAGGGTCAAAAGAAATGTGAAACAACCTGCTAGGTTTAATGATTTTAACCTCACATCGCATGTTTTCAATATGTTTGAGTTAATTGATAATTGTGAGCCTAAGACCTATAATGAAGCTTTGAAATCTAAAAATGTTGTGTATTGGCTTAGTGCCATGAAAGATGAAATGCATTCTTTAGTTGTGAATCATACATGGACTCTTGTACCTAAACCTGTTAGTTGCTCTTTGATAGATTGCAATGGTTATTTAAGGTAAAGAATGAAGCTGATTCTGTTAGATATAAAGCTAGGCTATTTGCAAAAGGTTTTACTCAAAGAGAGGGTATTGACTATACTGAAATCTTTGCTCATGTTGTTAAGTTTACTACTGTGAGAATTTTATTATCACTTGTTGCTCACTTTAATTGGGAACTTAAACAGATGGATGTTAAAACCGCTTTTTTGCATGGTGACTTAGATGAAAAGATTTACATGAAACTAACCCTAATCACGTTTGTTTGCTTAATAAATCTTTGTATGGCCTAAAGCAGTCACCTAGGCAATGAAATAAGAAGTTTGATGAATGCATGCTTACCTTAAAATTTAAAAGAAGCTCTTTTGATCATTGTTTGTATTTTAAGGATAAAATGCCAGTGCCTGTTTTCTTGTTGATTTACGTGGATGACATGTTGATTGCTAGCCCTTGTCTGAAATCCATTGAGCATATTAAGAACTGTTTAAGTGATAAATTTGATATGAAGTTCTTAGGTGATGCTAGTAGAATCCTAGGCATGGACATTGTTAGAGATAGAAAGGAATCTACTCTCTATTTAAAGCAAACTTCTTATGTAGAGAAAATTTTAAAGAAATTTTCCATGTTTGATGCAAAACCTGTTAACGTGCCCTTACTGCTCATTTTGTGCTAAGTAAAGATCAAAGTCCCAAAACTGATAGTGATTTTGATGCCATGAAAAATGTACCGTATTCAAATGCAATTGGTTCTATAATGTATTTGATGGTTAGCACTAGACCTGACATTGCTTATGCTGTTAGCTGCTTAGATAGATATATGTCTAATCCTGGTGTGGTACATTGGAATGCTGTTAAATGGTTGTTACGATATTTGAAAAACTCTTTGCATTATGGCTTATGTTTTTCTAAATATGCTGATGGTGTCAAGTTGAAAGGTTATGTTGATTCTAATTATGCCAATGATAAGGACAATAGAAAATCTACTACTTCATATGTTTTTACTTTGTGTGGAGCATGTATAAGTTGTAAATCGCAGCTGCAGCATATCGTTGCCTTGTCAACAACGGAATCAGAATATGTTGCTGTAACAGAAGCTTTGAAGGAAGCTGTCTGGCTGAAAGGTGATTGATTAGTGTTGCTGACTGTGTTGGTAGTCTATAACTGCTTTGTGCGAGTTATAGAATTTGTTACCCCGGTTATTGACTTTAACCTCTTTGTGTTGGTTATTGTCTGTATTCTTTGTCTGTGCTTTGTGCTATGACAGGAATTTGGTCCACACAATACTTTGTGTGTTGTGGGGACCCTTTGGGCGATGATGAGTCATCTATGGGTTTTCCTTACGTTGAGGTGGAGCCGGTATTGTGCCAAGGTGGAGATTTGTTGGGTTTGGCCCATTACTATGCCTTATGTTTCCCGAGCCCCTTTTTCCAATCGGCCCTTTCACTTCTCACCTCTTCCAGATGCTTCTTCATCGCGTATCCTCGGCTGGCTTGCTTGACCGCGTTCCTTGGGACTTGCTCCCCTTCCCTTCGTCTTCCTCGCTGCTATTAATCATGGTCTTGTTCCATGATGAGGTAAGTTAAGAAGTCTGGAATCCTTTGTGTATTTCGCTTCCCCCCTTTGCGTCGCTGTCCCGTGGTGTGTTTGGATTTGTGGCTTGAGCTCTTGCCCTGCTGTTAGCCGTGGTTGTGCTAACTGTGCTTGGCTGTGTAGTGCTCTGTGTTGCCCTTCTCCTTCCTTGGTGTAACCCTGCGTGCGATTCCTTGCTGTGTCTTTCGTCCATCGCCTACGGCTAAGTGTTCGGGCAGTGTTCGGACAGTGTGTGTGTCTCCCACCTTAGGTTACGATACCTTGGTTCCCCGGTGACGACGTGGAAAAGAAACCCTGCTCGACCTGAGCCCAATTCCCTTACTCTTGTATCGATTTCAGATTTATAGTTCTTTATGAATTGTATACTGTGATTGGTTTCTTGTTGTGATTGCAGGTTATCAATCGACGTTCAAGGCGGAACGAAATCCTTACAGCAAATGGAAATGGATAGATTTTAATTTTCCCTGCACCATATGGGGGCAGGTTCTGTTTCAAGTAAAAGTCATACTCTTTTAAATTCCATCTGAAATTTTTGGTTTATGATACATCATCATGGCTGAGAATTGAGTCAAACATCATGAGTTTTCTGATAGTTCAGGGTTGACCATTATTATCGTGAGAGATGACCCCTTTGTCAACCGTTAACCTCGAAATGTGCCCCGTCATATTTTTAATGGGTTGCAGTAAGAGTCATATGAATCGGGTCTCAATTTGAATTTTACCTTGTTTTTATATTATTTTATTATATGGAATTTTAAAGCTTGACTGTCCGATTCATTCAAGATTCGACCCAACTTCATGAATGAATTAAAAAAAACAATTTAAAATACATTTATATTACAATTCATGGGTTGTGGAACGGTCGAAACCATGTTAAAACGGACGTGTGGCTATAACACGGCCTTCACGAAACGGAACTGCGATTTCGTTGCATGAAACGACGATTTTGCGGCCCATAACACTCATTGCGAAACATTATTTAAAATTTTCCAATTTTTTTATTTATTTTTTAATAGTTTATTTTATTTTATTTTTAATTTAAAAAAACTCAGCAGCAATAACCACAGCCGTTCCGCGAAATGTTAATGGAACTCGAACACCATCATAGCGATGCCCTCCACGACCGTATCGGTGAACTATTATTACAATCTTGATGAACACTAGGATCATCACTTGGTACATTGGAGTCGGATTCATTAAGGCAACCCTGACATGCATATCATGTACAAACCATAAATTCTTGAATGCGATCCCATTTATGTTTTATTTTAATTTTTAAAATTAGAGGCCGACTAGCTTTACTCATCTATATATCGACTTAAATGAGCGGATGGTGGAAATGAAATGATCACATTTGTCTCGTCTATTTATGACGAAGGCTTTTTAGCCCAAGTCTTCCCTTTAACAGAAGCATATTGAATTTTGGGAGCTTGAAAAACAGCTAAAATGGGGAAAACTCAGGAATATTTGGTAGCTTGGGGGAAGAAGTGGTGGTTAAACGTCAACAACAATGTATTTCCTCAAACACAAAGAACGACATATTTCTTACAAGAATTTAATTACAGCAAAACAGACTTTAACTGCTAAAAGTCACAGTATTATTATTACAGATATTCATATTGCATTTAAGTGGATGAGAGGGATGGAACACCAATATTCTTAATATCCCATATATCCATACATTAATACATTTTCATTTATCTGCAACTTTCTTGACTACTCTTGTACTTTTAATTTGTGTTACTCGCCTTCTCAATTATGTTTTTTAGATCTCATGGATAATTATTCAAAAATCAATTTAACTATAAAAAAAATAAGTAGAACTCTTATATATAACTAAAAAAAGTTTACAGCACCAACAACTAAATATTTATTCACAATGGATTGTGATAGGTTATAAGAATCAAATAAAGAATCAAATTGGATCTCGCACATACGTCAGTCTTTTCCAATAGCTTCTTTCGATTAGAATATCTTCGTTAATCCATTTGACTCCATCCATATCTTTATATATAACTTCGAAATGTAACCAAATTTTTTAGAGAATCTAAGCAAACAATTCTTAGAACTACCAAAGAGACTCAAAAGAATGAAAAAATATACAAATCGTGTTATATATATATATTTACAACTCTCATTTTGATATAACGATAAAATGTACATGTGTATGTATTGCGTATGTCTAGAGGTTGAATTTGATGTGACCTAGAGACACATGCATGCATGGTCATCTTATCTTCTTGATATTACTCAACACACTCAAACGTATATAAGTTAATACTTTAATTTAATTTTTACAAACCAAAAAAGGGAATAAAACCATTGTCTTACATATAATACACGCAATAATCAAACTTCGTGTATATCACACGGTTCTACCCAATCCCAAATACCAACAAATTAGAGAGCACAGAAGAACAAGGTAAACAAAGTTTAAACCCTCAGACTATTCTTTCCATTCCTCTCTTTTTTTGCCCCAACCAAATTCTGCTTTCTCCAGTTTAAGAATTTCATACAGATTCCAGTAAGTTTCATTCAGCTTCTTTTTACCAAAAATCTTGAGTTTCTACTTCAGATGATCGCAGATTTTGAAAGAATTTTAGCCTCTTGAGTATACATTTATATATAATATTGATCACAATGGTTAAGCAATGGTTAATTGAGATAATTGTTTTATAGTAAATTTTACCAATCTAGATCCTTTGTTTATCTTGTCATCGTTCTAATACTGGAGTTATTTTGCTTGATAATCTGCTATCTTTATCTTAAATCAGCAATTTTATTCCACCCTTCTGATTTTTGCAAAAAAATTTGTTTGTTTTGGATGTTTTTCTAAGAATATATATAGAGAGTTTTCAAGTTAAATATGGGAAGAGGGAAGATAGAAGTGAAGAGGATTGAGAACAACACAAGCAGGCAAGTCACATTTTCGAAACGGAGGGCCGGGTTGATGAAGAAGACACATGAGCTTTCTGTGCTGTGTGATGCTCAGATTGGACTCATTGTTTTCTCTACCAAAGGCAAGCTCACTGAATACTGCACCCCTCAATTTAGGTAAATTTGTATAAGAAATTATGTTATGAAATTCCACTCATTTTTTTCTCAAAGTATGAATTTATTTTTCTTTTTTTAGGAGTTTCTTGATATATATATATTAGGTGGATATCTGTGGTCATTAACTAATACATTATATACTTTTGAATTTGATCTAATTTGTTTACTACGCACACACAAACCTATTCATTCTTTTTTCTTTGTTTATTCCCTTTTCTCATTAATCATATTATTCAGGGCATTGACTTTGTTGTTTAGTCCTAAAGAAACTATAATCTTCAAGGGTTTCTTGGAATATGTTTATTTGATTGTGGACTATACAATTTCATATATTGTCGATTAGTATATAAAATCTTTGGAAACGACCAAATTGGTCTAAAAATGTGTTGAACAGGAGGTACAACAGCTGTATAGCTAAAATTTGAACATAAAATTATACTTTTTGCCCTTTGTGTTTTTAGTTATTTGAAGAACTAGTCTGTCAAAATGTCAAAAATGCTATTTATTCCGGTTTACTCATCAAGAACAAAATTCTAAAGGGAAAATTAAGTGCATAGAACTCAGGAATTTTGATGAGAAAATCGATAGCATAGAAAAGTTTGGGATTTGGAAGAAATTAAGGTAGTCAGCTCTAACCTTGCTCACTATATATATGTGTGTGTGTGTGTGTGTGTTACAAGCTGATATATCGTGTCTTCATTTTGAATAAATATTTTTTTACAGCATGAAGCAAATGATAGATAGGTACGTGCAGGCCAAGGGGATTTCTTTCCCAGATGGAAACAATAGGACAGGACCAGCCCCATACAATGTAAACAAAACTTTAAGTATATCATAATTATTTTTCTTGTGTCTATTATATCTCTAACACAAATAATATTTCTTTGTCGTTTATAATTAAATAAATATATGTACATTCCAGGATCAGATGTACAAAGAATTAACACAAATGAAAAGGGAAACTTTGAATCTTCAATTAACCCTTCAGAGATACAAAGGAGATGATTTGAGCAGCGTGCAATTTGAGGAACTTCGCCAACTAGAACAGCAGCTTGAGCACTCAGTCAGCAAGGTTCGCGCCCGGAAGGTAGAATTATTACTAACTACACTTGAATCTTTAGTAAACTGTATAATATTAGTTTTCAAGATTTTGTAAGTTTATATATGCATTTATTCGATTGTTGGATTAAATGCATGCACGCAGTTTCAGCTACTTCACGAGCAACTGGAAAATCTGAAGAAGACGGTAAAATTTTGTTTAATTATCGATCTCTTTTCCCTATAATATTACGTTGACATATATAATTTCAGTAACTTTTGTCCAAATAATGTTGCTTCAGGAATTACTGCTGGAGAAGGAAAATCAAGAAATGTACCATTGGGTACTGTAAATCTATCCTTTAAATCAACTAACTTCTGAGTCGGCTCAATTTTTTTTGACGAAGTTCAGACAATAATTTTGAATGCGATATATATAATTCTACAGTTAATGAGCAGTCAGATTCAGAAACAAGCAGAAATAGAGCACAACCAACAGGCCATGAAAGAGCTGAGATTAATGGAACAGCAACCATTATTAAACCAATTTCCATTGTTTGGAGAAGATATCGAGGAGCAGCCAAGTTCTGTGCTACAATTAGCAACTCTGCAACACCCACATTCCTATAGGTTGCAGCCCACTCATCCTAATCTTCAAGATTTTGTGACGTCGGTACGTACACCAATAAATAATCCATCGTTTTTATATGAGTTTTGAAATATATCCTTTGTTGAATATTATTTTTGCAGAGTGATTATGGCGCCACTTAAGGGCCTCGTTATTTTATGGGAGATCATTTAATTCTTCATGGTTTTAAGAATGGCTTGTGAGTTAAATTTATAATGTAGGATTATATATGTTTGCAAATTAATTGTTTAAGAAAAATTATCTTGGAAGTTTCAAGTACAAGTGCATGCGATGTAATAGCAAGTGTTGATCGTATATGACAAAATTTAAATACTCTTTAATATAGATGGTTCCGGCTATTCTTCTTATCCTATCGAAAACCAGCAGGAAAAACTCCACAAAACCACAGCCATAAGACATCAAGGTGACAAAGGCGGCAGAGAAACCGGACACATGGTTCGTCGTATTCCAGTTCAGTTCCAATGATATTTTACGAAACGCACAGAATTTTTTTAATTTTTTTTTAAATAATTCAAAAAATTTTGGAAAAATAATGAAAACAAATATATTAATATATAACTATTTTACAATCTTAACATAGAAAAGTATTGTACATGTATCTGGTCTTGCTAAAAAGGAAAAAAAGATCTAAAATTGTCTAGAATCACTTCACCAACTAAAACACACTCAAGGCCAAGAACTTCCCCTCAAGTAATAGCCTCTCTAGTCTCGTTCTCAGATTTCTTGTCTAAGTCTCATTACTGTAACTTTTACTCTTAACATACGACTATTACGAACTTGAAATTTTAGGTAAACAAATAAAAAAGATCTTGCATAATCAACGATAAAAATCATCAATTCCCAGTATAAGGACCTAAACATAACTTCAAAATAAATTCCAAAATAAGAAAACGAACGAAGGAAAACTTAAGAAACTTTGAATTTATGAATAAGCTGAGGAATCCCAGCAACATTACCTATCGCACATACTTTCACAGCCCAGGAGCCACCCTTACGTGGATTTATTGTTGTGTCGTTCCACCGTTCCCGCCGCCGATTTTTGCACGTAGAACGCAGTTCCGAGCATCATCCTATAGAATATAAACCTTTGGCATGCCAACCTCGGTTCCCATTTTTGCGAACCATGGGCGGATGTTGTGATGGAGGAAGAGGCGGCCGAGATGGGCACGGGAGTTTGGCTAGGTCTTCGCGCCAGCGCTTCTTCTCCTTTCAAAACCAGCAGAAAAAACTCTCAAAAACCACAGCCAAAGACATCACGGTGGCAGATATGGTGTAGGTGGCGGAGAAGGAGGAAGCTGTGATGGAGCCAAAAGGAGAGCAGTTTTTCTACATTTGGGATAGAGGTCGGAAAATGAGCATCTTCTGCACATACCAATGTCAGATGGCGAACCCTTTTATGAGGCAATTCCATTTTTCGCACTAAATCACGATTGACTTCAACCAAAGAGCATTCATTGTTAGTAAGATATTTGCCAAGTCATGCACCATATCATGAATTTTGAGCCTCAAAATCTTTTTTACCATCAATATTTTTCACCAGGTCTTGGAAAAATGACATCATTGCAAATTCTGCAAGTATTTTTGACCCATTTCCTCATCCTTTGTTGCTTTGACATACCCTTGTGCCATCCAAATATTTGGCTAGGTCTTCGTGCATATGCTTCTTCTTCTCCTTTCAAAATCATATCATTATTTGGGGGCTCTCCATTTTACATAGGTAGGGACTCTTCATTTCATGTGCACCGCCTACCGGTGCACGTGAAACCTTACGTGTGCACCGATAGGCGGTGCACGTTCTGATTGAAGAGTAGATTTGGTGGTGGTGGAGGATTCGGGGGTGCATCCACAAATGTGATGATGGTGGGGATTTCTCCTGCTTTGAGAGCAGAAATTGGAGGCAGAGATACAACAGAGGACATTTTTTTTAAAATAAGGGATATTTTAGTAAAAAATAAAATATCTAATAGACTAAAGATTTAAAATTTGGACCTATTTGAATATATTTTTTTGAAAAGTTGATTTATATGGAAAGTTGTTTTTTTGACGAGAGAGTTGAATAATATGTTTGTAACTGGTATCTTTTCGCAATTTTGCCAATATAATATATCTATTTTTTTAAAATTTTAAAGGTAGTAGTTTTGTTTAGGTAAAAATCTTATATTATATTAAATGAGCCAAGTCATAAGATAAACTGTAAAACCCGAGAATTTGATGTCATCAACTTATTTAAGGTAATTTGTTCAAGTTAAAACTCTAATTATTAATTAGATAATTGAGTGTTTTAATATGATTAAAACTCTATTTAATAGATAGATAATTAGGTGTTCTAGGAAGTGTAAAACTCTAAAAGATGATTTAGAATTCTAGTGGGGATAGAAGTGTATCATGTTATCATATTTATCTTGACTAACCTACACTTATTAAATACCTAATCACTCACCTTTATTCAGCACCCAAGAGCCGAAAACTTTAGGCAAATCAGTACCATAAAAATCGAAAGTTCCAGCCTAGATTTTCGATAAGATCAAAGGCAATAAACTCCAAGTTTTTCAACACCAGATTTGCAAAATATTGATGATTAAACTTCAACAAAAATCAATCCTTATCTCAGCCTAAAATTTCGAAATTGAGGCTATTAAATATTGGAGGACTTCAAGCCATTATATAAGATCAAATATGTCACCTCTTTTCACATACAGAAGCCGAAAACTCAGCCTCCATTCAGCATCAAATATTCAGAAAATTTGCCGAGAGTTCATCCTAAAAAAAAACGTCCACAAGATTCCATATATTCTGCATCATATGTGTTGACCCTTCAGCCATTAATATCACTCCAAATCAGCTTTGATATTCGAAGAAAAATCTCAGAATCTGTTCACAATTCGTCAGCCATTCAGCAAGCAACTCTCGAAATTCTTCAAGCAAATAATCTGTTCAATTCATCAGCTTTTCAGCAAGCAAACAGCCTTCGAAAAATCAGTCCAAAGCCTTCAAAAAATACACACAGTATTCACGCACTGAAGGTGTGCGATCACTGTTCAAGTTTAGGAGGAAGAATTCGTCGTTGTCGTACCCTAGATCGTTCAAACACGTCTACAATCGCTGTAAGTGGGTTTTTGTTATTTATTCGTTTCGTTTTCTAACAAAATCATATGTATGTTTTGAAATCTCGATCGATATGAATTATGTTAAAATTATGTAAGTATTAATTTGTAAGCACTTTAAACTTTAAAATCTGATTGGAAAGGATTCCTTTATGACCCTGATGCGGTGGGAAATAACCGTTTACATGACCTTATACGGTGGTTAACCGTTGTTTCTGGAGTTTCCAGACCCTTTATTCGTGGGTAAGCCGATGCATGACCTCTTCTCTAGGAGGGATAATTCTAGAGATTGATATCAGTACCAAGAGGAAACTAGATGATTTATTGTGCTTAAGTATAAGAAAAATTATGAATGATATGAGATGTTATGTTATGGCTCGACGGAGCAATTATGTCAAGAGGCATTCATATCAAGATTATGCTTTGATTACGAATTACGTTTTGGAAAATTATGAATATTTATTATGATTATCATATCGATTGTCCTCCACTTGCTGAGTGTTTTCCAAAGCACTCAACCCCTTACTCTACATCCCCAGATAAAGCTGAGGAAGAAGTTGAAGCCGAAGAAGAACACCAATTTTGGGGTTGGTGATATATCCGCTGCGTATTTCTAAGAGTTAAGATCTCAAGACTTTATTTAAGTACGATTTTACTATTTAAGATGTTAAGTTTTAATTTTGCGTTTTAATTCAGTTGTAAAGACAATGATTTCTTTGTTTATGGAATATAGACTGGTTTTTGTTTATTACGATATTACGAGGCTTATTGATTTCAAGTTGTTTATGGAAATCAATACCGGTGTTATTGACCCGGTCTCGATGCGTGACATAAACGATTTCAGAAATAAAAGACAATGTTGAACCAAGTGCATTAGCATAACGTCAACAATGTTGAACCATAAAAGCTTCGTCAGTCCTACACTGACTTCGAATAGAAGAGATTATCGAAAATTTAGCATGGCAAGAGTATGGGAAAGTGATGGCCTGAACAACAGTAATTGCATCAGTTTCAACAATACCAGTGATCCATCTGTGCTTCCTCGCTATATTTAGGCCTTCCTGAACCGCAATAAGTTCCTCAAGTTATGGAGAAAATAATTCGGGAATTCGAATTGCATGTGAAAGCAGCACAGACCCTGATCGTCTCTAATGGCAACTCCAACTCAAATAAAATTCATATCTGGGTATATCGAAGCATCCACATTGAGTTTTATCCAACCAACAAGTGGTGCACGCCAAAACCTACCTGGAGATGGGACAATAGTATGAGGAGATGATATGGCATTACGGGAAGTAAAATTTCACCATAAGGAAGCAGCTCTATTAACAACATCTTGCATTGTGTCCAATCTTCTAGTAAAGACAAATTCGTTATGATCAAGCCATAGACTCCATGAAACCACAACAATGACTTCCAAATCACTTTTTTACCATTTTTAGCCATCAACTGCCACAAGTCCATGATAGATGGTCCTCAAGTAGTGGCCAAATAGATGAATTTTGCCACACTAAGCGTGCCCTCTTGCATTGCCACATTGCATGAAAAACATTTTCAAGGAAAGAAAGACATATGGGACAAGACGAGTCAATAATGATTCCCCTGCACGCTAATAGAAGTCGAGTGGGTAGAGCATCAAGGAGTCACCATTAGAAAAACTGGTTTTAGGGACACTAAAAATCGTCATGAAATATGGTTATAGTGACGCTTTTTGTGAAGCCCGGGAAATTTGCCTAATCAATTGCCTTTCCAAATTATGGGAGTCATTCATTGACTTGCTAAAGTCATAACACTAGTCATTCAAGGTCATGCAATTGTATCACTCAATCATGCCACCATTTAATCTCATTCAACCCTACCAAATGCTATCATTCAATCTCATTAATGACATTTAGTACCTTGCTCAAATTGTGTCATTAAAGGGCATAAGTTTGGCATTGGTCAAATAATTCTCCTACATTAAACACTCAAAATCCTTTATTCATTTTGCCTCATTATTGACTCATTCAAGTGACATGCCCAAATCTTGGTATCCATTTAATTGCATGATCAAATCATGACATTACCACTCAATTATAAATGATATGGCCAAAGTTTAGGGATCCAAATTAAAATCCTCCTACATTGAATCACGTTACTCCTAATTGTATTCCCACTTAATTGTCACACCATTAACATCCATTCATTACCTTGATGACACCCAGTAATTGGTTGGCTCAAATCATGACTCTAATGGCCAAATTTTAGGAACCTTAATTAAACCATTCCACCACATTAAACCCATTATATATCATACCATAAAGAAATGAAGAAGTGATCCTATCATCATCAAATTTTCGAAAATCCTCTCACATACACAACACTCATTTTCGAAACCTTCAAGAAGAGAGGAGAAGATCCACACCATTTTCTCAACCCGGATATCATCTTAGCACGCTTCGGTTATCCATCACGGTAAGTGGGTTTTTGCTATCATTCCATTCGTTTTCAAACCTTATGTAGGATTTAAATTTCGATTGAACAACATTATGAAAAGTATGTTTTTAAATCTAAACAAGTATGTGACATGATCATGAATGAAAGGACCTTGTGGAGCAAAGTGCTACGTGTGTATGAGACACCACTTGATTCGGCGGGGTAAAGTGCTACATGATGTGGACGTGCCACATGCATGTGAGCCACCTCTTGATCCTTAAGAGCAAAGTGCTATACCACGGGAGCCACAATCCAATAAGTCGATATGTGGATATGTGGAGATATGTGTTAATGTGTTTATGTGCCAAGATCTATGGATTTTATAAAGAAATATTTAAAATGATTTCTGCTATGAAAATATATGTGTTTTTACTATGTTCAATCGGCTCCTACTTGCTGAGTATTTTCCCAAATTCTCACCCCTTACCTCCTCTCCCAGACAAAGACGAAAAAAGAGATCGAGGAAGAATTACAAGAACAATTTTGGAGATGATGATCCACGAAGAACCTTCAAGAATTTATTAGTTTTATTTACGCTTCCGCATATTTGATTATTCCGAGACAATTGTATTTTGTAATATCAATTGTAAAGATGATTATTATTTTCTATGGAATAAATATACTGGTTTTTATCATAGATCTGTACACGATGCTTGTTGATTTTGAATTAATGTTTGGAATCAACGCCGGTGTCACGCGCTCCGGCCTCCGGGCGTGACATTTTAGTGGTATCAGAGCAAAACCAGGTTCCATGATCCCGCTGGGAAAAGATTTTTGGTTGATATAAATCAACCGAATTATGAATCCCGGATCTAATAGACAACTGATTAAAATCGAAAATCAGTTGGAATCCAAAAATCTGAAAATAAAATTAAAATAAAAAATAGGAAAAAGAATAAAAAAAAAAGAATAAAAAAAAAATTGAAAACCTAGTTATAAGGCTGGCAGATCTGCCACCGCCGCAGCATCGCCGGCAACAGAAATTTCCGATCAACCTGCCACCGAAACCGCCACCTCTCAACGATCACAAATCTCAACTTTCAGACCATTTGGACCTCGATTGGCCGATCGATTTCTGGAACGAAAAAATATATATATACGAACACGGTCCCCTTTCCCGATCCCGCAACCTTCGACCGCCGATCCACAAATCTGAAATGTTATGGTAGCGAAGATACAAATATGACCAGAAGCCCTCTTCCAATTTAATATTTCAATCATCGTACGATGGTCAATTACAGTTCGCATTTCATACCCAAGAACCTAAATTTTACCCTAAAATTTAGCCAGCGATTCCTCCCATTTCCGAACACCAATTTCAAATTAAATCTGGGTTTTTACTCCTTGAAACACGTCAATCCAAAGCCCTCTAACAAATCGTAGTTACAAAAGAAGGAAGGCGTCCAATTTGGAGCCTAAAATCGCGCCCTAAACCCTAACTGTGGCATAATTTTCGAGCAGCAACTTCTCCTACAATCCGAACATATATTTCGAATTAAATTTGGTTAATTCACCATCATGATATGGGTAATAAAACCCCTATGCATTTTCCAACTTAGAAACGAAGGAAGGGCGTCAATTGAGGACCGAAAACTTAGCCCCAAGAACCCTAAAGTTTTGAAGCATCCCAAATTCGTTTTTCCATCAACCCGAACATAGAATTTGAATTAGTTCTGGGTAAATGTTCCGTGTGATGTTTATATCAAAAGCCCTCTGTAAGATTCAAATAGACAACAAGGGAATGCCTCCGATTTTGAGCCTAAAATCACGCTCAAGAACCCTAATTTTTGCAAATTTCAGCATTCGATTTGACAGGCAATTCGAACACAAAAATCCAAATAATTTTGGGATCTTTCTCGAAATCATGCCAGTAGTAAAAGCCCTATGATTTAGTCGGATTACAGACAAGGAAGGGACGCCAATTTGGAACCACAATTCACGCCCCTTCGAACCCTAAATGACGAAAATTTCGACCAACGAATTCTCCATAAATCCAAACATCAATTTCAAATTAAATTCGAGTGTTTGACCGTATTTAATTCCTAACAAAATCCCTCTATCGAATCTCTCTCCAAAATGAGAGAAGGTTGCCAAATTAGAACCGCAATTCACGCCCTATAAACCCTAAATGGCGAAAATTTCGACCAACGATCTCTTCAACAATCCGAACATCAATTTCAAATTAATTCTGGTTTATGATCCTTATATAATGTCAAACAAAAGCCCTCTATCCAATCGAAATCACAAACAAGGAAAGATGCTCAATTTCGGATCGAGTTTCTTGTCCAAGAACCCTAAAATTGCGAAAATTTCGGACCTTGATTTCTTCCAACTCCGAATGCATTTTTAAAATTAAATCTGGGTTATCATTCTTCATAACATTTATATTAATAGCCCTCAAACAATTTTGAAATTCCAAATCTCGAGTGATCGAATTCTTGAAGCCCCAATCCGCTCCTATTAAACCCTAATATCTCAAATACTTGCCCTCAATTTTTGAATCACCGAAGCAGATTATTCCAATACGAATTGTGTTATTTATCCTCACATCATTTCCAAGAAAAAAATCATTTGTCAATTTCATAATTCAGCAACCGAAACGTAACCAATCGAGGATCTAATTTTTCTCCTTAAAGAACTCTAACCCACGAAATCCCATCCTTCGATTTCACCTCCACCTTAGCATACTCTTCAATACGACATAGGCTACGATGACTCATGCTCAAACCAGTTCGATCCAAATGACGAAACATGATATAACCGAATTTAAAATATTCCAAGACGAGGAGATGCGAGACAAGACCGAGTTGATGGAGTTAATAAATCACTTCCGTTACAAGGCCCAAAGGATGACCTACCACCATCATCGTGCCGAAGCGACTTACAAAAGCAATCGAGGACAACAAAACACTTACGAAAGTCCACATTAATAAGTGTCAACAGTTGGAACACTTCGAGCAGGAGTTCAATGAGCATCGGGAGAACATGTGGACTTATATTCAAGCCCTCGTGAATGAGAAGAATGAATTGGCACAGGAAGTCGCCTACAAGCAGTCTATGATCAATTTCATGATGGAAGAGGAAGATCCTATGGTACTTGAAGATGTTGAAGGGGATTTAGGAGACGGAGAAACAATAGACTAATTTTTTAGTATGCAAGGTCATAAGGATGATAAGGAATATATCTTGGGTATTTTAGTGATAAATTTTTGTTTAGGATTTCGTTGTGAACCTCTCAGTTTAATTAATAAATTTTAATTTATTCTCCGAGCGATCTTGAATTGTGTTATTTATCGGTTACGCTCTTACACAACAACTTTAAACCATTGCTATTATTATTTTGAAAAGCTATATCCCTCTTTGTAAGTCATGATGAACTGAATCCAATTGTTTCCAATATATTACGCTCAATTCCTTGAATTTTTATTCTTGGGCTAACTTCGAGAATGTTAATTCTCAAATCACTCAATTTCGAGGAACTTCATTTCGAGCGAAATCTCGGGCTGACTCGAATAATCGATGACATGCCCTCGTTATTCTTATTGAGATCCTTAGAACTAAGTAAAGTCATGTTATAATTTTGGGAGACATAATTTAAGATACATCTCATAATTTGAGGATAAGTTGTGATACTTTGGGTTCAAGTTGTATGATCATTTGGTTGAAATGAGAGATAGTAGATTATTATCTAAATATTAATAAGGAAATTAGAAATCTATTTCTCAATTTGGATATAGTGATGGAACATCGTACTCAAGCTTATAATATTTTGGTTCAAATGAGAATATACTAGTCCCTTAGAATTTATTAAGAAAATTAGAAACCAACTTTCCGCAGTCCAATAAATCTTTTGAAATTCGATAAAATGTATTCGACCAATGAATTCAGTCGTCTTCCTTCAAATTTATTATTGATATCCTTGACCTCAACTTTCATTGGAATAATGGGTTAGCATGTCATCACGCCCATTGGACATTTCCCAGCTTGAATTATTTCATCCTAAACATCAATTATATTTTTTGCGCTCTATTTTGTCCCTTTTGATATAATCTCGTATTCAATGTGAAATCTCACTTTTAATCCTTCTAGAATACTCGAATCATATGATTTTATTCGGACAATTATTCAATCTACTTATTGCACTATAGAGCTTCATTCGTCAATTTGAAATAGTCTCATTTTTACAAACACATATTCAACTATTGATTCACCCTGAAATTGTTCTTATATCCTTATCTATTTTAAATAGTTTGGACCGTTTGAAATATATCTCACTTGTGAAACAATCGTTCAATCATTTGTAGTACTTCGGATCTTTATAGTATGTTTTTGCTTCATAATTACCCAAATATTCTTTGGATAATGTGGTTATCGTTCTTCATTAAAGTTCGATATATCAATTGTTTATTCATTCATTGTCGAGACTCCATGATTGCTTGAGTTTGATATGACCTTGATCTTCTTCATATCAAAATTTATTTTTCGACTATCGTCTTGCAAAACTTATTTTGAGTTGATGCGCAAAACTACATACTTTTTCGTACTTTCAACTTTCTTGGAATTATCATTTCCTTTCTTTCATGAGATTGTATCATAGAATAACGTAAGTTACCCTTGCAAATTCTTGTAGTATTACATCACATTGTTAATTGGTTCAGCTCACAAAAAGTGATCATTCTTGGCAAAGAACATCTGTTCAAACTCGAAATTTTTTTCACTCACCTTCCTAAGATTAAGATACTTTCATTAGAGCGCGTATCGAAAGCGATAGAAGGAATACTTGTACATATGAATGTTGGTTCGATTAGATAAGAGATCGGTTGAAATTATAAACTAATGAATGTAGGAAACGAGTCTAGACAACTTCTAATATAGACTCACGATTGGTATCACAACAGTGGGAGGGCCTTCGATAACCGACAAGTACTCATGTGACTCTTAGTACCGTTTATATTACCCACAAATCGATGGCAAGACTGAAAGGACAACTCAAACCCTCGAGGATATGCTACGTGCTTGAGCCTCAGACTTCAATAAGAAATTTGGAGCAAACTTTTACCCTAAGCGAGTTACTTCCAACATTGACGGTCCCAACAGAATCAAAATAACACACTCCACGCCTATCCCAAATTCACAATATATTTCTCATACCACAACTGAGAAGATTCATTTCCAATCCGAACCATGTACTTTAAGTAGAACCTTTAGTTGTCGAAGGAAGCATGAGTGAACCTGTGAAGTATGAAGAAATTTCCTATCTGGAACCTGGACTCAAAGGATCAAGTACTGAGATTGAAGACCATTCCATACGCCAGGTCCAAAGGTCAAACCATATGTATAAAGAGGTCACTTGGGAACCGGAAGAAAATATGTGTGAGAAATATAAATGTCTCATCAAGATCGAGCCGACTCAAGTTTCGAGGACGAAACTTCCAATAAGGAGGGAGGGATGTGAAGCCTGGAAAATTTGCCTAATCAATTGCCTTTCCAAATCATGAGAGTCATTCATTGACTTGCTAAAATCATAACACTAGTTATTCAAGGTCATGCAATTGTATCACTCAATCATGACACCATTTAATCTCATTCGACCCTACCAAATGCTATCATTCAATCTCATTAATGTCATTTAGTACCTTGCTCAAATTGTGTCATTAAAGGGCATACGTTTTGGTATTGGTCAAATAATTCTCCTACATTAAACACTCAAAATCCTTTATTCATTTTGCCTCATTATTGACTCATTCAAGTGACATGACCAAATCTTGGTATCCATTTAATTGCATGATCAAATCATGACCATTCAATTATATTATTCAATTATATGGCCAAAGTTTAGGGATCCAAATTAAAATCCTCCTACATTGAATCACCTTACTCCTAATTGTATTCCCGCTTAATTGCCACACCATTAACATCCATTCATTACCTTGATGACACCCAATAATTGGTTGGCTCAAATCATGACTCTAATGGCCAAATTTTAGGAACCTTAATTAAACCATTCCACCACATTAAACCCATTATATATCATACCATAAAGAAATGAAAAAGTGATCATATCATCATCAAATTTTCGAAAATCCTCTCACATACACAACACTCATTTTCGAAACCTTCAAGAAGAGAGGAGAAGATTCACACCATTTTCTCAACCCGGATCTCATCTTAGCACGCTTCGGTTATCCATCACGGTAAGTGGGTTTTTGCTATCATTCCATTCGTTTTCAAACCTTATGTATGATTTAAATTTCGATTGAACAACATTATGAAAAGTATGTTTTTAAATCTAAACAAGTATGTGACATGATCATGAATGAAAGAACCTTGCGGAGCAAAGTGCTACGCGTGTATGAGACACCACTTGATTCGGCGGGGCAAAGTGCTACATGATGTGGACGTGTCACATGCATGGGAGCCACCTCTTGATCCTTAAGAGCAAAGTGCTATACCACGGGAGCCACAATCCAATAAGTCGATATGTGGATATGTGGAGATATGTGTTAATATGTTTATGTGCCAAGATCTATGGATTTTATAAAGAAATATTTAAAATGATTTCTGCTATGAAAATATATGTGTTTTTACTATGTTCAATTGGCCCCTACTTGCTGAGTATTTTCCCAAATACTCACCCCTTACCTCCCCTCCCAGACAAAGACGAAAAAGAGATCGAGGAAGAATTACAAGAACAATTTTGGAGATGATGATCCACGAAGAACCTTCAAGAATTTATTAGTTTTATTTACGTTTCCGCATATTTGATTATTCCGAGACAATTGTATTTTGTAATATCAATTGTAAAGATGATTATTATTTCTATGGAATAAATAGACTGGTTTTTATCATAGATCTGTACACAAGGCTTGTTGATTTTGAATTAATGTTTGGAATCAACGCCGGTGTCACGCGCTCCGATCTCGGGGCGTGACACTTTTGCTTTTAGTGACGCTAAAAAACGTGTCATGTATGTGAGTGTTTCAATAGATAATATAGGTTATAGTGACGTTTTACAAAGCGACACAATACTGCATAAGAGCATGGCTATGTTGCAAGCTAGTGAACCCATAATTAAAGCCTGGACAATGAATTTGATTGGTTTTGAATCGTCTAACATGGATCACATACTTCTTATGAAAAATTCTTCTATACACTGGGTGAACTCATACATTTGATCGGTTTGTATGTGTGTTTGTGTATGGGTCCACCCGATCCATAGAAGAATTTTCCTTTCTCTTTCTCTGTTGAGTGTTCAATAATGTACCAATTTAGAGCAAAACTTTTATCTTCCTTCCGTAGTGTGTTTGGGGGAAATCGCACATTTCATGGTTCTTATCAATGTATATAATACACTTATATTTCACCCAAAAAATTAACTAGTGCCGTCTTTTTCCACAAATAAAGGGATATAATACACTTGAACAACGATTTATATTCTTTTAAAAAAAATTGATACTATGCAAAAGCAAGCATTGAACCTGACCATGTGGCTTTTAATAATAATGGTATCGATTCCATAATCATGAGTCACGGGGAACTTAAGGACAACATTAGAAACAATAAACGTACACAATTTATTATGAGAAACATTATTTGATTAAATGGCAACATAAAAAATTAAATTATTCAGGAATTGAAATAATAGTTTGTAAGTTAATTTGGAACTCTAAATAAGAATAACCAAAGATTTTATAGGACTTCAATTGAGTTGTACAATGTTTCATAAACAAAGATGAGATTACATAGAGAGAAAAATTTATATGGGATTTTTGAATCCCAACAAACACTTAAATGGTCATTTTTCTTCCCTTCTTACAACGAATCATCGAACAACCCATAATTATGTAGTAGTCTTGAAGGGCTTGTAAACCTTAAGATCGGAGACGACTCCAGCAAACGAGCCCGCAGCAGCAGCAATCGAAATGATCAAACAAGCAGCACTCAAAATCTGCAGACTGATCCATCTTGAGCTCCATTTAGGAATCTTCTTTCTTACAATGTACATCTCCACCGGAAAATAAACGGTCAGCGGCCAAAACCCGAATGCACCAAGAATTCCCACAACATCATTAAAGAAAGGCAATAACATCGAAATTACGGTCGTTGTAATCACGAAAACGGTCCTCCATACGAGCCTGAATGAGTTCAGTCTATACGGTTTGAGTCCCGGAACAGGGACCGTGATCTCTTTCGTGATGAATTTGCTGTTAGGGAACCATTCTGCCACGGTTTTCTCTATGAACGCGAAGAGGGGTTGACAATAAACTTGGTATGCGCCGACTAGGTGAACAACTATGGCTATGTTGGCTATGTCGAGAAGCCAGTAGGGGTTGTAGAATCCGAAGCCAGTGAGGAGGTTTCCGGGGGAGCTGTCTCCAAATGATGCATAGCCAAAGCAACCACACAACATGTAGAAAATTGTTGTCACTGCTACGCTCAGGGATGTGGCTTTCTTCATTGTTTTATGCTCTGATGGTGGAGATTTTATTGTATCCTGTCATGAAACAAAGTAGATTATATAATTATTAAGACCATGAGAGCAAGTGAATCAATGATTCTTTTATATTTTTGATACAAATATACCTGAATTTCAATAAGAATGAGGGAGTAAGAGTAGGCAAAAGCTATGGCTCCAAGTGCTTGAAAACTCCTCCAGACCTTTTGAGTTTCAGTGACTGCTCCAATACTTACTCCGGTGAGACTTCCTCGAATTTTACCATTTTCTGTAAAGAAAATTCAAATTTAATAAAAACAAATACTTATTTATGAAAAAATTCTATAAATCCTAGTGATACATTTTAAAAAAATATAAATTACCTGCAACTTTGGCAACTCCAAGGCCTAAACCAATCGAAGAGTAAGTAAAAGACATAATTGCAGCAACAATTGAAAGCCACCAAATCTGATCAAAATCTGGGATTTGTGAGAAAATTATTTCTATTACACCAAATGCAATCATGTAAGGATTGCTCGAAACTCTGCAAGGACTGTCATCTCCTTTTGAGTGGTAGCAATTGGACTTCTTAATTGCCCTGTTCCATTAGTTTTCATATAAATTAAAATACTAATGTCTTATAAATATACTAGTTTCTGTGCACCGCGCAATGCGCGGTGCCCGGGACCAATAAAAATATTCAACACAATTTTCGTGCGAGTAAATATTATATGTTGTATGTATATAATATTTTATATTTTTAATATCCAGGATTTAAAAATGGGTAGTATGCCCCTTACCCAACCCTGAAAAAATGTCCAGCAAGCCCCTTTCCCAACCCTGAAAAAATGTCTAGCCCAAACACGAAAAGAGGCCAAAAACAACCAGTAAACGAAGGCCCATGAAAATTCGAAGAAAGCCCACGAAAACTTTAAGAGAGCCCACGAAAATCTGAAGGAAGCCCAAAGAAATGCCCAACACTGTTTCACTGTTCATAAGCCCATGAAAATTCAAGAAAGCCCAGGAAAACTTTAAGAGAGCCCACAAAAATCTGAAGGAAGCCCAAAGAAATACTCAACACTGTTTCACTGTTCATTGCTACAGTATCCCCTTATTCCCTTATATAATAGTACAAATATATTTTTTAAAAATATTCTATAAATGTTGTTTGACTCTTACATCATGCTTATAGAAGCTGCAATGGTGTAACCGATGGCAACTCCAAATAGATTAAAATACTGAATTGCCCCACAAACTTTAACCTGGAAACCACCTGCAATTCCAAAAAAATTCAAAATAATCTTCCAAACTTTATATTTTTAATAAGACTAAAAGCTCATGTATCAAGAAAATATACCTAAATTGGCTCTAACAGCATCCATGTAAGTGTAATTTCTCTTCCCGGTGTCGGGGTCGCCGGAGCGGTAGCATGTGGCCAGAAGGGTAGAGGTGTAATAGGTCACAAAAGAGAACAATAACAAGATAGTTGGACCAGCAATCCATCCCAATTGAGCTGTGGCCCAAGCCAAGGACAAAACACCAGAACCAATCACAGCTGTTATAATATGAGCACTTGCAGTCCAAACAGTACCTATTCACAGCAGGGGGGGAAATAAAGAACATTTATTTACATGAAAGAAAATTGAAATCTTGATTTTGGGTTGAATAAGTTACATATAAAATTTGAAAAAAATATATATATACCGGTTCTTTTGAGGCGACCATCGTCGTCGTAACAGTTGGAACCAACCTGAGGAGCTACATTGATGGAGACCTCAAAGACTTGTTGAGGATTCGGTTTCGATCCTGTATTCTCAGCCATCTTTTTAGTTTCTTTTTGTTGGGAATTCGAAAATCAAGAAAGAAAATTAAATTTGTTTCAGAGGATATATAGTTCCACACAGGGAGATAAGAAAGTACGATGATCAATCAGAGTATTGAATGATCTAGTTTTTTTTTTTCTTTCAGAAATTCAGTGCATGGAAACGGCACCTGCCCCAACAGTTTTCTCGCCTGTTCTTTAATCTAGTTCACTCTAAAAAAAATGTCACACTTTATCAAGAATTTGAAGAATGATCGGGTTCGGGTCTAAATTATGAGGAAAAATGTCAAGAATGGAGTGAGTTCTTGAATTTGTTTGCAGATGGATAGGGGAATTGGCGGTATATATAAGAGGAGAAAGGTGGGGGTTGGCTAAGGCCAGGTGAAATTATAATTACACTAGCACAAAAGAGAGGCGTTTTGCCAACGACTAGACTGCCCCACTAAATTTAAGAGTGGAAAATAGATTGTCTAATTATCGCACGCATTAGATTCAAAACTTTTCCCATTTTTCAGTCGCTCCTGAACAAAATGGGAATCAATATGCCACGAGGAGTCTATCAATATATTCATTTTCTGAGTACCATTGGTTCATTAATATGCTGACAAGGATAGTTCAAACTCAAATAAATGTCGAAAAAATGGGCTTAATGAATTGAAATTAAGTATGAAAACAAGAAAAAATCGAACCGAAAAGAAATGAAAAAGTCAACACGAAATTGCCTAATCTGGAGATCGCGATCGTACGCGATCAGCCTCGCTCTCCAGAAAGTTGATACAGACAGGGCGTGACAGCGCTATCGATCGCGTCGGGCTCGACAGTTGTTTTCAATGGATGCATCGCATGCAATTGTGTTTTTCCATGGATTGGTGTCTCCAAATTGTGTCTTTTGATGATATCTCTTTGTCTAGTAAGATCATAGTGCATTCTGCATCATTTCATATATTGTTCTTAAAAAAAGAGTTTGCAACATTTGCAATTCTAGAACTTGTGATTTGTAGTGCAATCATTACAAGTAGAAGTCGTATCTTTGTGAGAAAATTATCGTATTCTGTAAGCACCGTGAGCGTGACAAAATCTTCTTAAAGATAAAATGTTCGTCACTCTGCCTCAACTTGATCTTTGTTACTGTTATCTTTCAAATGCCCTCTATTTGAAGCAACGAAGAATACATATAACCCGGTAACAACAATAAAAACATTTAAATTTTATGTGATTCTGTTTCTATTGTAGATTTAAGCCTCCTAATTAAATTCAAATTTGCCACTAAAGCGTTGATTCCAAAAAGCGTTTATTGGCAGATGGAAGAAATAAAATGCATTTTTTATTATATGCTTGTCATTTGATAGACACTTTATTATTGGTATGAAATAAATAAATAAATAAAATAATGAACGGCACGACAACACCCTTACCAAATCGGTGTATTCATCGAATTAAATTAAAATAAATTAATATATTTTTTTAGCACGATCATGGCAAAAAAAACTCTAAAATATGTAGCATTATCTTTATGTTCAAAAAAAAAAAAAAAAATTGGGTTCGGTTCTTATCCATATCTTGCACGGTTTATTCAACACGTGTTATTATAGAGAAAAATACATTTAATAATAACTAAAAAAAAGATTTAGTTAATGGATTAGATTTTCAGATAATCACATTCCTAGGGTGATTTCAAAATTATGACCACTTCATGATGGATTGACTAGATTTGTTGATGAAGCCCTGATTAGTATTATTCTTCCATATATATATTTCTTTCTTTGTGTAATATAGAAAATATTTGTATATATCCGATTTAGACTATATTTATGGATCAACATTATATTATTGGTCTAAAATAGTTTGTATTAATTTAAGTATTTTTGTTTAAAATATATCATATTTTAATATTGAGTTGATATATAATATGGTTCAAACTGGGTACATACAAGTGTTATCGAGCCGGAACATATTTATGTATAAATTAAGATTCTGTTTACTGGAAGTTATATTGAAATTGTCGTTATTACGAGAGTGACAAGTTAAATTCGAAGAGGCATTTAAATGTTAAGTAAATAATGTAATTAAGTAAATTATTGTTAATAAGGTAATTTATTTTTTAATTACAATTAATCTTCTAAAATTACAAATTTGTGTTAAAAATATATATTTATTTCTGCAAGGAGATGGACCCGCAGAACCAATAATGGTACATTCGTCAAAAAAGTGACCGATACAGGCTGAAAAATTTGACTCCAAATATTCTTTTCAAGGACTACTTAAGATATGTTAGAATTGAACGCTTTCCTAATCTATTTCATTTATATTCTCACGATAACCATTCTTGAACTACTTATTTTTAGAATTTTGTGTGTTAAATATATAATATTAAATACTCACACAAAATTGCAATTAATTATTATTTCAAATAAGTTTGTTGCAAATTGTTGTTCACCTGATGAGTTGCTCTGAAACAATTATGAGATTCTCTAGAAGAAATACGGGCTTCTAGTGGCAACATGCTTAGTCCCTCTTATGGAGCCAAATGGTATGTTCTAAGAAGAAATATTTGAACATCATCGCGTCGATGTCATCGATCTCATACCAAATCACATCAATCGAACTACTTTTTGAGAAAGATGAGGCACCTAAAGCAGACAAGTAAATAGATCTATTCATTGATAAGAAAAAGAAAAAACTTGATGGATGATTGGATTGATGATAAAATAAAATCATTTGGTCGCCTAATGTGATTCGATTGATGTGGTTCAGTTCTCCGACTTAACGACAAAAAAGTGGATTAATCAAATTCTATTGAGTATGACTCCAAGTGATCTTATGAATAAGTTTGACCTAGTATAAATGTATTGCCCTTATGCTAGATCAAATTTTTCAAATTTTATTTGGATATGTGGGGTCTATTTTTTTTACATGGATCTCACATATCCAATCAAATTTATACCATTGGACTTATCTTAAGGATAATACCGTCATGCAATGATCAAATTTCCCCGATCTTATGAACATGACATGGGTGTTCGAATCTGCAAATTTCAGACCTTTTTCGAGGGAGATTTTTCTCTAGATATTTCGAAAATACTAAATATCTCATAATGATTTAACAATAATATAATTAAATTGATCTAAACCCGTTAAAGTTTTTTTGACTAAAAGGCAGATGTTATAAATTTGACATGTGTGCCCACGATGACATTAAAAAAACAGCTAAAGCACACTTAGATTAACGTAATCAGGTATCAATATTTTTTGAACAAAGATTAGTAAAAGTCATTAGGTAGGTTCTTCCTCCTTCGTCCACTCGTCAGTCGTAACAGTTAAAGTATACCTACAATAAAGGGAAAGAAAGATATCTGAATAAAATATTTATCCACTTTTTCTTCATCCTTTATGAGCAAATGTTTCTTCTTTTGATTTCATGAGAAGTCGCGAATAGACGCTGAATTTGAAAGCCATAAGCTTGAATACTTTAGTGATTAATAATTATAAAAGATCTGATATTTTTTTTTAAATTCATTTTAATTGAAAATATGATTGTATCTTATTCTAGACGCACTCAAAAAGATTGATTCAAGTATCTTAAAAATATGTTCAATAAAAAGAGAAGATTGATTATTCAAGAAAAGTGAAGTGATTTTTAGATTTTTTTTTTTTTTTCAATTATCAATTTTTTTAAAACAGAAAACAGGAAATATATTAAGGTAAGAATATGTATAACCGAGTGTCACCAAAACACATAAAGCCCCTGAACACACAACAAAGGCATTGGTTAAACTTGTCGAAAAACTAAGACTCACCTATTAATAGTCGTAAGTCTAATAGCAAAGTTCACAGCAAAAGCACGAGAACTTGATCGGAAAAGTGCAGAGTGGTCCAAAGTCAAACCAGGTCCCCTCAAACCATTAAGCCCAGAAGTAGGTCGACCAAGGGAACTATCTTCCACTATATCTGATGGTATAAAGAAGGATACGCATGAGACATAAACTGATGTAAGAATAATAAACGAGTAAGCTTTTGCATCCAAATTCCTCACTGAAATACATCGACCAAGTATCAACACTGGATGTCGCACAAAATTGAAAGGTCCAATATTCACGGGCATCGCCCCAACAGTGAAGCAGAACCAATAAACTACAGCCAGAGAGACAAAATAGTGTCACCACAAAACCAGCAACCAGATATCCCAGAAGAACAAAAAAATGAGTGACACAAATACGAGAACACACCCAAAAAAAGACATCATGGAGCTACATCAAAGGGACAAAACTTCGGTAAGAAATGTCCATCCGAAAGCATAACCTATAAGTTTTGTAGTAAATAGCAAAATTACAGTATGATTAACTAATAGTAATTAGATAAAATTACTATAAGAAATGTCCATCCGAAAGCATAACCTATAAGTTTTGTAGTAAATAGCAAAATTACAGTATGATTAACTAATAGTAATTAGATAAAATATTAGCGAAAGGGGAGAAATCTGGCGACAAACCAGACAAAAACACCTGACTGCTCGGTAATCTCCCAAGTCACAAGAGTCCCAATGTAAACATTTTAAGGTGGTCGATGGGGAGGCCAGACAACCGCCAACGCTGAAATCAAACATACCTTTCGGAGTTGCATTAATGTGCAAGCTCATTTTCTTTTAGTAGCACATCTGTCTTTTCTTCAAGCTTGGGTGGCGTCAGTACCACATTCACAGAGTTTCTACATCTTTATCAATGGTTGATGCTACTACATTCATGTCCTACATTGGATTAACCACAATTTGGGATAGCATTATTATTGATGCTCGTGCTGCTCTCCCAGTGATCGATGTTGCTAGTTACTCCACTTGAATGCCCAAATTATGTATGCTAGCCCTGGTTTCCTGTTGAAATTGCAAATTACTTTTAGCAAACTCTGTAATAATATCCTCCAAAAACTCGGGGTAGGGATTGAGGGTGTTGTGGTCATGGCTGATATCGCGGTATGTATGACGGTAGGTTGGATTGTGTGTTGCTATTAGAGTTCACAAAGTTCACAGCAAAAGAATGAGAACTTGACCGGAAGAGTGCAGAGACCACCAAAGTCAAACCAGGTCCCTCAAACCGTAAATCCATCGACCAATTATTAACATTGGATGGTGCATAAAAATCGAAAGGTTCAGTGGTCACAGGCAAGCGTTGCCCCAGCAGTGAAGCAGAACCAATAAACTACAACCAGACAAAATAGTGTCATCACAAAACCAGCAACCACATATCCCAGAAGAACAATCCAAAAGAATTACCTAAACGGTTTGTGCTAAATAGCAAAGTTACAGTAGGAATGATTAGATATAAAGTATTAGCATAAGTGAAGAAATCTGGCAACAAACCAGATAAAAACATCGGATCGCTCGATAATATCCCAAGTCACAAGAGTCCCAATGGAAAATTTTAAGGTGGTCGACGGGGAGGCCAGACAAGCGCCAATGCTGAAATCAAACGTACCCATGAGGACCAGAGCAAAAGGGAACTGCTGCTAAAACAACCCCAAGAAAACTCCGAGAACAGAGCACTTGTCTCCTATTCCAAAATCCAAACCACCGCACAAGAGAAAAGCGTTGAAAAACAACCACCCACAACACATGGGAGAAAAAAAACCTCATAGCACCAGGATTAATTTAGAATATTCTAAATTAAGGATTAATGCATAGAAAATCTCACTGTCTCCCACCTACAACAAACTAACAAATTACCTTTCCCTTGGTAAAATGTAGCTAATTAATGCTCTCATTAAAACAATAATTGGACTAAATAAATATAATTATCGCAAAATATACTCTAAATAATCAAAATATAAATATAATATCTTCTTATTATTCATATAACCATTTACATTCCATAAGTTCTCAGTAAATGCCAATACATTAATAGTATCTACTTTGTGGTTTTGTTTTTGGAATTTTTTTGAGAAATAAGAATACAGGCCTAGTTAGTATGTATAATATACATTAAGAGGTAAAAATTTACACCGTTTTGTGTAAAAATAATATATTGTTTTTCATAATTAACATATTCGTTAGCTATTGTTTAATAGTATCTACTCCATAGCCATAATTATTACTTGTCACTTTTATTCTCAATCTTTTGTAAATACTTTATAATCAATTTAATCTAAATTTAAATTAAAATATATAAGAGATGTTAAGTTTAGTTAGAAAAGTTTTTAAAATAAATTTTTAAATTTTTTTTTACTAAAATGATGTTTATTTACATATTTTTAAAAAAATACACTTAAAAGATGAGAAGTTGGGATAAATAAGTATGAAATTATTTTCATTTTTATAATTTTCAAAAATAAATATTTTTTGGGCAAATAAGTAAATAAAAAATGTTAGGAGCTTATAGTTTACAACAAAATATTTTGTGGGATAAATCCAAAATTTTTATGAAATGTTAGGAGCTTATAAGATTTAAACCAAATATTTTGTTGGGGGTGTAAATCCAATTAATTAAAAGACATGAGAATTTTGCCATCGACACCACACCCCCCTTTCAATGTTCAAGTTCAAAACGAAAATATACATATACGAACTTTGGGCTAGGTAGGGTGGGCTTCTCCTTTAGATCTGCCCATATGGTGCATATATTCAGTTGGACATATTGTAAGACCAAAAAAGAAAAAAGAAAAAAAGACATTCGAGTTGAAGTATGTGTAACGTATATAGAAGAGAAGATGCAAAAAAAATCGATTATATTAGTTTAGTCACGTACAGCGTAGGCTAAACAATGCACCTATATGTTGAGTATAGTCCATGTATTTTGGCCTTTTACAAGACGACCAAAGAAAATATGTATCAAAGTGATATACAAAGATTTAGAATCCAAAGGGATCAACAATGATATTCTTACCGACAGAAGCTCATAGGGAAGACTGACGCATAGTGATTGCAACAGGGCGAGTGCGGATGGGTTTGACCAAATCTTGGATCCGTCCCGCTACAAAAAAATGTTCCCAAACCCTCGGTCCACCGAAATCGACGGGTCCGACTTGAGAACCCACTTTTTTTTTTTACAAAATAAAATTTATTGTTTATAAATCAATTTTGAATCATATAAATTGAGTTTCGTGATTGAATTTCATATTTTCTCTAGTAAATATTTATAATAAAGCGTTGTAAACTCTTTTAAGCTACCATGTATTTATTAATTTGCTCTCATTGCCTTCGAAATATCTAACTTCTTTAATTGGAACACATGCGTTTGCTATAAAATTAAAATGTACGTTATGATTCAACCAAAAAAATGAAATTATATTCGATATTAAATTTAAATAAAATAATATAAAGTATGTATGGCGGGCGGATCCGAGCGGGCCCTGCCCCACTTCGGGACCCGGTCAAACAAGTTCAGGCCCACCCCGGGACCCGGTCAATGGGGTCCGGACCCGCCCTAGATGATTCGGGTTTAATACTTGTCCGGGTCTAAGCCGGATCCATTGTCAGCTCTACTGAAGTATATACGAATATCGACTTGATTTATTATATGATTCATGTAACTTAGTAGTAATAGTTGTTGTTATAGGCTGAAGAAATATGTTTAATTTAAAGTATTATATCAATTAATTTAATTTTGAATATTATATGATTATTATGAAACTTAAAAATATGATGTATTATGTTTGAATTTAATATAGGTGGTGAAACGCGGCGACCATGTGTTGCCAGCCGCAGCCGACTATTTTGATTAATGGGCCGATGGGCAAAATGAAACCTCACTATGATTCTTAAGGCTTCTTTAAACATCGCCCAAATTTTGATATAAAAACATCGGGTGAGTGAAATTAGTTTTTTTTCTCTCTATAATACCCATTATGCCATTTTTCATACTAGACCCAATTCATTAAATTCTAACATTTTTATTTTAATTGACCCAGCCAGCTAACCCACTGGACACCCTACCCCAACCTATCAACTCCAAATAGGTTAGCCCGTTTAGACGGGCCTAAAAAATATTGGTATAACCCGTCTATTTGACTGGTTGGGTTGAGTTAACCAAACGAACCCAACTAGGAGTAATACCCAATCAGGTCGGGTTTTCAAAAAAAATCCGGGTATCGGGTTTACCCGAACCCGATTGACCATAGGCTCTTCAATACCCTATAAAATTACTTTTGTTTTCAAATCTCAATTCTCACCTCTTCTCCAACTTACTCCAATAATCCACGCATGGCTCCATCAAAAGTTTTACACTTTATAGCTTTATTGAATGTAGATCTACATTTTTGTTTATTTTCTGTGCACTGCAGGCGTAGTCATGCTACATTTTTGTTTATTTTCTGTGCACTACAGGCGTAGTCAGGCTATTGGACAAAAGTTTTACACTACCTAAAAAATGTCGGGTATCCGAAAGTCGGGTATTTGAGGGAACAAATTGGGTTCGGTAAGTGAAAATACTACCCGAAAATTTCAGGTACCCGAACCTGACTACTTGACCCGACGCGCACCTCTAGATCCAACATATTTTGACAGCTGTACTACTAATCTTGTCTCAATAGATTTGATTATTTACTATAGGTTGAAGAGATAAAATCTAATTTTATAAAAAAAAACATTAATAAAATTGAAAATTAAAAAAAATCATAAGCTTTAAAAAGAAATAAAAATTAAGAGATTACCAACCATGTGTGGCATCTATTGGTTGGACTGCCCATTTTTGGGGTGTTTCTTTGTTTAAGCCCAACCATTTAACGTTGTATAATGAAGTGTTGCAGATGTAATTCCAGTTATTTGTATCTGCTGGTTTTAAAAGTTAAATATATTCTCTCTTTCAAATTTTACCAAAATATAACAATTCGTTATTCTTTCTGTTTATCGCAAACCCATTATTGTTCTTCTTCTATTTTTCTAAATATTATATTTTTTTGGGTGAACATCATATAGATCCCCTCTAGTTTTCATCATTATCGTTTGAACAATAATATATACCTCCCCATAGTGTATTTTTATCTCAAATCACAAGGGAGAGGGAGGTTAGTTGTAATTTTTTTTATATATTTACAAACTAGATGATGTGTTATTGTAATACAACTATTCTATAATGAAGACAAATGTAAATGTTCAAACTACAGGGGAAAATTTGTAAAACAACTATTCTACAAGGGAGACATATATAATTATCCTCATTTTTATTATTATTTCAGTGATTTTACTATATTACCCTTTTAATTATCAAATGTGTCAGCCAATTTTACTATTTAGTAAAATAAACTAACACATGCATAAAATAAAATGCTCTGTGTTAGTTATTTTTTAAAGAGAAAATTACAAGAAGGTACCACTTTCTAAAACATCTTTCAATTAAATCTCCCAAAAAAATCTTATTTCAACTAAATACATCTTTTAGAAAATTTATTTCAAATAAGTCTGTTTTATCAAACCCTAATCTAATTAGTCTATTAATTATTACTAAAATACCCATTACTCTACACCTTCATCATCCTCACTCTTCTACAGATACGTAATTCTTTGACGCACATATAAACTATCAAAGCTTCCTTTTCTTGTACTCAACCATTCGAAAAATTCATGTGAAATATATTATACTCTCATCCACCTTTGACTTTTCAATTACAATGTATGTATCTATTTTCACAAGGCAAATATGCATGTCTGAATCTGTGCGCAAGCCACGTACATAATACAAAACAATTTGGTTAATTTCCACGTATGGTGATTTGAATGTGGGCAGCAATTTACAACCGTTCGATCCTGAAAATCAATGCTCATGTCCATCCTTACACGTAGATCGATTTACTGATATCAAGAAATTTTCTCGAAAAATTTCCGTCGCATGGAGATGAATTATCATTGTTTGAGTCTATCGGTGCATGTAATTTACATGCACCGATAGACTATATTTTTTATTAATGGGGACAATTAAAAGGAAACACGTTCTATGGGAAAAAAGATGAAGTTGATAGGTCGACATTCATCGTTTCTTGATTATAACGGATTTTGCACCAATGGTTTCAACTCATGTAATAGACATGCACCGTCTAAATCTACCGATACATATAAATTACTCATGCAGTGCATGTAAAAATTACATGCACCGATTTAATGTTTTTTTATCGTGAAGTGAATCTTAAAAAATCATGTATATCATGTATATCTGTATATCTTCATTCAAGACAACTATTTGCTCCCACAATGATCTTAAACCCCAATTTTCTAATATATCAAATGGCAACAACCATATTCAAGCATCCACGTTTCACTTTAGAAAACAAAAGCAAGGAATATCAGTGCATGTAAAAAATTACTCATGCGGTGCATGTAAACATTATTCATGCGGTGCATATAAAAATTACTCATCCGGTGCATATAAAATTGAGTCATGCGGTGCATGTAAAAATTACTCATCCAGTGCATGTAAAATTGAGTCTTGCGGTGCATGTAAAAATTACGCATGCGGTGCATGTAAAATTGAGTCTATAGGTGCATGTAATGTACATGCACCTCTAGAGTCATATGGTACATGTGAGTCATGCGGTGCATGTAATTTACATGCACCGGTAGACTCAACATTTGCATTAGTTATCAAATTACATAATAAATAAGTATCATACAATAATTGTTAAAGACGATCACAAATAACACTTAAAAATTAAGACACGTTGGTGTAATATATTATCATTTGAAAAATAATATACTTTTGTTATTTGATTATTCAATAATTTATCATATATTATATACTCATCCATAATAAAAATTTAATTTCTAAAATAATATATTGTATCTTTAATTTGTTATAAGATCAACAAGCAAGCAACATATAGTGGTGCATTTAAATTACATGCATCGGTAGACTAAACATTTGCATTTGTTCTCAAATTACATAATAAATAAGTATAATATAGTAAGTGTTAAAGACGATCACAAATAACACTTAAAATTAAGACATGTTTGTGTAATATATTATAATTTGAAAAATAATAGAATTTTGTATGAGATTATGCAATAATTTATCATATGGTATATACTCATCCATAATAAAAATTTAATTTCTAAAGTAATATATTGCATCTTTAATTTGTTATAAGATCAATCATAAAAATTATAGAATGAAAAATTAATTCACATTTTTTTGATTTGATCATTGTTATTTAGTACTTAGATAAAAAAAAATCATATATTAGTGCATCTCCGCCTATCGGTGCATGTAAATTACATGCATCGATAGATTTTAGCAAGTCGGTGCATGTGAATTACATGCACCGCTGAGTCTATTTTGGTGCATGTAAATTACATGCACCTATAGACTTATATTATATTTAACCAAAAATATAGCCTTTTTATATATAATTTTGAATATGTAACATTTTTCCTAATTAATTTTTTTTAATTAATAGCAAACTGAAGGCTCGAAATGTGAAATAACAAACTGAATAAGAAAGCAACACCTAAGTCTAAAGATGCATGTAAGTTACATGCACCAATGAGTCTATTGGTGCATGTGAATTACATGCACCGATAGACTCATGAATTGCCGGTGCATGTAAATTACATGCACCGATAGACTCATGAATTGTCGGTGCATGTAAATTACATGCACCAATGGTTTCAACATCATTACATTCTCAAAATTTTCATTCAAACAATTGATCGAACATCTCAAATACATTATAAATTTGAGTTTTACATTAAAAATATACAAACAATCATTACAATAAAATTGAAATTCATAATAAATATAAAATTTTCATTCAAACAATTGATCGAACAATTCAAATACGTTATACTTTTACGTTTCACATTAAAAATCTACGTACAGACATTACAAAAAAATTGAAATTCATAAGAAATATAAAACAAAATCAACACAATAGGTAGATGATAAATAGAAGAATACGATTATTTTGTCTTCTTGCACAACCTTTTTATTTTCGTTTGACCAGTGCGCGCAGCTCCGATGCCATGGGAGGAGCGACAACTTCCGACAACGGCGTTGGTGGTTGGGACATGTGGCTGATGTGAGGGTTGGAGACTAGGGTTTGATGTTGAAGGGGGTGATCCAAGGAAGGCAGAAGACTATTTTGGTCATTTTGACTAAAATTGGACCTAGTTGAAAGAAATTTTTTTGTGGTGACTGGGCCGAAAAATCTTTTACCAAATAGTACCGACCCGAAATTTTTCCATTTTTAAAATTCAACCAATTATCAAGTGTTCCTGCTTCTGATATAAAAAATTTTAATAGCAAAAAATATATTTATTTGTTATTCAAAAAATAAATAAAAAAATCGATTATCTTTTTATTTGTTTGGGTTTGTAATCCCCGAATCCCAGAACGTCATGTTCGGCACTGACTAATTCAAAATTGACTTAAGGTGGCCTATTACTGGATAAACTCTTCAAAAATCTTTTTTTTTTTATAAATAATTTACCACGAGGTCAAAAATATAAAATAAAACATGTAGGGGAAAAAATTAGAGGGTCAAAATATAATTTAAGAGTGACAAAATATAATTTTTGAGATGCAAAATGTAATTTTGGATGGATAAAAAAATAATTTAGAGTCATATATTTATCAATGAAGAATGCATTCATGAGCGGGCGAAGGATTTTTTTCTTTTAGGGTAAAATTTTTTATTTTTATTTTTGGCAAGGGGGTGTTGGGAATTTGATCCTCCAAATTCACCACACATGATTTGCACGTTTTATGGGAAAAGAAAGCAAAATGAGAAATAATAACAACACAAGGATTTAACGTGGAAAACTTTCAAATCATGAGAAAAACCATCAGGTTCTGAGAAGAAAATACACTATATGAAAAACAACCACATAATTTCTCTTCTCACCCCAAGTACACCCACAAAGCTTTCCAACTAGCCACACTTATTAACTCACGCATCTCCCAATTACAGAAAGACACCTGATAAAATATTTTCTGATGTGTAAGCTTAGTCACAACTGTAACCACATAGCATACTAATAAGTTTACAAGATTCTAAAACAGGAGAGGAATTTATCTAAAGCCAAAGTTGCTAGACAAGATGTTCACTGGTGCACTGAAGGTCTGGGCCTTCTTTTATATCCAAAGGGTTGCCCAATTTTCATTTATCCCACCGATGTGGGACAAAATCACAACACATCAATCTTCACCTTGTGACTTTGTTGTCCCACAACACTCAACATTGATGTAGATCTTCATAGCTTCTGCTACTGACACTGCAAGACAATCATAATTCTCAATGTAGAGAATTACCATGCTCCATCATAAAAAGCATACACATTCAACATAAAACTATTCCAAGAATTACAATTCGGCTCATGTCGAGAAATAACCATGCTGAAAATTATGGTGCAGCTCCCACATTTTCGCTATCCTGGAAGTTAATCAGGTATCAACATGAATTTCCACCACATACTCTGCATCAATGCCAAACCAATGCCCGTGTGGAAAACCCGCTAACATTATACATCCTCTATCTTGGCCACTTGGGGACATCGGCATGCCACAAAGATATACATGCTCTTTTTCATATGACATCATCAAAGGAGACAACGTTAACTTCATTATCAGTATTTCCATTTACTGACCCGAAGTAATTTGCCGAAGCCACTCCATCATTTGTACAATTTCTTTTGATGTGACCAGGTTGTCCACATCCCCAACGAGATTTCTTCACGGAGTTCTTCTTCTTCCAATTATGAGCTTCATAACAAAATTTGCATGTGAACTGTTACTCCCACTAAGTGTTCTCTATTCAGAAAGAATATAACTAGTAGCCTCTGTGAAAATGATTTTCTCCTTTTCATGAATCAATATTGGCTTCTTGTCCTCATACGAATGTGAAAGAGACCAGATGAGTCTCAAGGACCGATCCTCATCATCAATTTTAACTTGAAGATATTCAAACTATGAAACAATGCCATTAAGAACACTTAAATAATATGAAATAGTAGTACTCTCATTCATTTGCAGTGTATGAAACTGCTATTTCAAATACACCCGATTTGAGACTTCCATTGTCTGATACAACTCTTCGAGTTTTTCCCAAAGTTCCTTTGCCGTAGACATTCCATCCACATTTGCTAGAATATTTTTGATTAGGCATAGACGGATTGCACTTCCTACTCTCAAATCCAGATTCTCTCAATCTTCATTGCTCCTTCCAGCTTTGCCAGTTGCACTAGTCATTCTACCAGTCGAACTAGTATCACTGCTGCTTTCATGGATTACTCCGCCCTTCAATGCCTTGTGTAAACCAGAATGAATGAACACCTCCTTGACTTGCACTTGACACATGTCGAAGTTGATTTTCCCATCAAATTTCTCCACATCAAATTTGACTGCATTTGAAACTCTGCTTCCCGACATTGCTTTATGATACTTTGATGAATTTTACTGCTTACCTGAATAGTACACACTAAGTAAGCTCCTAGGAAAGAGAGAATCTTGATATTTCCTAGACATAACTTCAAGATTCCCAGGAAAATTGATGGGGTCACACTGGTCCCACTTAAATACCGATTTTCCTAGACAGAACCTCCTTAGTCAATATGTATTCGCCTACCACACCAAAGCTCCATCGCAGCAAAAGGACCCAGGCTCTGATACCACTTGTTGGGAATTTGACCCCCCCAAATTCATCCTCCTGGATTTGCACCTTTTATGGGAAAAGAAAGCAAAAGGAGAAATAATAATGACACAAGGACTTAACGTGGAAAATTCCCAAATCATGAGAAAAACTACAAGGACCAGACAAGAAAAATCACTATATAGAAAATTATTACAACCACATAATATCTCTTCCCACCTCAAACACACCCACAAAGCTTTCGCACTAGCCACACTCTATAACTCACACCCCCCTTTATAGAAAGACACATAATAAAATAGCTTCTGATGTGGAAGCTCAGTCACACATACAACCACATAGCATACTAACAATTTTACAAGATTCTAAAACAATAGATGAATTTATCTAAAGCCAAAAATTACAATACAACTGCAATTAAAACTGAAGGCATGTGCCTTATTTTATATCCTAAGGATTGCCCAATTTACCTTTATCCCACCGATGTGGGACAAAATCACAACCCATCAAGGGGCACTTGCCTTCCTTGCCTCAATCTACAACCGCTAGCAATACATACACCGATTATCTAATTAATAAAAAATATAAAGAAACAAAACATGAAACAAAATAATATGCAAACCTCAATAACCCTACATTCTCACGCTATGTTATAGAATATTATGTCCAACATAAAGAATTCAAAAAAAAAGGGGAACCACATAGATCACAGATTAATGAAGAATATTAAAAGAGAGGGGGGGGGGGGGGGGGGGTTATACTTTTCAGAAGCATATTGTCAAAAAGTTTCTATGTCTTCGGTAGGCTTAAGACAATTAAAATCACGACTACACTGTACACCAAAGAAGGCAATAAAGTCGCTCACCCCCTCTCTAATATAATAGAAGCACCCCTACATTCAACTATATATAATCTTCGATCTTTAGTGATCTTATTTGTTGGGTACAACAATTATTCTTGCTGTATGATCGATCGAAACGCGGTGCTTGTAATGCTGTATAGTTTAAAAGATTTGAGTTGCACCGTTACCATCAACTATAGCTTTTGGTAAAGCGACAAACGCTTGATCCTACAATTAGTATCAGAGCTAAGATCATGTGTTCGATTCACATGAGTTGCAAGTAGTTCAATTATTTTTCATTAGAAAGAGGGCCAAGATAACGTACAATTAAGGGATTTGAGAATAATATCATTTCTAATTATTTTACAGCCACTCAAGATGAAGGGTAAGAGATTCCAAAGACATAACTTTGTCCACAACGCTACTATGGCAAATAACTGATGGCAACCATTTTATTCGAACATTTAAATGGTAAAGAAATCAAAATATCGTATTTTAATTACTGTATTTGATAAGCAGCCGCACAATTGATGGTTCCTACTAATTTCTCTTTACGTAGTGGCACCCGATTTGCCGTTAATGGAAATTGAATATGTGGTTGTAGCTAGGGATGTAAACAATATAGTTGACTCGAAAAATATTTGATTTGTATTCAAAATTATCGAATTCGAGCCAAATTCGAATATATTCGAACTTTTTTTTGAGCCAATCTCTGGGCCAACTTAATTTGTTTTATAGTTCGTGAACCGCTTGTGAGCTTTAATATTATATTAATTCATATAAGATAATTGTATAGAAATAAATATATTCAAGTCTTTCGAGCCGAACAATTCCGTTCATTTACATGCCTAGTTGTAGTTCTAATGTTGATACCCCTTAAGAGTAGGATTTCATCATATTTTCAAAGAGGTCATGGACCATGTCTGCTCAGGAGGTCTGTTGCGAGGAGATCAGCTCAATCTGATCCGCACCTCATGATCTCTCACTATCAGTTTCCATAATTTGTTCATTACGAAGTGGCCGACCTACCAAACCAAGACCGACCTACCATACTTTTATATGCCAATTTTCGGGCGACATGTCAAAAATGTGGCCAAGCTCCTGGTGTATAATCAAGGGAGCTCATCAGCTAAGCGCTTATGACTACAACATATCATATATGCTCGTATCTTAACAACTGAGTCTAGTATTATGGGAACAAAATTTTCGGGATTTGATTGAGACTAGATCTCCAAGATTTGGTCAACCTTATCAAAGAAAGAGGTTATCTCTCGGATCTAATAAGATATTTTCCATATCTTAGCAGATTCCGATAAACATGAAAAGATATCTACACATATGATAGTTTTTTTGCAATAAATATCAGGTTTGATTGTCACTTTTATTCGTTAAAAACATATATTGCTTACTTACAACACCTATTTTCTCTATCATCTTGTTTGACTTGAGCATCGGAAGGGATATGTTGGAAAAACCTTATGACCTAATTCTCAAGGTTGTTTCGTGATTTCAAGTCATCATGGGGTCAAGTTCTATAATTCTTTGTTGCTGCCCTATGCATTGGAGAAGAAAGAGATGTTATATCTCACCTCTCATCACATCATTTGGTGATTTCAAATGTAAATTGAAGGATCGGTGGTATATCGTTGTATGAAAGATTACAATTATTTATGAAGGTGTATATGACATTATTTATGTTAGTCAAAGTTGGCAGCCCACTTCTTTTGAAAAAGAACCGAAGAAAAATATAGAAAAGTTTGAAAAAACTTGCCGGTCAAATTTGTCAAAAAACGAGCAAGAAAAAATTGGCCAAACGCGTGAAGATTTTTCAAAATAACGCATGAAGAACCTCTATAAATAGAGGTGCAATTCATTCAGCAAAATACACCCAAAAAAATTTGTAGAGAGAAAAATACAACACATAGTGCAATCAGATTAAAAGACAAGTGAGAGAAAATTGCTGTATACTTTTCTGAGTGTTTTTTCAGATTGAGTATTGTCAGTGTTTGTAAACACTTGTATTTTTTTCTTTAATAAAAGATTTGCATCAACCCGTGGACGTAGGCTTATTTTTGTAGAACCACGTAAACCTTGTGTTTTTTATTCCGCATTTATTTTTGCTCCCACATAACTGACAAGAGAAAATATGGCGTTATTTTTCCCAACAACTGGTATCAGAGCCAGATTGTTAACTTTGTCAATTTTTGTGAGCTACTATTCACGTGAATAGTGAAATTCGTGAATAGTGAAATTCGTGAATAATAGAATTTGATCAGCGACACCAAATTTGTCCACAGCGGTGTTTTTCAATAACACTGTAATTCTAAAAAATTGTGAAACAACAATCTGGTGGGAGTCAGGTTCAAGTGGGAGTAATGACGGCAGATGAAGGAAAATAAATATTGAAAATTCAATGGTTCGGACTTTGGCTTTTGGAAAATGCAAATAGAAGACTATATGTATCAAAAAGGCATTTATCAACCTCTCTTGGGTGTGAAACCAGAAGGCATGAAAGATGAAGAATGTGCTTTTTTAGATAGAAAAGCCCTCGAAGTTACCCGACTGACGTAGTCACGCAACGTTGCTTTCAACATAACAAAAGAAAAGACCACGGTGGGTCGTATGGCGGCTCTTTCAAGCATGTACAAGAAGCCGTCAGCTTCAAACAAAGTTCATTTGATGAGGCGGTTGTTCAATTTATTGATGGTAGAAGACGGATCGGTAGCTCAACACCTCAATGAACTCAACACAGTGACAAACCAATTGAGTTAAGTTAAAATTGATTTTGATGATGAAGTACGAGCATTAATACTTTTGTCTTCCCTACCAGAAAAATGGAATGCTACTGTCACAGCTGTGAGTAGCTCATCGGGAAATACTAAGTTGAAATTTGTTGATGTTCGTGATCGGTGCTCAGTGAAGGGATCAGATGGAAAGATTCAAATGAATCACCAAACTCGTTAGTATTTCATACAGAGTCAAGATGTAGAAGATCAAACAAAGGAGGTGGATGTGGCAAACAAAAGGACATGAGGTCCAAATCTAGGAATCCCCATAATTCTCAGAACTCAAAGACTATCGAGTGCTGGAAATGCGGGAAGCTCGGACATTATAAAAATAAGTGCAAAAATGCACTGAAGAATCAGAAGGCAAAGGCAGAAGCAAACATTGCTTCTAAGGATTATGCACTAATATGCTCTTAGAGTGCAATGAAGAGTCTTGGGTGTTAGACCCTGGAGCATCATTCCATGCTACTTCGCAAAGTGAACTCTTCGAGAAATATGTACCCGAAAACCTTGGTAAAGTCTACCTTGGTAATGAACAATCTTGCGAGATTGTTGGCAAAGATATCATAAAGATTAAGTTGAAGGATGTCAGGCATGTTCTCGATCTGAGAAAGAACTTAATCTCAGTTGGCCAGTTGGAGGTTATACAACAATCTTTCACGGTGATACTTGGAAGATCTCAAAAGGTGCAATGATAATTGCTCGAGGTAATAAGAGTGGTACGCTTTACATGACAGCAGGAGCACGCTGTTCAATTGAAAAATGAAAGAAGATTATGCACTCAAATTGGAAACTACCGGTTCTTCAGTCAGTTGATATTGACACATGTGAATGATGTATTTTTGAAAATCAAAAAAAGAGTTAGCTTTCAGACAAGTGACAGAACCATAAAGAAGGAGAAACTTGAACTAGTTCACTCTGATGTTGGGGGACCAACGACTGTCTCATCCATTAGTGGGAAACACTACTTTGTGACTTTCATTGATGTGATCACTCCAGAAAAGTATGGGTTTACTTTCTGAAACATAAGTCTGAAGTATTTGAGGCTTTCAAGATTTGGAAAGCGATGGTTGAAAATGAGACAAGGTTGAAGATAAAGAAGCTCAGAACCGACAATGGTGGTGAACATGAAGACACAAGATTCAAGAAGTTCTGTTATGAGCACGAGATCAGAATGGAGAGAATTGTGCCTTGTACGCCTAAACACACTGGTGTAGCTGAGGACGTTACAGAACGAGCCAGAAGTATGCGAGTACAATCAGGCCTGCCAAAGCAGTTCTTGGCAGAAGCAGTCAACACATCAGCTTACTTGATTAACCGAGGTCCATCGGTACCATTGGAGCACAGAATACCAGAAGAGGTATGGTGCGCAAAAGAGGTAAAACTCTCACATCTTAAAGTTTTCGGCTATGTGGCATATGTGTATATCAGTGATGCAAACATAAATAAACTTGATCCCAAATCAAAGAAGTGCACTTTCATTGGTTATGGTGAAGATGAGTTTGGCTACCGCTTTTGGGATAATGAAAATAAGAAGATGATCCGCAGCAGAGATGTAATCTTCAACGAACGAGTAATGTATAAGGACATGCATAACACAGTTGTCAGCGACTCAGAACAGAGTGAGCCAGTTTATGCAGAGGTGGATGATGTCCCAGAAGGTCATGTGGAGCAGATAGTTGAGATTCCTCAACTGGTGGAATCAATTGATCAAGACAGCGAGCATCAGTCTGATGCGTCACAGTCTCCTGCTCCAGCTCTTGAATTGAGAAGGAGTTCTCGGCCTCATGTACCTAACAAAAGGTATATGAAATATCTGTTGCTAACCGATGTAGGTGAGCCTGAATGCTATGATGAAGCATGTCAGACCAAAGATACCGGCAAGTGGGAGCTTGCCATGAAAGACTAGATGAAATCTTTGATGTCCAATCAGACATGAGAACTTGTTGAGTTACCTATGTCAAGAAGGCAAATGGGTATATCGGGTGAATGAGGAGCACAATGGTTCCAAGAGATAGAAAGCCCGACTTGTTGTCAAAGGATTCCATCAAAAAGAAGGAGTTGACGTACTCAGAAATTTTTGCTCCAGTTGTGAAGCTCAATACTATTAGGACTGTATTGAGTATTGTTGCCAGTGAAAACCTCCATCTTGAGCAATTGGACGTGAAGATTGTGTTTCTTCACGGAGACATTGATAAGGAGATTTCTATGTTTCAACCAGAAGGTTTCGCAGAGAAAGGGATGGAGAATAAGGTGTGCAAATTGAAAAAGAGCTTGTACGGCCTGAAACAAGCTCCAAGGCAGTGGTACTTACAGTTTGACGGCTTTATGCACAAGGAAGGTTTCCAGAGGTGCAATGCTAACCATTGTTGCCACTTCAAGAAATATAAGTCCAGTTATATCATTTTGCTACTTTATGTCAATGATATGTTAGTAGTTGGTTTTGATATGGACGAGATCAGAAACTTGAAACAACAGTTGTCAAAATAATTTGACATAAAGGATTTGGGTCAGCAAGAAAGATACTTGGAATGCAAATCACATGAGATAAGCAAAAGAGAATTTTGCAGTTATCTCAGGCAGAGTACATCAATCGTGTTTTGCAGAGATTCAACATGGGCGACGCCAAGACAGTTAGCACACCTTTGGCTAGTCATTTTCGTCTATCCAAGGACTAGTGTTCTCAGACGGAGGAAGAAAAAGAATACATGGCTAAAGTTCCTTACGCTTCAGCCATTGGGAGTTTGATGTACGCGATGGTCTGTACAAGGCCCGACATTGGCCATGCAGTGGGAGTTGTCAGCAGGTTTATGTCAAATTCAGGAAAGAGTCATTGGGAAGCAGTTAAGTGGATTTTGAGGTATCTACGAGGCACTGCAAAGAAGTGTTCGTACTTTGGAAAAGGAGAACTAAAAGTACAAGGTTACGTAGATGCAGACTATGGAGGTGATGTCGATCACCGAAAAAGAATCACATGTTATGTATTCAGTGTTGGAACTACAACTGTTAGTTGGATGTCGCAGATACAAAAGATTGTAGCTTTATCTACTACAGAGGTTGAGTATGTTGCAGTGACAGAAGCCAGTAAAGAATAGATATGGATTCAAGGTTTGTTAACATAGCTAGGATTCAACCAGAAGAAGGATGTTTTGTATAGTAATAGTCAAAGTAATACATCAGGCAAAGAATTCAGCATTCTATTCTAGAACAAAACACACTGGTCTCCGTTATCACTTCATCAGGCCTCTACTTGAAGATGATGTGCTAACATTAGAGAAGATCCAAGGAAGTAAAAATTCAGCAGATATGTTAACGAAGATGGTGACCATTGATAAAATGAAGTTGTGCTTACCTTCAGTTGGCTTGCTAGATTAACAGTCCAGAAAAGGCTGCTACATTGATCGAGGTGTGAAGAGGGATTGATATCAGTCTTTAAGTGGGAGATTGTTAGTCAAAGTTGGCAGCCCACTTCTTTTGAAAAAATCGAAGAAAAATAAAGAAAAGTTTGAAAAGACTTGCCGACCAAATTTGTCAAAAAATGAGTAAGAAAAAATTGGCCAAACGCATGAAGATTTTTGAAAATAACACACGAAGAACTTCTATAAATAGAGGTGTATAATTCATTCAGCAAAATACACCAAAACAAATTGTAGAGAAAAATACAACACAGAGTGAAATTATAGTAAAAAAAACTAGTAAGATAAAATTGCTATATCATTTTTGAGTGTTTTTATGATTGAGTATTGTCGGTGTTTGTAAACACTTGTATTTTTTCTTCAATAAAAGATCTGCAGCAGCCCCATTGACGTAGACTTATTTTTCCCGAATCACGTGTATTTTTTATTCCGTATTTATTTTTGTTCCCAACAATTTAAGCCCGTATAACTTAGCAAACCTACATAAAAATAAAATCTTTTTTTTATTAGAAGGGCGGCTATCGCTTTAAATGCGGTTGATCCTCGTAAGACACGAACATATATCTAAACATACGTTAAGGTCGTGCTTTTCATCCATTGGAATAAAAAACGACTTCATAGGGAAGTTAATAAATAAAACAATATTCAGTTATATTACGTAAGAATTTATTGTACACACACACCCACAGTGATGACGCGTCTATACTATACCCCATTAAATTTAAAAAAAAACTCATCACCCTCAGAGAAAACAAAAAATAAAAAAAAAACATAACAAAAAATGAACAAAATAGGCCTTATAAACTTTATAAACAAATTAAAAACATAAAAAAACTATCTTCAAATTAAAAAGAAAAAAACAATATCCTTTTAGAAAACAAAAATAAAAAATGGAAAGACAAAATGAACATAATAAATTTCTAAAAATGAAAAACACAAATAATTATTATATAGATTGAGTATACATAAATAAGTATTACAACAAATTAAAAGACAAAAAATTAATGCATATTGATAGATAATAGCCCATTTGGTGACACTTAAAGAATTGCAATTGAAATTACAAATATTTGAAGTCAGCCAAGTAAGTTGAATCATTTGGTGGGTGATATATGATGACCGAATGGTATGGATGTGTAATATGAGTGATAAAAAAATTGATAGATATATGTAATTTATATAGTTTGATTAATAATATCGTGTTTCGTATACAGTTTGAGAAGTTGAACAGTCAATAATTATCTTATCAACCATACCAAACGGTATCCAAGAGTTTGAGTCAACTTCTTTGCTAAATAAACGAACACTAAATTCTTTCCTCAATTTTTAAATAGAGTTGCCTCATTCATGCCTTTCACAAAATATTTTATTTGTTTCAAAAGAAAACACTCATATTTGTCCATTTTTATTTACACTTTTTTCAATAATTAGCATTTTATCGAATTCGAGCCCAAATTATTTTGTTCGATGGTCGTGAGCTTTCATATCTTATTACAATAATATTATTATTATTAAATAAAAATATTCAAGCCTTTTGAGCCGAATTCGATCTCGAGCATTAAATCGAATCGAATTTCAATCCAAAAATCTTAAAATTTCCGAGTTAACTAAATGAAATTACAGAGATTTGAAGTAATCCAAGTTGAATTAAGCACCAAGAGTTTGAGCCAAATTCTTTGCAAAATAAACGAAAACTAAATTATTTCCTCATTTTTTTTTAAATGGAGCTGCTGCATTCATGCCTTTTTCAAAATATTTTATTTGTTTCAAAAAGAAAACACTCATATTTCTCCATTTTTAATATCACTTTTTCAATAATTTCATTTTATCGAATTGGAGCCCAAATTATTTTGTTCGATAATTCATATGCCGATTGCGAGCTTTCATATTTTATTACTATAATATAATTATATATTAAATAAATATATTCAAGCCTTTTGAGCCGAACTCAAACTCGAGCGTTAAATCGAACTGAATTCAATCCAAAAGTATTAAAATTTTTCGAGTTTCGAATCGAATTAAAGAGCTCAAATTTGAGCAATAAATTTTATTTTTTTTTATATTCAACTCAATTCGGTTCATTTACACATAAAAAAGGTTTTTCAATAGTAGACGAAGAGGACACATGCAAAAGAGCTATAAAAACAAGGTCACCCTTTTTCTTTGAACGAATTCCCAAAAATATCCGGAAATTTCATATCGCTCCAAATTAGGTCGATCCTCGTAATACACAAACAAATATCTAAAATAAATTTTCAAAAACATTGAATTCAATAGTAAAGAAGAAGAATACTTCATCTTTATTGAGAAAATAAACTGAACAATTTTGATTATGCAGTACATTGATCCAGTATGTAATCTTGGATACATGAGGAAGAAGATGAAAGTAAGGTGCCGAATGTAATTCCTACTCTATCTATTTATATTTACTTTTTAATTAATTAATTAATTAATAACTGAATTAACTAACTTTACAAAGAGAGTTTTAACGGCTAGTTTGGTCTTCTTGCTTTGGAAGTGTTGATGTATCTTTACACCACCACCACCAACCCCCAACAGAATTTTCGGGTAGTGCAAGGTGTTAGAAAACATTTCATCCATTCAATGGTTCATTTAGTGGAATGTTAGTAACACTTTATTTAAGTGGTCCATAACTTCAACATTAAATTGTCACTCCATAACCAATGGACTAAGGCTTATTGATGGTATGAGCATTGCCTATAAACACTTCATTTTTGGGTCCCTAAACCTACAATCTCTTTCAGTAACAATACATCATCTAAGGTAGATTGTGAAGGTTTAGAAGAACCAAAATAGAAAATCAAAGCATTTCTTGAGCAAGAAAGAGCAATGGCTGAAGGTATATAAATTTAATCCATTTTAATCCGCATTTGATCTAACAAAATATGTTTAGATCATATAGAAATACTTACAGTTAGTATCAGAGCTTGTTTTGCCACTGCCTTGCTATTTCTTTTCTCCTTATGAATTTTCGAAAATTTACGTTAAGCATCAATCTTGATTTTTGTTAAAAGAAAAAAAAAAGGGGGGGAGAAATCATTAGGAAATGGATTTCTAACATTTTCTGTTTGGAGTTTAAAAATGAAACTTTGGTGTCCAGATAGCATGAAACCGTCACATTTGGGTTTTTATTAGGTTTTATTAGCTGAAGGTTGGACTTCCGGAGGTGTAAGAGACGATGATTTTTTTCCGTAGTACTTCCTCATAAAAATAAAAGAGAGAGTTTCATTTTGATTAAAAATACACACACATATATATATATATATATATATATATATGAAACTTATGAAACTAAAGTTAAAAACGTGTTGTTTTCTATTGAAATCTGACAAAGACTTTCATTCTGAAAAGATAAAGATTTCAATTTTTTTTAATAATAATTATTAATAATTTTTTAAAGAGGAACATGGCAAGACTATAACATTTGGTTATGTTATAATTAAGGCTTGTTATTTTATATATACGTATACATATATATGTATATATGTCATGTGGTTTAAGTTATGTGCTAAATTATTCATTTTCTTGTTTTGTATGTATAATTTTTATTGTTTTATTATACATGCAATAACTTGTTAAATAATTTAGTACATTAAAATTAAATTTAGTGTTTATATTGCTTATGGTTTATGCATTTTATATGAACATATTTTATGAAGTTAATTAAATGATTGTGTGATCCATATAATTTTAATTAATTAAGGAATAGTAGCAGCATCTTTAATTATGCAAAATTATATATTAAGTATTTTGGGATCACATTATAACATTACTTGTAATTTGTCATATTTAATATAATAAATTTTCCCACAGGAATTTATATTATATTTGTATGATTAATTAGGATAGAATATCAAATTATATTTCCTATTTACCCACAAGAATTAGGAAAATGAACATAATTTGATAGTTTTATCATATAGTTATTATGAATCTAATTGAGTAAGACATTAGCCCACATGCGAGTTTTATGTAACAAGATTCATATATTTTTAAGCATGATTTTACATTGGTAAAGCATGATTTATGTTAATTAGTCTCAATTTTGGATTATAAGCATGTTTAATTTTTTTTATGCAGTTATGCAATCTGCGAATTTCTCTGATGTTAAGTGTGATATTCCCGAACTAAAGGGTGATAACTATAAAGTCTGGAAGGAGAGAATTCTTCTTCATTTAGGGTGGATGGACATTGATTATGCCATAAGGAAAGACGAACCACCTCCGATTAATGAAATCAGCATACCTGATGAGGTTGATCTTTAAGAAAATGGGAGCGATCTAATCGTCTATGCATAATGTTCATAAAGACTAAAATCTCTGCTGGTATTCGAGGTTCTGTCGAAGAGCATAAAAATGTCAAGGCATTACTGAAGGCTATTGATGAGCAATTTGATACTTCAGATGGAGCACTAGCCAGCACCCTAATTATGAAGTTTTCATCCATGAGGATCACTACTGTGAAAGGTGTGCGTGAGCATATCATGCAAATGAGGGACATTGTGGCTCAATTAAAGACTCTTAAGGTTGAGATGTCTGAGTCTTTCCTTGTGCACTATATTTTAAATAGTCTCCCAAGTCAATATGGACCCTTTAAGATATCCTACAACACACATAAGGATAAGTGGTCAATTAATGAACTTATGACCATGTGTGTTCAAGAGGAGGGAAGACTGACAATGGAAAAGAGTGAAAGTGCGTTTATGGCAACGGAAAGAAAGGACATCAACCAAGCCAAATGGAAAGGGAAAGGTAAAATACTGCCCCAAGGTGGAATAAAAAAGGAATCTAAGTGTTAATTCTGTAAAAAGAAGGGACACATGAAGAAAGATTGCACCAAATTCAAGAAATGGCTTGAGACGAAAGGTAAACCAATCTCATTTGTCTGTTATGAATCTAATATGTTTGATGTTATTTATAACACATGGTGGATTGATTTTGGTTCTACAATCCATATTTTGAATACCTTGCAGGGTATGCGAAACTTAAGGAAACCAGTGGAAAGTGAGCAATGCATTTATTCAGGAAACAAAATGCGCTCACATGTGGAAGCTGTGAAACATGCAGTCTAGTTTAAAACAGTGGTTTTGTTTTGAATTTAGAAAAGACATTTTATATTCCTAGTTTTTCTAGGAATTTAATTTCAGTTTCAAGACTCGTACCGAATGGTTATTCCTTTAAGTTTTCAGAAACATCTTTCAGTTTATATTATAAATCTGATCTTGTTGGGAATGGTACATTGTCCAATGGCCTTTCTCTATTGATTTACAAAATAATGCTACTTATGATACTATGCATGTTTACACTGGTATGAAACGATGTGTTATGATTGAGGATTCCTTTATTTTGTGGCACCGGAGATTGTGTCATATCTCCATAGATAGAATTAAGAGATTAGTAAATGATGGAGTACTTAGTACTTTGGATTTTACTGATTTCAGTGCTTGTGTGGACTGTATTAAAGGAAAGCGGACCAACAAGTCCAAGAAATGTGCTAAGAGGAGTACAGAAATATTAGAGATCATACATTCGGATATTTGTAGTCCAGTAATGGACTCATATGGTCCGAAATACTTCATCTCTTTCATCGATGATTATTCACGATACATGTATATCTACTTGCTTCATAACAAGAACGAAGCACTAGAAGCCTTTAAAGTATTTAAGGCCAAAGTAGAGAAACAATGCGAAAAACAAATTAAGATCATGAGAACAGATATAGGTGGAGAATTGTGACCCGATGTTCGATTAACGTTAATTGCATTTAATTTTGTTAAATTAATTTAGTACATATAAATTGTGTTAAAATGATAGATTTCATTAATGTGATTGAAGAGATCGAGAATCGAGTACGAAGAAATAAAGATATGTTGCGATCAGGTAATATACGACAGGTATCTGTATTATTTGATTTTTGATTTGCTGAATTATGTGAATTATGTGATATTATGTGGCTATGTGATTTTATTTAAACTACGTGGCATTCATAAAATTTACAATTTGGTACATCGGTGTATGAAATTAAATATTTTGTTAACACACATCATTGTTTTCTACATACATCGATGCATGTCATACACATTGAGCTATGGTCCTTGGCTACCCCGATATTGTTGATTATGAGATTGATTCAGGAGTTAGAACACGATACTATATCTGGCATTAAGTGGCCCGAAAAGACATAGCCATTCGCGGCTCCTATGTTGATTCAGGGGTTAGAACACGATACTATGTCTGGCATTATGTGGCCTATAAGACATAGCCATTCGCGGGCCCTATTATATGTCAAGACAGGAGACTGATAGTGATCTGAGGATCTATCTGAGTAGTCACAGTTCTTGACTGATGAGATGCTCGAGCTATGATTTGATATCGATTCGATTGGTTCTGATTTTTGGACATTCTTTTATTGTCTCAGATATACCCAGTGGATGGGTGTACGATATGATACCGACATGACATGCATTGCATTATATCATATATCACATTTTATAGATACATGTTGTATATTCTATGATCGTTCCATATTGGGCTTTTGCTCACCCCAAAGGGGGGCTGTTGTTGTCTTTGTGTGTGGACAATGTCAGGTAGTACAGGTGACCAGGACTCTAGAGAGGGCATGTATGATGGGAGTCACACTTGAGGTTTTACTCTTGTTTATCCCAGTAGTCTTTGTACCATGGGTGTATCCCTGGAGTGAGATGAGTCTATGTATATTTAGTTTATTTTAGCCCAGTATAGATATGTGTTTAGTAGTTTGATTTGTGTATGCTGGCTATGAACTGATGGTATCTATAAATATTTTCAGTATATCTCTATTGGTATTGGTGGTATGTTCCTCATACGATGAGGTCATGCCGAAATTTTTAGGGCCACTTGTTAATAAATGTTAAACTAATCTTCTGTTGTTTACGATATAATGATCATTGTATGATCATTAATCACATAATTAGGATTGGGCCCTCACAAGAATATTACGGTAGCTACATCGAGGATGAACAAGCACCTGGTCCATTTGCGAAGTTTCTTCAAGAACATGAGATAGTTACCCAATACACCATGCCTGGATCTCCGAAGCAAGATGGTGTAGCAGAAAGAAGAAACCGAACTTTAATGGACATGTGAGGAGTATGCGAAGTAACTCCAAGCTTCCTGGATCCTTGTGGACTGATGCTCTTAAAACGGCAGTGTATATATTAAATCGAGTTCCAACTAAGGCTGTCCCAAAGACACCATTTGAATTATTCAAAGGTTGAAAATCGAGTTTGTGACATATACGTGTTTGGGGATGCCGATCTGAAGTAAGAGTTTATGACCCACAAGAGAAGAAACTAGACCCAAGGACCATTAGTGGGTATTTCATTGGATATGCCGAAAGATCTAAGGGTTATAGATTATATTGTCCATCTCATAGCACTAGGATTGTGGAGTCAAGAAATACAAAGTTTCTTGAGAATGACTTGATTAGTGGGAGCGATCGATTCCAAGACATTGTTTCTGAAAGGAATCATATTGATGCTCAAAATTCCACTTCAAGTGATAGATTGATTATCATTCACAACACTCCTCAAGTTCAAACGGGTGTTGAACAACCAATCATTGAAGTTCCACTTGCTGCTGATAATATTCCAATAGATCAAAATGTTGATACAACATTAAGGAGATTTGCTAGAGTAAGGAAATCAGCAATACCTAGTGATTATGTTGTGTATTTGCAAGAAGCGGACTATAATATTGGAGCCGAAAATGATCCTAAAACATTTTCACAAGCCATGAGTTGTAAAGAATCAAGTTTATGGTATGATGTCATGAAAGATGAGTTGAATTCTATGGCATCTAATGGAGTCTGGGATCTTGTTGAGTTGCCTGATGGTGTAAAAGCCATAGGATGTAAATGGGTCTATAAAACAAAGAAAGACTCAAAAGGCAACATTGAAAGATATAAAGCAAGATTTGTCGCTAAAGGATTTACTCAAAAGGAAGGAATCGACTACAATGAGACCTTCTCTCCTATATCAAAGAAAGATTTACTTCGTATCATCATGGCATTGGTTGCACATTTCGATTTGGAGTTGCAACAAATGGATGTGAAAAGAGCCTTTCTAAATGGAGATCTAGAGGAAGAGGTTTACATGAAACAACCAGAAGGATTTTCCTCTAGTGGTAGTGAGCAATTGGTATGCAAGCTCAAGAAATCTATATATGGATTGAAACAAGCTTCCCGTTAGTGGTATTTGAAATTTCATGATGTAATCTCTTCATTTGGATTTGTAGAGAACATTATGGATCAATGTATATATCAAAAGGTCAGTGAGAGTAAGATTTGTTTCCTTATTCTGTATGTGGATGACATTTTACTTGCAACAAATGATAAGGGTTTGCTACATGAGGTGAAACAATTTCTCTCTAACAATTTTGATATGAAGGATATGGGCAATGCTTCTTATGTCATAGGTATTAAGATACACAGAGATAGAATTCAAGGAATTCTGGGCCTATCTCAAGAGACCTATATCACAAAGTTTTAGAGAGATTTCGGATGAAAGATTGTTCACCAAGTATAGCTCCCATTGTAAAGGGTGGCAGTTTCAATTTGAACCAGTGCCCGAAAAATGATTTTGAAATGGAACAAATGAAGAACATTCCTTATGCTTCTGCCGTTGGAAGCCTAATGTATGCCCAGGTCTGCACAAGACCTGACATTGCATTTATTGTTGGGATGTTAGGAAGATATCAGAGTAATCTAGGTATGGATCACTGGAGAGCTGCAAAAAAAGTAATGAGGTACCTTAAGGGAACCAAAGATTACATTCTTATGTATAGACAGACAGATAATCTTGAAGTGATTGGCTACTCTGATTTGGACTTCGCCGGCTGTGTTGATTCACGAAAATCAGCATCAGGATACATGTTTATGTTTGCTGGTGGAGCTGTATCTTGGAAAAGTGCAAAGCAGACATTGACTGCTACTTCCACTATGGAGACTGAGTTCGTATCTTGTTTGAGGCTACATCGCATGGTGTATGGATGAAAAGTTTCATTTCTGGAGTTAGAATCGTTGATTCGATCTCTAGGCCTTTGAAAATGTATTGTGATAATTCGGCTGCAGTTTTTATGGCTAAGAATAATAAAAGTTGTAGTCGAAGCAAGCACATCGGCATCAAGTATCTTGCCATAAGAGAGCGTGTCAAAGATAAAACAGTGGTTATTGAACACGTTAGTACCGAATTAATGATTGCTGATCCTTTGACAAAAGGCATGCCACCACTAAAATTTAAGGATCATGTAGAAAGAATGGGACTTGGTTCCTCTATGTGAATTTCGTTATAAGAACGAATGTTTTGAATTTCGTTATAAGAACGAATGTTTTGAATTTCGTTATAAGAACTAATGTTTGTGAAACTTTGTTTGTGATATTCTCTCATATTTTGACTTGTGTACACATTTATTTTGAGAAAATGTCATTGATGTTTGGACCTTGAATAAACATATGGTTTGTTCATTAAGTCGTATGTGCTAATATGTGAGAGACATGATGCATTGTGATACATGAAAGATAATACTCGTCTTAAGAGAAACTATCGCCATGATTCATGTATTTTTGTTTCTTACTGTGGTGAATGGTGAAATATATGGACCAAGTGGGAGAATGTTAGAAAACATTTCATTCACTCAATGGTTCATTTAGTGGAATGTTAGTAACACTTCATTTAAGTGGCCCATAACTTCAACATTAAATTGTCACCATTAATCTACCCATAACCAATGGACTAAGGCATATTAATGGTATGAGCATTGCCTATAAACACTTCATTTTTGGGTCCTTAAACCTACAATCTCTTTTAGTAACAATACACTATCTAAGGTAGATTGTGAAGGTTTAGAAAAACCAAAATAGAAAATCAAAGCATTTCTTGAGCAAGAAGAGCAATGGCTGGAGGTATATAAATTTAATACATTTTAATCCGCATTTGATCTAACAAAATATGTTTAGATCATATAGAAATACACACAAGGTTGTACAATCCATCACGTTTCTCAGCAAAACGAATTATGGTCTTGAGTATCAAGTCCTGTAGAAGACACTTACCAAAAAGAAATTGAAGGGCAAACACATTTGATTTTGTTAGCTTTGAAACCGAGATAAGATTGAATGTAAAATCAAGAATATTAAACACATTTTCTAACTTGATACTAGGCTTAAGTCGAACAATGTCTATGTGAGTTGCTTTAGTTATTGCACCATTAGACATATGAACACTAATCGAAACAGAGATAAAACATTATGTAAAGTGAAATATCACGGATCATGTGATTTGTGGCAAGAGTCAAGGATCCAACTCTTTGAAGAATTGGAAGCTAAACTACTGTAGCAAGTTACTTTAGAAGTACCTGCAGTGTTACCTGTTGGAAATTTGAATTGAATTAAAAGAAGAGGGAAAAAAATAGTACTCGATCGATCATGGCAGTAAATTCCATTTGTTGGAATAAGGTGCTCGATCGATCGAACACCAGGCACCGATCGATAGAGCCATGTGTCTGTTGCGCGGAATGGCGTGTCCATTCATGTTCGGGTGTGATTTTTTGCGATGTGGTGCCTCCAAATGGTGTCCTTTTGGACATACTTCTTGACATGCTATAAATAAAACACCACTCATTTGAATTGGCATGAAATTTTCGAAATTCACATCATATTGAAGATCAAAATTTGAGTAATTTTGTGGGTCTTCATCCTTGTTATTATTGAGCATTTTTAAACCTTTGTGGTTTAAAGGATTTGTGATTTGGAGTGCTCCTATCACAAATCATAGTCGTTGTATCTTGGGAGACAAATTACCAATTGGACCGTTAGCACCGTAGCGGTGCAATATTGTCTTAAGGCATGATATTCCAAATCTCGCATCGGCATTCCTATTATAAAGCCATTTGTTGTTTTGCTTACTACATTCCTAAGATACACATCCCATAAATTTTACTACAATCTTAAGACAATATTAGCAATAAATGGCTTCTTTGAGTGCAACAACGACTCCCATTCATCATGGTGAAAGGCCGGAGATGTTCAATGGAAATGACTTCAAGCGGTGGTGACAAAAGATGTTGTTTTACTTGACAACCTTGGGGTTGGCAAAGTTCCTCAATGAGGATGCTCCTACTGTCAAGGAGAGTGAAACCGACAGCCAAAAGAGGGCTGCAATTGATGCGTGGAAACAAAGTGATTTCCTGTGCAAAAATTATATTCTCAACGGACTGAACAACAATTTATATAATGTGTATTGTCTAGTAAAGACGGCCAATGAATTGTGGAAATCCTTGGAGAAAAAGTATAGATCCGAGGATGCAGGCATGAATAAATTCATCCTTGGGCGATTCCTGAATTTCAAAATGATTGATACAAAGCCGGTGATAGCACAAGTGCAAGATTGCAAGTAATCATGCACGAAATTCATGCGGTGATGGTTCTAAGTGACTCATTCTAAGTGACCGCCATGATTGAAAAGCTGCTTCCATCATGGAAGGACTTCAAGAATTATCTCAAGCACAAACGAAAAGAGATGAATCTTGAAGATCTTGTGGTTCGCTTGAGAATCGAAGAGGATAACAGAATTTCTGAAAGGAAGGAAAATTGGCACCAACATGAAGCACAAGTGAACTTAGTGGAAAAACCTGCCGGAACAAAGACTAAGTTTAACGGCATGGCCTCCAAAGCTGGAAAGGCGAAGAAGTTCAAAGGCAAGACAAATGTGAAAAACTCAATCACATGGCGAATGATTGTTGTAATAAAGACGATCGTGGAAAGGCTGTGAATCAAGTTAATGTGATCGAAGAAGATCGTCTCTCAAATGATTTGGATGATCTAGCGCCTACCGCTTAATTAGGTTGTGTATCTTTGAAAGTTGTAAACTCCAAGAATGGAGTGATTCTAAATAAATGTAATGACGATATTTGTTGAAAGCAATAAATTTATGTTATTACTTCTTGTATTGAATCTTATGGTTTGTGGCATGATTGTTAGGATCATTTAAACCATAGTTCATAACACAAATTGTAATGTTAAATTTATTTCTTGTATGGGCACTAAGTTAACAAAATCATCAATCATTTTTTAAAAGAATCGTAACGTCTCTAGAGTTAACTCATAATGATGTTTGTGATGGAAAGATTGTGCAAACTGGAGATGTGAGAAAAGTAATTTGTTATTTTATCAATATTTGCACATGATATTGTATTGACTTTTTTTTATGAAGCAAAAACGAGGCCAATGATGTGTTTAAACACTTCAAGAATGAGATTGCAATAAAATTTAGCAAATGAGTTTTGCTATGGGAAATTGTGAGTAGATTATACTTGTATAGTCTAAGAATTTGACGCTTAAACTTGAATATGCAAGACTATAAAATCTTGAACGAGTTTCTAAGCTTTGTACGCTTAAAATACAAGTGATAAATCGAAGCCACAATTTTTGACTAGGCGTTGTAATATCTCAAATTGGTTCATTTAGATTTTCTAAGCTAGTACGCTTATAACTTGAATTTACAAGATTTAAAATCTTGAATTCAAGTTTTCTAAGTTAGTGCGTTTAAATTGCAAATTGTGAACCGAGTTTGAAAATATTATCCAAGTTTCAACTTTTGTAAGCAAGTACGCTTAAATATGAAATTTTCAAGAAATAAAAACTTGAATTTGGATTTGTAAGACGATAACGCTTAGAACTTGAAACAAGAAAGTTTGAACGCCAGTGCACTTCGTTACTACCCGAAGTTGTGGGGGTTGCAATTCTAGGATTCAATCACTTATTAAGTACCACATTTAGGTAGGATGAAAAACCTTGTGATTGAAGGAAAAGAGAGTTTTCTATAATATTTGAAATGTGGGGGTACTTGGCTAAACTAGAAATATGAAGGCTAAAGTGATGTCATAACGAACGTCAAATAAGTGACATGAAGAGTTTGACAAATAATGGATCAACGAGTGTGATAAATGTGTACACTCATAAGCATAAGTATGCTTGTGTATTGATGATATGCTCATTGGAGAAGCAGTCATCAAGTAACAAAGAAAAAATGTTAACGAGACATTTTTGAAATGTGTGCATCAAGAACAATACTTGGAATTAAAGCTTCCAAGACTTTTGAAGAATAAAAACTCAAGGATTAATTCGAGTTTCAAATTTTAAGCTTTGTGCTTAAATTTCAAGTTTGCAAGAAATAGAATCTTGAACTTGTAATTTTTAAAGAATTATGCGTTTAAAATTTTTGAATTGTGAATTAAAGTTGAGTTTTTCTTCTGGTATCTAATTTTGTAAGAAATAACTCGTTAACAACGCTTAAAAATTTGATGATGGAAATATCCTAAAAAGATAATATGATGCAAGTGATGTAATGTGATTACCAAAACTGAAGATATACTGTTGTGGAAAATTATCTATGCAAAACATATAAAGCTTCTTCGGCCGAGGACTTTATAAGTTGTTAAAGAAACATCCTGTGCATGCAACTAAAATGTGTTGCGCTAATGTTATATGCCAAAATGATCTCTAGTGGCATAATCATGAGTGATTATGTGAAACCACGGATCCGCATATGAAATGGTTAACCGAGAGACCATGTGGAATATTATCCAAGGGAATGTGGTTAAAACCCTACAATCAAAATCTCATAGTGGATACCCAACCTTGTTGACCGGAGATCCCAAGATCTAGGTTCAAAAGGGACAACTAAATTATGAGATTGTATAAACACCTGAAGATCAATCTCCAACCCATTCCTAAGATAAGGGGTGTAGCCTGCAAAAGGGGTACGAGGATAGACAAAAGGCATTTAATCCTAAGACATATAAGAATCTGTTGGAGTATAGCGGGATACTCTTCTAGGAGATCACATACGTGAGTGCGAAGTGTAGCAGCTTCAAATATGGAAAACACTTATGAAACCAAACGTTGTCCAAGGCCGGAATGACACAAACGTAAGAAACCAATACGAATGTTAGAATTGTTATGGTGTGTATTCAATTGTTTAGGTTACACCAACGACTAAATAGTTCAAGACTATAAGTTCACTATTAAGTCAAATAAATCTGACTGAATACTAATACGGAAGATTCAAAGCCGCAAGCTATCTCTCCAGATGCCATAATAGTTCTTTAAGCGCTCAATTGCATACACGCATTAATTCATGTGGGGGATTGTTGGAAATTTGAATTGAATTAAAAGAAGAGGAAAAAAATAGCACTCCATTTGTTGGAATAAGGGGCTCGATTGATCGAGCACCAGGCGCCGATTGATCGCCGATCAATCGAGCCATGTGTCTGTTTGCCATAATGGTGTGTCCATTCATGTTCGGGTATGATTTTTCACGATGTGGTGCCTCCAAAGTGTCTCCTTTTGGACATACTATACATATAACATCCCTCATTTGAATTGGTATGGAATTTTTGAAATTCATATCATATTGAAGATCAAAATTTGAGTAATTTTGTAGGTCTTCATCCTTGTTATTATTGAGCGTTTTTAAACCTTTGTGGTTTAAAGGATTGTGATTTGGAGTGCTCCTATCACAAATCATAGTCGTTGTATCTTGGGAGACAAATTGCCAATTGAACTGTTAGCATCGTAGCGATGCAATATTGTCTTAAGGACGAAGATTCCAAATCTCACCTCGACATTTGTTGTTTTGCTTGCTACCTTCCTAAGATACACATCCCATTAATTTTGTACTACATTACCTGTCACGCCTCGAGACCGGAGCGCATGACACCGACGTTAATTCCAAAACTTACTTTGTAATCAACAAGCCTCATAATACAGATCTATGATAAAAACCAGCCTATTTATTTCATAAAAATATAATCGTCTTTACAACTGGAAATCAACTTGAATAAGTTGTTCATAAAGCACTTAGATCTAAACAGAGTTGCAGAAGCGTAATTGAAATAATAGAAGTCTTGGAGTCTCCTCGGTCTATCGCCACCCTAAAAGTGATATTGTACTCCTTCATCGAACTCTTCCTTGTTCTTATCTGGCAAGGGTTGAATATTTGGGGAAACACTCAGCTAGTAGGGGCCAATTGAATATGATAAAACAAAGATATAAAGATTTTCAAATAACTCTTTGTCAAACACATAGTAAATCGATACACATACTCATAATTGCTCGTACTAGAGACTTATCACATAAACACATAATCACATAATCGCTTTTTGGGATCAAGATATGGCTCCCGTGTGCATAACACTTTCCTCTTAATGATCAAGAGGTGACTCCCATACATGTGGCACGTCCACATCATGTAGCACTTTGCCCCGTCGAATCAAGTGGTGGCTCCTACACACGTAGCATTTTGCCCCACAGAGACTTCGACTTTCGATGCACATTTCTCATAAACTTTCATAATATTATCTTTAAAATACATTTTCATGTTCAACTGAAATTTTAACACATATATAGAGTTTCAAAACGAAATGACATTTGTAGCATAAACCCTCTTACCATCGGATATACAAAGCGTGGGAATGGATTCCGGATTACAAAGGTGGTTCGAATAATCTCCTCTCTTGCCTCAGCTTTTGAATTCTTGAGTGTGTGAGTAAGTGAATTTTCGAAAAATGCCAAGTGTAGAGTATCCCTTTTCTTGGCAAAGTGTAGTGTGATTTTAATATGGAGAAGTGTACTCCAATTTAGATCCACTACTTTGGCTCCTAATAGCAAGACTTTAGTGGGATGATAGGTATATGGTGTTAATGTGATTGGGAGGCAATTAAGTGGGGTGCATTGAGGGGCATGTGTTGGTGTCATCAATGGGGTAAACATATGGCCATCACATTTTGTGTAGGAGCATGATTTATAGACATTTAAGTTGATCATAATTCTAGCTATTTAGTGTTATAATTTTAGCAAGAAAATAAACGACTAATAATTAAAATAATATCCAGTGCTATTATGTCAGCATTTTAGTGTACGTGATGACGCGTCTATATTATACCCCTTAAATTAAAAATAACTCATCACCCTCAAAGAACACAAAAAAATAAAAAAACATAACACAAAATGAACAAAATAGGCATTATAAACTGTATTAACAAATTAAAAACATAAAAAAAAAACTATCTTTAAATTGAAAAAAAAAATCGCCGTTAGAAATCATTAATAAAAAATGAAAACATAAAATGAACAAAATAAATTTCTATAAATTAAAAAAAAAAAAAACTTGCTGTAAGATTGAGTGTACACAAACAAATATTACAAATAAAAATTAAAAGAAAAAATATTAATTGATAGGTGATAGCCAATTGCGTGACACTTGACTAAATGAAATTACAGAGATTTGAAGTCATCCAAGTTAAAGTAGACACCAAACACTAAATAATTTCCTCAATTTTTGTTAAAAATGGTGCTGCCACATTCATGCCTTCTTCAAAATATTTTATTTGTTTCAAAAAAGAAAACTCTCATATTTCTCCATTTTTAATATCACTTTTTCAATAATTTTAATTTTTATAAATTTTAAATTTTATAATTAGCTTAATATATTGTTTTACCGATCTAAATTTTCAAATCATAGAAGTTTTCAAATGGATCAATCAATGGTGAGTGGTGACAATACGTATTGAATTAAAGGCAAATAAAGTATTTTATTTACGGATTACTCGTTTTTTGACACTTTCTATATTATTTGACCTTTTTTTAAAAAAAAAAAATTTGACAATGGCCATCTTGGGAAGTTTTAATAATGTATTTGTTAAATATGCATAAGAAATAATGGATATACTCCGGGACACTGCTCCTGAGAAATTTTACATAAAAACAGAGATATAGTCCAAGACCCTGTTCCTTAACTAAAATCAAATTGCTGCGACCCACTGCCCCATCATTAATTCGAAAAAAATGTTGATTTTCCAAGAAAATAATAATCAATATATGTAAGTATATTCAAAAGTTATTTAATATCTCCATATTATTCTTTAATTACACACATGAAGCAGACGATTGCACACCATATTAGTCCTATTTATAAGTTATTCATCAAGCATATGTTAATAGTAGTTTAAGTACCTGATTCATTTTAACTAAAACCAATCACATTTCATTTCTTGTAAGAGTCTTTTCATTTTTAATTGATAATTAATTTTCTTTTCTGGTTTGTTTATTTGATGATATCCTTAAGAACAATGCTCTCAGATGCATCATCACCATACATTTGATGATAATGCCCCTGTGTTTCCATTCTTTTATCATATATATATATATATATATATATATATATATATATATATCATGGCTTACCATTTATTAAACACGTGTTTGCTAATTTGATATGACATATCAAAGAACTTATATTAGATGCCTACAATATTCCACTCTGACGTGCATGGAGACTGGAGAGGGTCAAGTTTCATGCCTCCCATAATAGTGGACTTTTGAGTCTTTACTTTTTATAAATCCAACAAAATGATTTTCACTCCAAAAAAAATTTATGTATAAATCTTGTAAAAATTAAATTTTCGTTTCTCCTAATTTCTTATGTCCACCCAACTTGATGCCACCCTATGAGTTAGGATGGGCTCAACCCCATCCAAATTTTTCAAAACACATTTAATGTTAAATTTCAAATATATTATTTATTAGTTCTATCTCTCTAAATCTTCGTAGTCCTCTAGCGCGGCCAACCCCATTATTTTTTTATTTTAATAGTATGCACTCAATGCTTTTGTTTAAAAATAACTTTTACCAACTTTAAGTGAAAGCAAAATAAAAGTATTTTCAATAAATAATTATAAGCATACCCTGAGATGGATCAATGCCAGGGATATTCTGGCGATTATATGATTGTTTTAAAGAAATATGTAATTTGGCTTAGTCAAAAACTGCACTAATTTCTTTTTAAAACAAGATTAATACCAATTATCAGAGGGCACCCGAGCTTCTATATTTAAAAATCATCATAACTAGTCTCTCTCTCTTGTAATTAAAATACGGTCATTGAAAATTATTAAAACTATACTTATGGGGTTATTATGTCCAACTTAATTGAGAGCTTATATATTTAAAAATTAAATATACTAATGATGTCATATGATGAATCCGTTTCTTCGGATAAAATCCTTCGCAAGGGTCGGGTTTTTTCAAAAGGGGGACGTGGAGAGAATAGTCGCAAGTTGGTATGTGGTATCTCGAAGTGGGTCGAGGACCGCTTGGACCACCAGGAGTAGGTTGAGAATAGGCTCGAGGTATGTCGTAAATAGTTGAAGAATAAGTTTTTTTCGTGTGTGGTGGTGTGGGGGGGGGGGGGGGGGGGGGGGGGGGGTTCGAAGAAGAACCCTGGCCCTCGGGTGCTGCCCTTTTACGAGATCGATGATCAACGGGATCCTCCTCCTCAGGTGGACTCACGATATCAATGATCGGGGAGGTAGGAGGAGAAGAGGTAGGAGGAGCGGGGGTAGGATCAATATATGGAGGTAGAGGGGATGAGCAGTGGACACCGACGCCTGCATTGAAGCTTGTCCCTTTTTGGACTTAGCCTTCAAGTTCTCAGCCATCCTAGCTTTCATCATTTTTGTCTCTGTAAAGAACAAACAGAGGTTAGTCTGAACAAGTTAATAAAAATCAACAAATAAAAAAGATTGCTCAGAAACACTCACCGATGGGCATTTTCAAGGATGCACCCTTCGGGCTCAGCAAGAACAAGTACATCAGTCCGTCGTCAATCAGCTTCGCCAGATTATAACACTGATCGTCAAGTTTATGACGAAAAACCGACATATACGATTCCCTTTCAAGGTGACTGTGATGCCCGGGGATTAATGGTGTTAATCCCGGTGTGGTGATGATCCTTTATGGATTTTTAATTGTGGCAATTATGAATTAATTGCGGTATTGGGACTCCAGGGGATTTTAAATCCGATATTTGGAGTCGTTGGATCCAAGGGATGAGATTGTATTCTCATCGTGGTGATAACCTTGGAATTTGGTCTTTGGTGGGATTTGGGGTCCGGAGTACTTTGTACTGAGGCTGATAATGAAAATAGAGATTGAGAGGTAATTATTGAAAACAGATGATTTTTAATGAGTCATGATGTATTTGTGGAAGGATTGGTATTTTCGAGTTTTGGTACTATATATACCAAGTAGACTCGGTATTCCGTCATTTTGGCACGGAACCCTTCCCTCTCTCATCTCTCTACGCTCAAAACCCTTCCCCCATTTCCCCTCTTTTTCCCTTGGTGGAAAAATCATTGGTAGCTTGGCTCGGGAGCCGATTTTCTCGAAGATAATCAGGTATTAATCTTCCCCTCGTCCTTGTCTTTGATTTGGTAGTAGTATTGTAGAGTTTGGTTGGGTTTTGAGTTGGTTATGGAATTTGGGGATTTTTGGTTAAAAATCCAAAATTGAGTTTTTGGAGTTTTTATTGGTTTTAAATGGTGTATTTGAGGTGTTGAAGGAGTATGGGGTGTTGGTTTTGAGTTTGGGTGTCAAAAACACCATGGAAGCTCGAATTTTTCGGAAAATCGCATGTGGCGATCGATCGCCGAGGGGCGCCGATCGATCGGGACGAGCAGCTCGATTTTTGGTGACGATGAACAGTGCGGGCGATCGATCGCGTGGTCTCGGGGATCGATCGCGAGCGGGTTGGCGATCGATCGTGAGGACTGGTGATCGATCGCGATGGAACACTGGTTTGGCCACTGGTTAGTGGCGATCGATCGCGATAAAATCGGCGATCGATCGCCACCCGAAGGATTTTGTTTTTTTTGGAAATTTTGGGAAAATTTCGGGATTTTGGAATCAGGGTTTAAGTGGCCCATTTCTGGGGCAATGTCTACATTCCAATGGGAATGCCATACTTTTAAAATGGATTGGTTGGAGCCAAAGTTTAATAAAACGGGATTCTCGGTTAAGTTTTTGGCTAACTTTTAAACTTATAAAATGGTATATTTTGGGTACTATGCATACTTAACCCGGGGTCTTTTAAAATAGTAAATCGTCGTGGATTGACGATATGTTTGGGGGTTATGAACCTGCTTGGGCACGTGGTTGCATGCTAGTGTTTAATTGTGACTTATTTATGTGTTAGCACATAACTCATCGGGTCGTGGGACTCAGGCAAGGTTGGACTCAAATTACGGGATTATAAGGTACGTATGACGTACGAGCATAGCCTGTTATAATATTGCAACTGTGAAATGCATGGTATGTGGTATTTGCGATAAACGGATATTGAAATGCATGGTATGTGGTATTTGTAATAAATGGATGTTGGAATGCATGGTATATGGTATTTGTAACAAATGGATGTTAAAATGCATGGTATACGGTACTTGCAATAAATGGATAGGGAAATGCATGGTATATGATAATCATGATAAATGGGCATACATTGGAAATCATATGGTGCCGCTTTTGAGCGAGCAATGATTGGGATGTTGTCGTCGTTGAGCGACCATCGGTTATAACGCCGCTATTGTTGAGCGTGCGTGGAGTTAAAATGTCGTTATTGTAGAGCGAGTCATGAAATAGAACTATGGAATCGTTGACTAAATGTATGTGATACCTATGGTACTATATTTGATGATTTAACCATATTTGATTGTGGAACTGGTATAGTGGGAACGGTTTTAGTTGATCAATGAGATGATCAACTGGCTTTTGAGAATTTAATGGTTTGGTTATTTTGAGAACATGGACAATACAGGGGATCTCGGATGAGGATGATACCATCCAAGGAGTATCATTTAAATTCATGGCATTTACATTCTGTAAATTATGAACTGTAATATTATGATTATTGGATTGGTGGTATTGGTATGCTCACCCCGTGTGGGGGCTGTCTCTGTTGGGGCAGGTAATACAGGTGCAGCGGTAGCTTGGAGTTGATCTCGGGCTGTTGATTTGAGGTACTTCTAGGATTGAAGTACCAGAGCTGGTTGATTGAGTACGTAGCTCCAGAGTTGAGATTGAGCGACGCATGGGATGTGCTTCCAGGATCGAAGTACCAATAACCGCATTCGGTAGAGTATCTTATACATTAGATACACGTTTATTCATTGTGTACTCTCATGTGAGTACGTTTTTAATTGTATATGGAATGTATAAATGGGCTATGGCTTTTTCTCTCTTCATTTATTGTTTGCATGCAATTAAATATGAAATTGCTAAATGAACTGAGAATGTTAGTGTATTATGAGGTTGCATGCTATGTAAGTGATCTTGGTTGGGGAATTTGAATATTATGTGGATCAAATGCAAGAAATTTTCTGGATAGTATATGATGTTATACTTGCATATGGCTTTTTCCCCATTATAGTATGATTATATGCACTAATGGTATGGAATAATACACTAATAACGGGTTAAGGGCACGGGGGTCCTTACAGTGACCCTTGATTGATTTGCCCTTCGGGAGGTTTTCTCTCCACTCCATGAGACAATCCCAAGGCTGGAATGGCGAACAAAAGAGTATAACTTCTTCCAATCTTTTATCGACGAGGGTTAGTTTTTGAGGAAACCAACCCCCGTTCCGGAAGAAAATTCAAAAAGACCGATCTCTTTCTTATTCAACTGAAAAAACAATGAAAGAGTTCGGGGGTAGGGGTAAAACCCAAAAATGAAACGACAATGAAGAAGCCCGCCAACAATCTATAACTGTTGGGGAATAATTGGCTAAGGGAAACAACAAAGTAGGAGGCCACTTCAAGAAAGAGAGGGGACAGGAAAGCGAAGGCCTCCTCGAAGTTGGTCTAAATAGAAGGGAAAATAGCCCTCGGTAGGCAAATGGGGACGAGACCCTGTAGGGAAGCAATAATAGAAGTTCCCTCTGAAATCTCCCATTTGGTGCGTATATTGGATAGATGCTGGCTCGTCTGGATCATGGACTCGAAAATTTCAAACCAAGGGACTTCGGCGACCACCAAGTCTTGCTCTGTAGTAGCCCGTTCTTCCTCCTTACGAGCAGCCGAGGAATTTGAGGAACTTAAGGTCTCCTCGATATCCGAGGAGGATGAATGCAGAGGAGGAAGAGTAGTAACTCTCTCCTCAGTATATGTGATGTACATATCTATTTCTATCGGGGAGGAATCATCTGAAGAAGAAGCCATACTTGGTAAATGCTTGAAAATCCTAAAGATCAGTTGCTCGATCGCCTGACACTAGCTCGGAGGAAAGTTTAAGCAAAGAGTGAAAATGACAGGAATGAGACGAGTATTTATAGGCGGGACCAACTAAAATGTCAGAGGATCAAGACCGTTCAAATAAGTTGGGATGGATGGTTGCAGATTAACCTCGGAAAAAAAAAACGTCGCGAAACATTTCAAATTTCGGGCAAGAAAAAAGAGAGGGAAAAAAATCCGAGCAGGTCAAACAAGGATTTTACCCGAAGGTGATAATAACAATATTTCGATATTCTCGTTTTGTTCTACTGCAGGGGGTGAGGTGATGTCATATGATGAATCAGTTTTCTCGGATAAAATCCTTCGCAAGTGCCGAGCAGAGATATCCCGAGGATAGAATACCGAGCACAAGGTACCCGAATATTATTAAACCCTTCTCGGATTTTTGATCAAAGTTATAGCGGAAGACCCGGACAGAACTGACAAATTAACGGGTGCAGACGAACTTGCGTTGATGGCGCACGGATTTCTCGAACACGTCTGGAATCCATAACGCCGTGATCAAAGGAGATCATGTTCCGGATTTCTCGCATACCACTCACCGGGATTAACACTTTAAATACATGCCAAGGGTCTCATTGTAAAGGGTTGGACTTTTGAGAAAAGAAAAGACTCCGAAGAGAGCACATAGAGGCTGTTCGGTCTTTTCTCATATTTTTCAGTATTCTTGTTTAAAGCTTTGTTATTCGCATTTCGTGTCCAAGTCCTGTAACATATAAATTTTTATAGTGAAAAATTTATGCTGGACAAGATCCCGTGATTTTTCCTTCATTCTTGAGGGTTTTCCACGTTAAAAATTGTGGTGTCTCTTATTAATTTTCTGTCACACATACTCTATCCGAACAAAGAGAATTTAAGATCACATCAACTAGTATTTAGGGTTTTCGGCAACGAACTTCCTATGGTTTTCCAAATAGGTAATTTATACTCATGTGGTTTGAAAATATACAGTTTACCCATTGTGGTTTGTGAGCATGTGCAAAACACCCCTATGTCTATGACGTGTGAGGGGGCAATGTGCTATGTTTTGCAAACCACGAAGGATAAAATGTCTATTTACAAACCACCGGCGGTAAAATGGCTATTATTGATACCATATGAGGTAAAATGTCTATTTGCAAACTAAAATGGGTTAAATTATCTATTAACGATATCACAGTGAGATAAATTGCAACTGACTCTAGTATTTATCATGTACAAGTTTTACATGTCTCTAAATAATTCATGTTGGAATATTTATATTTTTAAGTAATAAAATTTGATGTTATATGTGTATATCATTACTAAAGGTGAAGAAAATACCTTGTAAAATAATGATCGTGGGAGATTTTGACGGAATATGATGCTGCTAATTTTTAATATTTGTGTACAACATAATATATATAGAGCACCATTGGAGCACCCAAATAATAACTACATTCTCCGATCTTATTATCTTTAGATTTCATCAATAAGTTGGTTTTGGTCAAGAAAGTGAATTTTTCTTAATTACCTAGGGAACGTTTCACCAACAGTTTCTGTTTTACCATCTTTACTTTATGACAATTCTGAACCATGATTTTGCGTATTATATAATAAATACAAGAATCCCGTCAATATACATTAAACAAAATATTAAATATCAGATTTTCTTTATCAAATAATGAATGAATGAATTAATCAAATAGAAGAGTGAGTACGTTTTGGAACAGGCGGTATTATAATAAGCGCTATAAATAAAGGGAACGCCACTGAAAAACATTAATAAAATCCAACACAAATCAATTAAATATACGAATTAAAAATTAAATATTATAGCACTATCATTTTTGTGGGAGAAAAATGGGAAGCTTGCAACAAGAACTGCAGAGTGGCGGTGGGAACAGCCACGGCAGGGTAGTCTCGATGGCGGAGGCACCAACCGCCGGCGGCCCTAGTTCCGACAGCAAGCACTTTGATGACCAAGAAGAATACCATCTGAAACGAGAGGTCTTTCTTCTCTCCTTATAATCGTTTTTTTTATTTTTGTCTTGGTTTGGAATGAGAGCTTATTTTATTCCTTCCAAAGAATAATTTACATGGAGGTGTTCAAAATTTATGGAGGAATTTGAGGTGAAATTCGAAGTTTTTTTTATTTGTTTGGATGATTCGTATAAAAAATGATGATCTACGAAATTTTTTGAGATTTTATATTGATTTTGAAGAAGTAGAAAATTATAAAAATTGAATCTTGATTCATGTTTCGGAAATTACAATGCAGAAACCAGGATGGAGAAACTTCTTGTCATATGTTGGCCCAGGTTTCTTGGTTTCTCTAGCTTACCTCGATCCTGGAAACTGTGAGTATCCCAAAATATTCTGCACAATTCACAATCTTAAAAACTTTCTTACAACAATTAATACTGCATGGAATTCTTTCGTGATTTTATTGTGACAGTGGAAACTGATTTACAAGCCGGTGCAAACCATGGATATGAAGTAATTAATCAACACTATACTTCCAAACACACACACGCACGCACACACACACACACACACACACACACACACACACATATATATATATATATATATATATATATATATATATATATATATATATATATATATGGACAGATCTTATTTTTGTATATTAAAAATGAATTTGCAGTTACTGTGGGTGATCCTTATCGGATTGATATTTGCGCTCATAATTCAATCACTTGCTGCAAATCTTGGAGTTAGCACAGGTAGAATTAATGATTTCATGAGATGATATTTAATTTCATATTACATATGTATAGGATTTTTTTAAATATAAAGTTGATCCATGTAATGAAATGAATTTCTGGGTTTAATGTTGTTTTCAATTGCAGGCAGACATTTATCCGAACTATGCAAGGCCGAGTATCCGACATTCGTGAGATATTTTTTATGGATATTGGCTGAGGTTGCCGTCATAGCCGCAGACATTCCCGAAGGTATTATGCATTTGTGATAAATTTGCATAAGCTAAAAAACTTTATTTTTGAGATAGTTTTTTTTTTAATCTAGTGTCAATAATTAAATAACTGAATTTATAGCAAATTAAAAAAATTTAGGCAAGACCTTTTTAGGAGAGGGTGATGACTCGAACCCGAAACATCTTATATTGAGAAATAGACGATAACCACTACGTCATACTTGTTTTATAGGTTAGACAAACATGTGGTGCGAATAATTTCATACCTTTACTCTATTCCAAATGGAGGAATTAAATAGATGTAAAAAAATTCACAACTCCACCTTTTTCAAATTTGTAATCGAAAGTCAAAAGTCAACTAAGTGTGTGTGCACTGTTTTGGCAATTGTGAAATATGGAATTATATTATTAATTTTTTTAAGGAAAAATAAACAACTTTTTTTTATTTACAGAAAAGATGCATGAATCTGTCTCAATATATATACCAGAAATTAAACCTTGAATTATTATTTGACAGTGATTGGTACGGCATTTGCTCTAAACATATTGTTCAGCATCCCAGTCTGGGTTGGGGTGCTATGCACCGGCTGCAGCACGCTTCTCTTGATCGGCCTCCAGAAATATGGGGTAAGTTTGGTTTCCATGATAATTATTTAACAAAAAACAATGAGATGGCTAAGTAATGTGACAGATAACGAATGAACAGTTTATGGATTGAGTCATAAAATGAAAAAAACTACTGTCGTTTAAATATAAATTAATAATTACTTTGTCGATGGCTAACTTTGCTTAAAGATAACAAAATTACAAGGGAATGAAGACAACATAAATTTCGGCTAAATTTCAAAAATTGTCCCATAGAATAGGGTTTTGCCAATACTCGTTCCAAACCTTTTAGGATTAATCAAATATAGTCTCACATGAAACATTTTTAGTCAAAAATAATTTCACATAACTTTTTTAATAAATTATGGATTATGGATAAACAAAATCAAATGGCTCTTAAACCTCCATTGGCTCTGCTGACTGGGATGTATAGATAACCCCAACAGACCAGACCCATCATGCACATTTAAATTGTTTAATAAAAGTGGTTACATAATTGAATATAGGACTTCAAACCACTTTTGATTAAACAATTTTTGTGGGACTATTTTCCATTATTTATAAAAGTTTGGAACTACTATTATTACAAAGACCCCTATTTTATGGACACTGTAAACTTGTAGATGCTATTTTTTTCTTCTTCTTGGTGCTCTTTGAAATGTTTCGTCATTGCTAGTTGACCAGTTAATTTAAATATTTTCTAAGTATAAAGATTATCTCTTGAGTTGATTTGTTTAATCATAGTTAACAAAATAAAATGCATGAGATATTTGACTCTTAATAATATTTAGATTAGAGAGTTTCATTATATCAAGATTGACAATATATGAATTTACATATATTTTTTTGAGCAACTATTACAAGAGGGAGATGGAGACTCGAACATAAAAACTTTAAACTGTAATTACGACCGATATCAGATTGACTCTCAGAATCGACATCAATTTACATATTATTATTAGTACATGGACGTATGAGAAAAGTACAAATGTATGAAAAAGTACGAGTCGTTAACAGTCAGGAGCTATTAATTTTATGTTGTCAATATCAGAAAAAACTTCAAAGTAAAACGACATTTCCTGCAATTTGAAATATAATAATAATAAGAATAATATAAACCGATAACCACTCCCGCCTATAAATAATAAAATAATAAAGTCCCGAGTCCATTTTTTTTTATATATCGCTTGAGACAAACAGATGAGTACAAATTAGAAAAGAATATTAGTTATCAGCATTTTCATTCAAATCGAGATATGACATAAAAATAATCAGATTATTTGGTGGAAAATGGAAATTAAAGCTAAGATTACGGATTATGTTTAAAAAGATTCGATTTCCTTCAGTAATGACCTTTAGGACAATCATGTGTTAAATTTACAAATTAATTTTTAAAAAGATACGGGAGAGTGAGATTTTAAAGATTTCTATGCCACTCGAACCCGAGTCGTCCCACCATCTTAATTTAAAGGATATATTTAATTTCATAATTAATTTATAATAATAAATGATGTGAACAGGTGAGAAAGCTGGAACTTTTAATAGCAATATTAGTGTTCGTGATGGCAGCTTGTTTTTTTGGGGAATTGAGTTATGTAAAGCCACCGGCAGCTGCCGTGATGAAGGGAATGTTCATACCTAAGCTTAAAGGCCAAGGTGCTACTGGCGATGCCATTGCACTGCTTGGGGCTCTAGTCATGCCGTACTTTACTAAATTCCTTCTGCTTTATTATTATTATTATTATTATTTTAGAAAAATAATAATAATTACTTTGTTATCTTAATTGATTGATTTATACCCCAGGCATAATCTTTTCCTTCATTCTGCACTTGTCCTCTCCAGAAAGATACCAAATTCAGTCCGAGGCATCAATGTAAGTCAAACTGATAAATTATTCTCTCAAATAGTAGTTTGATCCATAAGAGAAGTTGGAGACAAATATATGCATATTCCAAATGAAAAAGTATAGCCTTTAGTTTTAGTGTTGGCGTATTTCTTACATGGGATCAGAGCTACATCTGAAAAACTAAACATAGATGATGGAATTATCAAATTTTTGACTTTTTTGACTCTCTCTAAAACTTCCACTTATCCTTGGTCTAGTTGACATTAAGTCCTCACTTGAGGCACAAGGTCGAGTGTTCGACACTTTCCTCCCTCGTATATAAAAAAAATATCAATAGAGGACAGGGCAACAAGCTACATGTGAGACTTTAAATTATAGGAGAAAATACTTATATAAACCTGGTTTGAGCTCTATCTATAGACTGATTTAATATTAGTTAGTCTAAAATAATCCGTATGTAAGTTTATATATAGGTTATTTAAAAAAGTGTTGTATGTTAATATTAAGTTGATATATAAGTGTGGTCCAAATCAAACAAATATAAATATTCCCTAATAAGAAATGTTATTGTCATAGTATTTTATGTTGCTGTCAGATCAATTTTCATGAATTTAACATAAAACTTGCTCTGAAAGCAACATAGAATGCTCTGACAATATCATAACACGTATCAAATTATCAAAAATAATAACAATCCGAACCTAGCCCACGGCTACACATCTATGAAGAGACTTAAGAGTAGGCGAACAAGGGGGGCCCTAGGGAGTTCTTAGATCCAGAAAAACTTTGCATTTTTTTATATATTATGGGAATTCTTGGATCTGGAAAAAACTTTGCATTTTATGTATATTATAATCTCTTGAAATGTTATGTGAATATAAAAGTATCCAGCTTCTTTCTTAGTTTTGACATCCCGAGATAATTATGCACCACTCATTAATTTTCCTCTCTTCTTTTATTACTCGAGAAACAAAATAGTCAGAAGTCAAAAAAAATTTCCTCTGTGAACTGACGGAGACACGTGGCACTGTTATCCACATAAAATCTTGAAACGAGTCCTGATGCAATTTTTCTTTATTATTCTTCTCTCTCCATTTAATTGTATATCATGGCAATGAACATTAGAAAATTTAAACGTATTAAGTAATCTAAAGCATATTTCAATTTTGCCGAAAGATCTATAAAGTGATGGTAAGAATACACGGAGTTCCAACTCAAAACGAATTAGCATGAAGTAACCATATATCTTTTAAAAGCTATCATGGCTTCTAAACTACGACAATTCTCAACAAGTGGATCCTAAATTATTTGACAATCAATTTAAAATTCAGGATGCATGTCGATACTTCTTGATCGAGAGTGGGTTTGCACTCTTTGTAGCTTTCCTCATCAACGTAGCAGTCATTTCTGTGTCGGGTGCCGTTTGTTTAGCCGACGATCTCTCACAGAATAATGCAAATTTTTGTGAGGATTTAACACTCAATTCTGCTTCATTCCTGCTCAAGGTCCAGGGATCTTACTTTTTCATTCAAAATTTTAAAATTAATAATATGACTTTCTTTTTTAAAAAAAGAATAATTTTATTTGGTAAACAGAATGTTTTGGGTAGATCAAGTTCAACTGTTTATGCAATTGCATTGCTAGCCTCGGGCCAAAGTTCTACCATCACTGGAACTTATGCGGGACAATTTATCATGCAGGTACGGGTAAATTAAATTAAGCTGTTTCATTTTAAATCTTGGGTCCTTGCAATTATGTATTAAAAAGAAATACGAATGATACTTATTTTTATACTATGAATTTCATTAGGGTTTCTTGGATCTAAAGATGAGAAAATGGCTGAGAAATTTGGTAACAAGGTGCATTGCTATAACACCCAGTCTTATTGTTTCGATAATTGGAGGATCTCATGCAGCTGGTCGATTAATCGTCATTGCATCGGTTTGTACCCATAATTTATTCAACTAATTATCACGAGTTGTGAAGTATCTCGATTTATAATAATCTTGGGTTTTTGGCAACGAAACCGTTTTTAGTTTCCAAATATGCAATTTACACCTCTTTGATTTGAAAATATGCAGTTTATCACTGTGGTTTTCAAAAGACAGTTTACCTCATCAACTTTGGGAATATGTGCAAAACACAGCATCCATGTAAATGGCGGTGTGCTATGTTTTGCAAACCACATGTGTTAAAATATCTATTTTGAATAACAAGGGAGTATACTATCTCAAACAACAATTATGTAAATTGCATATTTACAAACCACAGAAGATAAACGTATTAGCAATATCACATGTGATAAGTTGTCACTGACTCAGAAATCATTGTTAGTTCAAATTATATCTCATATTGCAATTTTCAATGTTTTTTTCTTTTGTCAGATGATACTATCTTTTGAACTTCCGTTCGCCCTTCTTCCACTTCTTAAATTTAGCAGCTCATCCCCCAAGATGGGACCTCACAAGAATTCAATTTATGTAAGTTTATCGAAGAAAAATTCCTGTTTCTATGATTTTTTTTTTAATGATCGATTCATTTTCATAAGTTTTCGATGGACCTAATTAAACTATAAGAATTGCAGATCATCGTGATATCATGGATACTAGGGCTCGGAATCATAGGCATCAACATCTACTATCTGAGCACAGCATTCGTGGGTTGGATCATTCACAATAGTTTACCCAAAGTTGCGAATGTGTTTGTTGGACTCGTAGTATTCCCACTTATGGCGATCTATATAGTCTCGGTGATCTATCTTATGTTTCGAAAAGACAAGGTCGTGACATTTATCGAGCCGACAAAGTTCGACCCAATAACCCAAACCCGAATGGAGGGTGGACACGTGGGTGAAAGTGGACGAGTTGAAATGCAAGCAAGTTCCATTTAGAGAGGATCTTGCGGATATTCCATTTCCCAAATAGAATTGTTTTTTTTTTCTTCAAGAAATTGGGGAACTAAACGATGATCATAAATTGACAAGGAAGTGGATGATTGGTTTTTGTAAGAATTTAAAGTTGTAGTATCCCAATGGGCAATGATGTAGGCTTCTTGTACTATATTGTCACGTTGATAATCATTAACTTCTTGCATTTACCTTCATGGAATAAAATTAACTTTTAGATTTAAATCTGACAAAGTACAGATATTGGTTTCGAGTAATGTACTGATTTGATTAGGTATGGCATAAATGTTGTGATTAGTTATAGATTTTGAAAAAAAAAATAAAGTTTCAAATTGAGATAATCATCTTGATCAATAAAACCATCGTAGACAATCCTTTACTCCGAAAGCATCTATGGTTCTTCGAACAATGTGATATATTTCATCGGGTAAATCCGAAACCCTTCCCCCTCCACGACCCTCTCACAGACCATTCCATTTAGGATGTATGTATAGAATAAAAATATTACAATCCCCAAAGTAAAGAAGTGTTACAAATAATGCAAAAACAAGTAGATTTGGATACGAAGCAACATAAAATAAACCAAATTTGATACCTAAATATTTGGTTTGATAACCTGCTACTAATTCTTCTTCTGTTTTGGGTAAATTAAAGGGTAATCTCTCACACTCGTTTAGAGAAGAAATTAAAAAAATATAATAGTTTATTGTTAAACTATTAAAAAAATTAAATTAAAACATTATAAAATTGGGATGAAAAAAATTCGAATCTTGAAATTTCTTTTTTTTTTTATAGCTTTTTCCATTCATCTTGTTCCTTCAATTTCAAAGTGCTTAATTATCGCATACTTACTTCCATAAATCCCATAAAACCTAACAATGGTCCGACCTACCGGATCTCGAGAGGGAAATCAGCAAGCACGCAGCGTGAAGCAAGGAGGAGAAACAGCACGTGCAGATACGGTGGTTGAAGAATTGCTAGCACCTGAAAAGGCTCTTTCTCACCCTCCATCATCTATGGTTGAGCTTCTGCATCTTCTCGATCAAGCAAAGGGACTTCAATCGAAAGTAGAGCAAGCACCGGACAAACCCATGCTAAACGCTCTTTCACAGCTAATGTGGGTATTGACAACATAATATTTTTTGAAGCATTCTGAAGTTGATGTGAAGGTAGGGGTGGCTTCTTGCATTGGTGAGGTTATTCGAATTACAGCACCTGATGCTCCTTATAATGATGGCAGAATGAAGGAAGTTTTTCAATTGATAATATCGGTTTTTGAGGATTTTTCAGACATGACCAGCAGATCTTATTCTAATAAGATAACTATCCTCGAAACCATGGCTAATATCAGGTATTGTGATATCATATTGGATTTAGAATGCGAACATCGGATTATGAGATGTTCCAGCACTTTTTGAGGGATGTAAGAAGTCATTGCTCAGAAATTATTTTTGAATCCATGCTGAAAACTATGACTTTTTTTAGAAGAAAGTGACTATATATCATCGCCTCTACTCAATCCCATTTTGGCTACTTAAAAAAAAAAACGGTGGGGAAGATTTGTCAAATGCAAAGAAATTGGCACATATGGTTTTTCAAAAGTGTGCGGAGAAGTTCAATCCCTACTTAAACCATCCACTAGAAATTACAAATCAGGAAAAGGTTGAGGAAGGATCAATGTAGTTATCAGATTTTATAGAGGACCAGAAACAAGTTTCGAGTGCAAAATTAGTAGACTCTGAAGAGAGAAGATACTTGCGTCGTGCTTCATTGAGGCAATCAGGGTTGAATGTGTGCGTGAACACTAAGTAGTGTGGGTTCTTGTGGGAGCAGACGTACCCAGCTGAAGAACTGAACACATGCAGCAGTGTTAAGATGTTGATAGATGGAATTCGGGAGGAAGGCGTAGCCCAAGGTTTAGATACGGAGAATAGCCACCTGAATGGATGCGGGGTATTGGAGTTGAGCTGCTGAGAAGAGGTTCTGGTTTGGGATTGGCGCATGGGCCTTGTTAATAAATGGCCCAATCTATTTAGGGATGGATATGTGGGCTTTGTTAATAAGCCTAGTTTGCTTATTTTTCACTGGCATGTGAACCTACAAAAACCACCAGGAAAGAATACAGGGCATAAACAATTGCTTTGGGGTCGAGCGATGGCGGGTGGCCAGAAAAGCGACGACGGACCTGAAAAATTACTGGGCCAAGGAGCTTTTAAGGATCCAAAGGCTATCCCATGGACAGTTTCTAACCCAGATTGGAGTGGTACCATTGGTTCTGCCACTTCCGTTGTAATCCGCAACTACTAGCGCCAGGCTGCTGCCCAACGGCTATTAGCCGTTGAGCATCTATTTTAATTTACTTTTTGAAAAAAAAAAGAGTAAATTCCTATAAATACCCCATTAATCAAATTACCCCACTAATCAACACAATATTCATCCAAATTCCAAACAACTCTCTCATTCTCTCATCCAATACCATCTAATTACATACAATTATATTTATTATCCATTTGTTATTATCATGTCATTATTAGTTTTGTTGAGATAAATTATTTCTACTATTACGATGGCATCTTCTTCTACTAGTGTCGTGGTGGTAGTGCTCCTCAAATCCACATATAGTACAAGAAAGGTATGATTATATTGCCGACTTCGATGATGTGCATGATATTCTTGAAGAAGCGCACCAAATTGCAGAACCTGCCCCTTCCCAAGATCCGCAGCAAGGTGGGTCATCCACAACTACTACAGTTGCTAGCCGCACAAGTAACCGTCCCCAAACTAAGCAATGTTTGGGATCATTTTGATGTCGAGGCAAAACCAGGTACGAACGAATATATTGTTGTTTGTAAAATATGTAAAAGCACTAATAATTATCAAAAAGACGGTTCCGCCGGAGGTACCGGAACTTTTAAGAAACATTTAGTTAAGAAACATAATTTTGACGAGGTTACTCTACAATCAATAGGTAGGGAACCAACACAACTTCAAATTAATCCTCAAACTTGCACTAATTTTATTTTATCACCTGCAAAAAATCAGGTGTCACTAGTTCGCTTTGTTATTAGATGTGAACTTCCGTTTTGCTATCTGAACAAGACAACTTTATTGAATTTGCTTCTGATATCCAATCTGGTTTTAAATATAATTCTAGACACACTTTGTGAAAAAATTGTATGGATGTGTTTGTTGATTATTGTCGATCTTTAAAAGTGCATAATAAGTTTAACAACTGATATGTGGACGAACAATAAACAAATTTCATTTCTTGTTGTTACTTGTCATTAGATTGATGATAACTGGTTGTAGCAAAAATGAATTTTATCACGTGAAGAAATACATTCTCGATATATACGTTAGACACAAGAATTGGATACACTCGACATAATCAGCTCTAATTGAGCGAAAGACACTCTACATAATCAGCTCTGAACCGATTAGCCATTTGAAAGACATTTTAAATATATGCAAGTAAAGTAAATAAACAATCAGGTAAATAAATGCACTAAAGTAAATAAGACAAGCATTTGTTTCTGGAAGTTCGAAGCACAACGCTTCTACGTCTCCCCTTCTTCCACCTCATGGAAGGATACACTAGAAGACTTTGATTTATACAACTCTTTGTACAAACTTGATCCAGTTGGGCATTCCCCATCCAACTAGAACTCCTAGCAACTCAACTATGTATGTTCTTTAATGTCTCACATACAAAGATCTCTCAATCGGTTGTGATGAATAATCAACCGTTACAATGATATACATTCATATATTAAGCTCTCAAATACAATGAATAGAGTGAATATCTATGGCACAAATGATTTCTAACTAGATCTGATATAGCAAGGTAAGTGGTGCCTAAAATCTGGGTTTGCTCTCTTTCAAGCTGTTATCTTCTTTGTAAGCTGCCCTTTTTGAATCCCAATGGTTTGTTTTTATCTTGCTTGGATTGATCTTCAATCACCTTATTTGAGCTTCCAAGACTTGTATATATATCCCCATACAATGATATATGCGTTAAGACATAAGAATATGCCCGTTGGAAAAGGTTCTGCACCATTCCCGAGCTTGCAGCGGTCATATTCTGGTTTCTGGGCTCTTTGTATTTCGGACCGGACTGGCGGGATCAGCCTTGTACAGATCAGTCTGGCCGGATCAGCTTGGACAGATCAGTCTGATCGGATCGGCTTGGACAGATCAGTCTGGCCGGATCAGTCTTCTGGACAGATCAGTCTGGTGCAAGACAAGCTTGATACAAAACAGCTTGATAAACTTGCTCTTCAGATCTGTTGCTTGTAGCTCTCGATTCTTTGATTTCTGGGCAAAGTGATCTATATGAAAGTTGTATTCATTTCTCTTAGCTTTCCACGGAATCAAGAATCGCTCTATTTCGAGTTTGTATGAGAGAGTTATGCTTGAAATACATGGTGATGGTCCTGTTGTATGTTTGCTGGATGCAGCAGCACATTGAGTGACTTGCAGAAGCTTTTTGTCCATCTTAACGTCCGATTCAGTCTTTGACTTTCAAAGATGATTTGTAGATCTTTATCTTAGCTTTCCAACCCATACTGAATCGTCTCATTCCTATAAGCGAGCTAAGAGTTATGTCCAACAGACTGACAGTTGCTTGCTGTAACAGCTTGCTGTTTCTTCGCGGTATAGCTTGATCTTGCAGGCGTCTTTCCTTGATAACATTCGAACTAGCCGATCTGTTGTGAAATATGACTTTTAGTATTTTGAGTTGGCTGTTCAACCTCTTTTGAAGCACGCCATTTCGATATCCGAGCTATGAGATATGATCGAAACAATCCGCTCTGCCAGGATTTTAGTCTTGGTCCAGCTTGATATTTTCAAGCTACTTCTTTGTAATTCATCAAGCTCTTAATTATGATCTATGAACTGCACACTTGATGAAATATGTTAGCAACACAATAACAAGTTTTGTTAACATCAAAACTAAGATTATTCGGGTTTCCATAACCCAACAAATACCACATTCAATATTTGTACGTCTCTACGTACTAGTTCAAGACAACAAGAATATATCATTCAATGCGTGTAACCATAATACATTTGCCTATGCTCGTAGGCTACACGTACCTAATTGTCTAATTGTAAGAGCTACACCTTGCCTTTGCTCCGAGGTACGATGAATTCACACGCTACATACATCAGTAATTCATGATCCATCATGTGCACACTACTCATTTTCAAGCACGGATTAAAAAATCAAAATATATCATATACCCATGATGATTCACTATGCAAAAGACTCGGGCAAAGCGTACGTCAAAATCGCAACAAAAAAAGAATTTTTTTAAAAAATAAGCCTTCGGCGATCGTTCGTCAGCCCATGTTTTTGTTGCGTGGAGTAACTGCCCTCGACGATCGATCGCTGCTTCACTGGCGATCGATCGTCACCTACGATTTTCAGAAAAACAAAGTCGTGATCCATGTCGATTTCGACCCAAAAGCTCTACCAACCCAATCCTAACCACAATCAAACATCATTGAGTGCTAGACAAGGATCATAACATCATTTCTATCAAAAGGATCCAACAATAATTCAAGATTTGCAAAACCTAACATAACAACTAAAACATCTTCAAAACCATACCAAAATCTACAAAAAACACATTCAAAAACCCGAGTTTCAAATACTCGTACCAAAACTCTTTAATAACAAAAGTGCTCAATAATTTATCTCTCATTCAATCAATTCATCAACACAAATATACACCAACATATACATTTATCTCCAAAGTCATGCTCTCTTAATTTATTACATTAGCTTCACAATTAAATTGCTCAATCTCATGGTTAATTCACATAATCCATTTCAACCATTGTTCAATTAAAATCATGACTCAATTTCGAAGTTCAACCACACATGCTTTATTTCAAAACCGATTCTTAAAGCAAAAAATGGTAATTCCTCATAGTTATCCCTTAATTCAATTTAAGCATGATAATTAAATTTCAGGCATCACAAATCTACTGAGGAGTCTTGACAGAAAGAAGCTGAGAGGAAGCAGAATGACATCTACCACGTCGAACGAGTTGCAGTTCTTCTTGGGTCAAATATTCATAACAGATGAAAATTTTGACGTACAGGAGTGGTGAAAGGAAAACGCTAGACAATATCATATCTTAGCCAAAATGCCGAGAGACGTTTTTGCGGTTCAAACATCCAGTGTCGCATCGGAGTCTGCCTTCTCACGGCCAAATCATTGGAGATCATAGAAGTTGTCTTAATGCAGAATCATTGTGCATGCTTACATTACTCAAAAATTGGTCGATGCTGAGAGAAAGAATAAAAGACAAGGAGGAGTCGACGAGTTTGGCAACCAAAGTTCTAAAGAAGAAGAAGAGGAGTATTCGAAAACTAGATTAATCAATTATGATGAATAATGTAATTGTTTATTAATTTCAAATACTTTAGTTTTTACCTCATGTTTTTCATATTCAATAAACTATGTATTTTTCTATCACAATTCATGTATGATGAACATAATTTGAAATCTCAAAAAATAAAAAATAAAAATTACAAAAAAAAGTTCAAAATTAAAAAAAAAAATAGTATTTACTAGTCCGGTTCCAGGTTGGAACCGGAACCGGTCCAGTCTTCCGATCCGGATCATCGGATGGGACTAGTTCCATGGCCTGGGCCATGGAACCGGAACCGGATAAGTCCGGTTGGGAACCAGATTTGATACGGTTCCAAACCTGGGTGTGCTGAAACTGATTGGTCCGATCTAGAACTAGTTCAATCCGGTCTGATAACACCTTGAGCTGCTGATGATTGGTGCAGTATATACATTCGCCAAGCTGATATAGTTGCTTGGCCAACTACTCTTGGCTTGATGATAGGTCATTGGCTCGTATATGCTTCACCTTTTAATTGTACTTCTATGGATCTTTACATTGGATCTTCCCTTGGTTTTGGGTTTGCTAAATTAGTGTTCAATCCTTGCACTAAGGTGGGAAACATAGTGTTTGGGATTCAGGGCTATTTGAGTATGATCAAGATGGGATTTGTCTTTAGCGTTAAAGACTGTAATGTTGCTATGGATATGCGCACGAATGTTTGATGAAATGACGTGAGAAGTGCAACTTTCTGGACTATAATTGTGCGTGTTGTGAAATGGTTGGTTTGAAGGAAGGTAGGAATTTGTTTGATGAAATGCCTGAGAAGGTGACATTGTTTTGGCAATCAATAAAGTGCCAGTCACTTGTTTCGTGACATCGAGGATGCTTGCAAAGAACTAGACCAACATAAAGACACTGATGGTAAACTTTATGCTAACAAGATATGGGACAGAGGGTGAGAGGTGGTCATTTTACTGACGATGCATGTGAGCATTGTATTCTCGCCTTGAGGACAACGTGAATTTTGAAAAGGCGTTGAAAGTTATGACCCCAAATCCAATGGGCCTAATCCATGATGATAATAAGAAGTCCATAACTAAATTAGTGCCTTTTAGAAGGAGATGGGGGAAATTTATGTGAGGGAGTTAGGCATTAAAGGGTGAGTGGGGTTGGGTAGTGGGGATCATTCGATATTTGTTAAGAATTAGTTACTAGCAAGGTGCTAGGGAGTTTTACATGAGATTCTCTTGGGTTTGTATCGTTTAATTTCATTCAATCAATATAGCTATTTCCATTCATCTTGTTCCTTCAATTTTAAAGTGCTTAATTATCGCATACTTACTTCCGTAGATCCATTAAACCTAACTCGGTGTCCTTCAGAACATCTACACAATACTTCTAGTGTCTGTTTTTTACTCAAGGGAAAAATCATCGAAGGGACATTTCTCTGACTACCGATCCATGCAGCCAGAGGATCCACAACGGTTCCCCCGCTTCTCAATCTAAGATACACAATTGGCAACCGCTCTAGCGACAGAAAACGCTCGAAAACAACCCCGAACCCTGCACTGAAAGTTTGCAGCTTATAAATATACAAAATCAATTTTTTTATTTCATCTAGCCGCACTTAAAAACCATCAAGGGACTTTCATAGGGGGTTTCGAACAATCCCCAGACCTAGTTGCATGCAAGTTATCAATTTTTGTTTCTTGTATCCCCCTACAAGTCACCTGTAATATAGATTCCATAATCTCATGCAAAATCTCGAGTACACTTGTTTATCCGTTCTTTGCTATATGACCATTCAGACCATTCAGAATATGTCCCATCATACAAAACATGGTAAACATTGTACATCTGCTTATCCTTGAAAGGGATGGATTTGATGCTGCCCCGAACCCTTAGATAAAATCGATATTTGAAATATTCACATCCAAGAGTTACAGCCATGACATTGCCCGTGTGGATTGGAACCACACTCCTGTTGAAATTGGAACTTCAAATGTATTCTAGGACGATGAAAAACATGGTCGACACCCATTTAGAATATACAACAAATGGTGCTATGTCATCATATATGATTCCTACATATTCGAATTGTACAACTAAATCACATTATTCTAAAATCCCTCTTCCTTTCCCTCATAAAAAACAGCAGTAAAATAAGTAGTCAAAACTCAAACTTAAAAAAAAAAAAAAAAATTAACAAAGCTGCCCAAGCAACCAGAAGTTAGTACCGTAGTCAACAATACCAGCGAATCGTAAACTCTTTTCCTTGCGTGGATCCTATTTTGATGAAAACTTGATGGTTTCTTTGACTATGCTCTTCTCATGTCATACACATGAAGTGAGCAAACTTATCCCACCAAATTTGACTTTGCATCTCTTATTTTTTACTTATCCTAAACCAGAGTTAGTCCCAGACTACGGTCTGAGCAATTGATGACCAAGAGAAGATGAGGAATTTGATGACAAATCAATCCTAGTATTAGATCCAGATGATGATGAATGAATAGTTGAAAGGGGCACCCTTAGTCCGAGCCGATACATGCCCTATAGCTGCATGGGTGACAGTTGTGGATATAACAGTTGATTACCGTGATACCCAGAAGCTAAGGGCTGTTGAGTTCCTCGAATTTGTAGCATATTATTTCCGTCTAAGATGGCAGGACCAACGACAGGTAGGCACACAGTTTGAGAAATGAATGTCGCTCCAAATTGTGCTGACAATCCTCAGCCGTGTTCTTTCCATCTGTCACATTCTCTCATTAATAATGTCTCCACTTCTGCAAATTGCTTTAACTTCGGATATAATCTCTTGAACTGAAAAAAACATAAAAGTTTAAGTGTCATGAATTCGGCCACGTCCTATATATAGATGTAGTTTACTCGCACCAAGCACAAGAAACATGTATGTAAATGTAATGTATCTATTGGTCAATGCTTTAATTTTCATCTTGATCGATCGATTGAATCGAAGTACGAAAAGGTTGATTGAAGTGTGAGATCAGTCCAAGACTAAAGCCGAGCAACTAGCTGCTGCATGATTGGACGTTTCTATCTTACCGCGCTCCCCTACTCCTAACAAGTAACAAGTTACAAGCATGTGGGAGGAAAGAATTAATATTTCAAACATTTTCCGACATCTGAGTAAAGTAATGCTCCAACTGGCCCATTAATGGCCCATCTTCGAAAGCCCAACTTGTTACCACGTCTTAAAAGTGAGAACTGAGAACCCATCAACAGAACTGCGAATCCAATTTTCATCGCCTGAAAGAGACAATCAGAATTCACTTCAATTTGTCGATTGGTACACTTCTGTTCTTTCTCATTTTTTTATTATTATTATTTTCTATGTTAGATTTATCCTGAGAGATCGTGTGTTTGGAACCCAAGCGTTGTGCCCCGCGTGCCCGCCGGATCCAAGTTTGCACGGGTCCTCCGCTCCGTATCGATTATTCAAGGATTCGATCTGCATAGCAATTACTGTTGGTATGAAGATCTGTTGATGTTATTGCGCGTTTCATAGTGCTGCAGCAGGACTGTATGCATTAGGCAAATTAAGCAGTTGCGTATATTTTTCTTGTTTTTTTTTTTTAGTTAGAATTTTGGAATGTGGGTGGGTTGTTTAAAGTTTATACATTTGAGCCTCGTCATCTTAAGTTTTTGTGGTAGATAACAAGCAGCGATTTTATTTGAAAAAATATCTACTATTTTAAGTTACTTCTAGACCAAGAAAAGATAGTTATTTTGAGTCTTGTTCGATGTCTTGAGATTTTGATCTAGGAGATTGTTTTGTTTTCCTGAAAAGCGTGGGTTGCAGTATTAGTTTCTGAATTGGAAGGATTTGGTTCTAAAATTTTCCCAATTTAAGTCTTCGATTTGAAATCTATGCGTGTTCTAGATGGATTATTTTAAAAATAACCTTTGTTTTGTTTGACAAAGATTGAAATGTAAGATTTTCAATTTTTAACATTTATTTGAACTTTGTTTTTTTGTACGAAGGCCATTTTGCAAAAGGTTTTTAAAGAAAGGCCATCTTTTAGAATATTAGATCCATCACGGTAAAAAAAATACTTTTAACATGTCTCTACGGTGATTACTTATCTCTCCTTTTATGGATCCCCTTTTCTTTATGACCTAAATTATCATATTGCAGAGTTTTCCTGATTTCCAGATGTATGATAATATTGGACCACAGACTGGGGTGCCTAGACCACCTATCACGCAGCCAAATCCTTTTGGGAATACGTTCTATGGTGCAAGTTCAGGATTCATTAGAGGTGGACTAGGTGCTTATGGAGAAAAAATTTTAGGATCTAGCTCCGAATATGTGCAAAGCAATGTAAGTAGCGTATGGGATAATCACCAATCATTTGTCTAAGCTTTTGTGATTGGGTATGGTCGTTGCTTGTTGTCTGAGAAGAAGATTAGTTATCACTGTGTACAATTCCCCCACGATATAAATTTTTTCAGCTTTGGCTTTCAATTATTGTTGTAAACAGATTAGCCGGTATTTTTCCGACCCTCAGTACTATTTCCAAGTCAATGAGCATTATGTGAAGAACAAATTGAAGGTTGTTCTTTTCCCATTCCTGCACAGGGTGAGATATCAATATCCTCTAAGATACTTGTAAATGCATGTTTTTCCTTAGAGAGTAGTTTTCACTTTGTTTTGGTGTTCGATAGGGCCATTGGACAAGAATTACAGAGCCTGTTGGTGGAAGGCTCTCATATAAGCCTCCAATTTATGATATCAATGCCCCGGACTTGTATATTCCGTTGATGGCATTTGGAACCTATGTTGTTCTTGCTGGTTTATCATTAGGTCTTCATGGAAAGTAAGTTCATCATTTATTCCCATATATGTTGGGTCGGTTTCATTTTCTTTTCTTTTTTTTTTTCCCGATGATTCAACATAGTTATCAAATGTTCATGAATATTGAGTTTCACGAAGCAAGTTTATTGAGTTAATGATATACGCATTTGACCTTTCAAAAACGTTAATTTTCTTTGTTATACCATGTTTAAACTCTTTGTTGATCAATCTCAATTTCTCAAAGTATACCGTGCCTCTGCTAGGTGATTTATTCTATATTTGATTTTTCTTCTACAGCTGAAGCAACGAGTGTATTGTCCTGTGTTGACTCTTCAATTATCCCCATTTATCTCTCTTTTAGCCCACTAACCATCATTAGAATTCCTCGTCACTACCTAATAATTGCACATCCATTGCCAGGTTTAGCCCCGAAGCTGTAAACTGGCTTTTTGCCAAGGGGGTTGTAGGCTGGACTTTTCAAGTGGCCCTTCTGAAAATGACACTGTTCTCATTGGGTAGCGGAGAGGCACCATTGCTCGATATTGTGGCGTATGCCGGATACACTTTTACAGGAATCTCTCTAGCTATTTTGGGAAAAATCTTTTTGAGATACGCATACTACTTCATGTTGCCATGGACGTGTTTGTGCATGGGAATTTTCTTGGTGAAGACTATGAAGAGGGTTCTTTTTGCAGAAGTGAGGACTTATGATTCGAGCAAGCATCATTATCTTCTGCTCTTCATTGCCTTGGCACAATTTCCACTGCTCATTTGGCTTGGAAACATTAGTCTTAATTGGCTATTTTGAACTGTGTATTGTCTTCATGTTTGCTGCAGAGGAACACACACTGTGTTAAATATGGATGGCAGTATTACAATGCAATTTCATTAGTTTGTGTCACGATTCTTGTCTTCATTCGTTGAATATGTCTGAATCATTTGTTTATTTTTATACTATGTAAGATACTCATCACAAAGTCCGCTGAAAAAAAAAGTCAGGGCTTTAGACCTGACGGCTGAAACTTGGCTAGATATTTGAATGAAAGTAATTTGGAATCAAAGTTTTTTAATTTTTAGTTGGAAAATTAGTTTAGTTGTACGTAGGGATAGCAACATAGCAACGGGGCGGGTTTGACCAAACCCATGACCTGCCCCATTACACATAAAACCCGAACCTGCCCAGCCTTGGGTCCAATTTTATTTTAGAAAAAAAAAAATTAGCTATAAATCAATTTTGAAACACAAAAAATGAGTTTTGTGATAGAATTTCATGTTTTTCTATAGTTTATAATATGCATTGAAAACTATTTTTAAGCTACCAAATATTTATTAATTTGCTCTTATTTCCTTCAAAATGTCAACTTTCTTAACATGAACATATGAGTTTTGATATAAAATTAAATAATTACGCTTTATTGTTCAATCAAGAAGTGAAATGTATAATCAATATTAAATGTTTTTTTTAAAGAAAAATTAAAAATGTATAGTGGGGCTGGTTCGGCCAATCCTAGGCCCCGCCCCACTTTCAAACCCGATTGAAGCAAGTCCAGACCAGCCCCGATGGGACGGGTTTAATGCGGGTCCAGGTTTGGACCTGTCCCATTGCCATCCTTAGTTGTCTGAATGATTTTATTAGTATTTTAGAACAAAATTATCAGAATTTCAAATATTTTATTCAAATCAAATTTCTCTGACGCAGTTAAATACCAAAATTCCTAAAGTCTATAACTAGATTTACAAGCATGCTTATACCTGATCTAAGTAACGTAAATTAAAGAAGCATAAGGTAAAAATGAGGATTTATTAATCTAATTTAATTTGTTACCATGGCCTTTTGCCATTTTTACGTTTTGCTTCTTTAATTTACATCAAATAGATCAGGTATAGTTTCAATTTTTGTTATCTTTCTGAGCAAACAATTGAGACCAGAGCACTTTATATACTATCCTGATATCTTTTTGCATGGCGGGTGACGGCAGGGCCAATACAAAACAATCATGGACGGCACAGTGGCTCATGAAATTTGATAATTCATACTTTTAAGATGGAATATGAGGATTTGGATGAGTAGTTTTCTGTGTTTTATGTACTGTTTCTGCGAAACATTGGATGATAAAGGAAGAAGAGACGAAGATCTGTTAGTTTACCCACTGATGCAGATCCATCATTCAAAAAGAAGATGTATTTCATTCAAGGTAAGTATTCTGTATTCATATAAGCAATATACTCCACCCGTAGAAGTTTTTGTTCTAACTAAGCTTTAATTAGACAATGATGGTGTTTGACAAAATTTATTTTATATAATTTACAAGTTCTTCTGCACCTCATAACTTGTTATAGGAGCTTATAAATTATAATATTGTATATATTAAGAATAAGTTGCTAAGATATTAGGTTACAGATAGCATAACTAAAAAATGTTGATATTTTTAGTATTACCCTCATGCTAGCATTTCGTTACCCGACAAAGCTAGCGATTGTTAACGGCTGCAACTTTACTAAATAATCGGTGTGTGAATGAAATCAATAGTTTCTGCAGTCGAAGATCCGGTAAAAATCATGCAATTGTGGCAATGCTAAGATGTATGAATTTTGTGTTGGCAAGGTGGCTCTTTCCATCATTGATATGGTGAGAGATGGCTTGCAAGGTGTCCAATGGTTGAGACACATTGCTAGCCATTTGTCAAGAATTGGTAGAAGTTCAAACTCAAAATGATAATGGCTTCCGAGGGATTGTCACATATATAAACCCATCTTCCCTCACTTCACAAACTATACCCTCAATCTGAAATCACTCTTCATATAACAAGCTTTTAAGTTTATGTACCAATATATTGAGTTCTGAAGTGATCTTGGAGAGTTTGTAATTCTCATCTCAAATTTCTAATAAATTGTGTTTGTCCCCCGTAGACGTAGGCAATTGTCGAACCATATAAATTCTTGTTCTTGTGTGTGTATGATATATGCACTTTATTTTGGGTATTCTTGCACAACAAATGGTATCAGAGCCATGCGTTCCTGAAAATGCCCGAAAAGTAAAAGTGTCCGAAATTGATTTCCGATCATACCACTAGTTTCGTTTTGCAGACGGGAGTCCGGAACAATTTCCGTTTGTAATTTCAACTTCCGAGTCAACGTGAATTTTTTTGAAAAAAGTACGTGAAAAGTTGCAGAATTTGGTGAGGAAGAAGCAACCCATTTTCAGATCCGAACCGGGCCGACACAGGACCCGGCCAGCCGACCCAAAACCGGCCTAATTTTTTGGCCAATCACTGTTCATAGGCCAGCACTGTTCATATGCCCAGAACTATTCACGCTCAGCACTATTCAACATAACAGAAAAAGCCTGGTTCGGACCATTTTTCGCCATTTGGCCATCCAGGACTTGTTCCCCACTATTTTGACCCTTCCAAACGTAACGGTAGCATTCGTCTCTACTAAATAGCTACCGAAAAAGGTCAAAATAATGGGTCAAGAAGCATCCATTAGCGGTTCAGTTAGACGAACCTTTACTATCAAATGCAAAATTCGAGGTGGAGAAATTTGACGGGACCAACATTTTGGCATGTGGCAATGTGAAGTATTAGATCTCTTATTCCGTGAAGGATCTAATATATCCTTGGAGTCCAAGCCCAAGGACATGTCACCTGAGGATTGGAACTATGCCAACCGGCAAGCTTGCGGCACGATCTGGCTCTGCTTATCCAAGGAGCTGAAGTACTTTGTCATGAAAGAGACTTCAGCAACAAATCTGTGGAAGAAACTGGAGGACAAGTACATGAAAAAAAGCATAGAGAATAGGCTCTATCTGAAAAAAGCTTTTCCGGTTTCAGTATAAGAAAAATACGCCAATGATAGAGCATCTTGATAATGTCAACAAAATTGTTGCCGATCTGCAAAATCTGTAGGTCGAAGTTCAAGATGAAGATATGGTGTTACTATTGTTAAACTCTCTGTCAGGATATTATGATCATCTGACCACGACTTTGTTATACGGTAAAGACGAAGTCAAATTAATGGATGTTTACAATGCTTAGTTAAACAATGAATATCGAAGGAAAGACCAACATGATCATAGAGATACCAAATATGAAGTATTGATGGTATCCAGAGGGAGAAATAACAATAGACAATCTGTCAAAGGATGAGGCAGATCCAGATCGAAGTCCAAAGGAGAATCAACACGAAGATGTCCTACAAAGGATGAATGTGCATATTGCCACCAGAAAGGGCACTGGAAGAGTGATTGTCCTAACAATGATAAGTCAAATGCGAATGTGGTACAACGAAATTCTGACAATGAAGATGACTCGGCATTCTCGATTTCATCTTCCTCATTCAATTCATCTGATAGATGAATTCTAGATTCTGGATGTTCTAATTGTAAAACCCCAAATTTATGCCCCCCACTTTATCACCTAAACTTTTACCCAAATAACATTATTAACTTTTATTTACCAATTAAAAACATCCTAAATGGGAGACTTGGGTTGTGGGATTTAAAAACTTGTGTCATGGGATTTAAACCCTTATTTTTCCACACTAGCCTAAATTAACCACCCACCAACCCTCTACCATTATATATCATACCAAAGAAGAGAGAAATTTCACTTCTATCACCACCTAAAATTCGAAACTCTCACACACAACACACACTCAGATTTTTGTTTTTTCCAAGGCAAGGAGGAAGAACTCTTGTGCCAATTCGCAACCCGAAATTCATCCTTCACGCGTACTTCCAATAGTAAGTGGGTTTTTGCTATAACTTCATTTCGTTTTCAAACCTTATGTATGTTTTTAAACTTCGATTGAACAACATTATGAAAAGCATGATTTTAAATCAAATAAATATGTGACATGATCATGAACGAAGGACTTTGCGGAGCAAAGTGCTACGTGAGTAGGAGCCACTTCTTGATTCGGCGGGGCAAAGTGCTACATGGTGTGGACGTGCCACATTCATGGGAGCCACCTCTTGATCCTTAAGAGCAAAGTGCTATGCCACGGGAGCCACTTCTTGAATCCAATAAGTATATGTGAATATGTGGAGAAATGTGTTTATGTGTTTTTATGCCAAGATCTATAATTTTAGAATTGTTTAAAATGATTTCGGTTATAAAGCTATATGTGTTTTTACTGTTCAATCGGCCCCTACTTGCTGGGTGTTTTCCCAAACACTCACCCCCCCTTACCTCCCCTCCCAGACAAAATCGAGGAAGAAGATATTGAAGAAGAGGAACAAGAGCAATTCTGGGGATGGTGATCCACTAGAAGCCTCAAGAAGATTTATTACTTATTTACGTTTTCGCACTTTGATTTTTAGAACGAGACTTTTGGATCTCGTATTTGAAGTTGTAATGACATTTTAATTGATTATGGAATAAAATACTGGTTTTAATATAGATCTGTACACGAGGCTTGTTGTGTCCAAATATCATGTTTGGATTCGACGCCGGTGTCACGCGCTCCGGTCTCGGGGCGTGACACTAATCATATGTGTCCACATTGCCAGTGGTTCTCATACTTTGAAGAAATCAATGGTGGAGTTGTCCTCATGGGCAACAATAATGCCTGTCATACAAAAGGCATTGGTACAGTTCGCTTTAAGATGCACGATGGTATAATCAACTTACAGAGGTGAGATATGTTCATGATCTGAAGAAGAATCTGATCTCACTTGGAGTCCTCGAGTCCAATGGCTACAAGATAACCATGGAGGGTGGAATTTGAAAGTTGTACATGGTGCATTCTTAGCAATAAATGTACTCGAGAAATAAATCTATATTTTCTAGATGGTTCCATAGTCTTTGGGAGAGCTGCAGTATCCATTAGAACCAGAGATGATTCACCTGATACCTCACGGCACTGGCATATGCGCTTAGGACATGCCGGTGAGAAGGCTCTGCAAAACTTAGTGAATCGAGGTGTTTTGAAAGGTTCCAAAAGTGTGAAACTTGACTTCTGTGAACATTGTGTCTTGGGAAAGCAGACACGTGTCAAGTTTGGTACCGCTATCCATAGTACCAAAGGGATACTAGACTATGTGAACACCGACGTTTGGGAACCTTCTCAGAATGATTCATTGGAGGTAAACATTGGTTTCTTACATTTATAGATGATTTCTCGAGATATGTTTGGGTGTATACTATGAAGCATAAAGATTACGTTCTGGACATCTTTCTCAACTGGAAGAAGATGATCAAAACCCAGACCGGAAGGAAAGATAAAGAGGCTCAGATCTTATAATGGTGGATAATAAATATCAGACCCATTTCAGAAAACATGCCTGAAAGAATGGATAGTCAGACATTTCACCGTACCAGGCACGCCGCAATAAAATGGTGTGGCAGAACGTATGAATCGTACTTTGATTGATAAAGTCTGTTGCATGCTATCCCAATCTGGACTGAGCAAAGCATTATAGGCTGAAGCCTTGTCATATGCCTCTTATATCATCAACAGGCTACCAGCTTCTGCATTAGACGAAAAAACTCCAAAGGATGTATGGTCTGGACAACACATTTCTGATTATGATTATCTGCATATATTCGGCGTCCCGCATACTTTCACGCCAGAAAATCAAAATTGGAACCTAGAGCCAAGAAAGTTGTTTTCATGGGCTCTAGTGAAGGAGTGAAGGCATTCCGTCTATGAAACCTTGAGTCAAAGAAGATTGTCTTAAGCCGAGATGTTACTTTTGACGAATCTGTAATGCTGAACCAGACAAAGTCAGAGATAGAGAACCAATATCCGAGCTCTCACTTGCAGATGGAGTTCGAAATTCCCATAACTTCGGACCATCCTATTCAGACTGATGATCATCCTGAAGAAGACTCTGATGATCAGATTGATGACTCTGTTCAAACAGAGATACCGGATTCAGAATCAGTACCCGGATCTGTTGCTAAAAGTAGACCAAAGAGAATTATCAGAAAACCTTCTCGGTTTACTGATATGGTAGCATTTACTCTTCCGATTGATCAAGATGCTATTCCGTAGAAGCTATGTATAGTACATAAAAGCTCATGTGGAAGACGGCGATGGATGAAGAAATGAAATTGCTTTATCAGAATAAAACTTGGAAGCTGGTTCCACTTCCTAAAGGAAAGAAAGCGATTGGTTGTAAACGGGTCTTTGCAAAGAAGTAAGGTGCATCAGGCAAAGACAATATTAGATACAAAGCTAGACTAGTAGCAAAAGGCTACGCATAGAAGAAATGAATAGACTATGATGAGGTTTTCTCACCTGTTGTAAAACATTTGTCTATTCGGCTCTTATTAGCTTTGGTTGCACAGTTTGACCTTGACCTAGCCCAGCTTGATGTCAAAACGGCATCCCTTCATGGAACTTTGAACGAAGATATCTATATAGCTCAACCCGATGGATTCAAAGTTCCCGATCATGAAAATTGGGCTTGCAAGCTCGACAAGTCAATATATGGTCTCAAGCAGTCACCGAGACAGCGTACAAATGGTTTGACAGCTTTATGAAGAAACAGAGGTACACACGTAGTCAGTTTGATCATTGTGTCTACTGAAGAAACTCCAATATGGTTATTTTATCTATCTGCTCTTATATGTTGATGATATGCTGATCGCATCTAAAAGCAAAGACAGAGATTGATAAGCTGAAGGCTCAGCTCAGCTCAGCTCAGCTCAGAATTTGAGATGAAAGATCTTGGAGAGGCCAAGAAGATTCTTGGAATGGAGATCAAGAGAGAGAATAAATGGCACAATTTGTCTGACTCAGACTCAGTATCTGAATAATGTACTCCCGAGATTTGGTATAGATGGAAATACCAAACATGTAAGTACTCCGTTATCTCCACATTCAAACTGAGTGCATCAAAGTCTCCCACTACAGATGCCGAGAGAAGACAAATGGATTGCATTCCTTATGCAAATGCTGTCGGAGCTCCGATGTATGCAATGGTGTGCACAAGACCTGATATTTCTTAGGCGGTTAGCATGGTGAGCCGATACATGCATAACACTGGTAAAGAACATTGGGCTGCGATAAAGTGGATTCTACTGTATATTCAGGGTACCGTGGATATTGGTCTGAAATTTCAGAAAGACGAGATGAATCGTCTAGTTAGATATGTCGATTCGGATTATGCTGGTGATCTTGATAAGCGTCGATCACTATTGGTTATGTGTTTACCATAGCAGGAGGACTAGTGAGTTGGAGATCCACCCTACAGTCTGCAGTTGCTTTGTTTACTACAAAGGCGGAGTATATGGCGATCACAGAAGCATTCAAGGAAGGCATCTGCTTGCATAATTTGGTGAAAGACTTGGACATCAGATTGAAAAATACAGAATTTTCTATAACTATCAAAGTGCCATATGTCTGGCAAAGAACCAAGTTCATCACAGTCGCACCAAACATATCGATGTCCCCTACCACTTTGTTCGAGAAATAGTAGAAGCATGAGATATTCTACTCAGGAAAATTGCAACTGCATATAATCTCGTAGATATATTAACAAAGGTGGTTACAGGAATAGAACATTGTTTAGACTTGATCAACATCTATCAAGTATCCAGCGCCTAAGGGCGTACTTAAGGAGGCATCATATATTGACTGGAAAATCGACAAGGTGGAGATTGTTGGAAAGGTGGCTCTTTCCATCATTGATATGGTGAAAGGTGGCTTGCAAGGTGTCCAATGGTTGAGACACCTTGCTAGCCATTTGTCAAGAATTGGTAGAAGTTCAAACTCAAAATGATAATGGCTGGGGATTGTCACCTATATAAACCCCTCTTCCCTCACTTCACAAACCATCCCCTCAATATGAAATCACTCTTCATATAACAAGTTATTAAATTTTCTATGCCAGTATATGTGAGTTGTGAGGTGATCCTGGAGAGTTTGTATTTCCAAAAAATTGTGTTTGTCTCCCATGGACATAGACAATTGCCGAACCACGTAATATCCTTGTTCTTTGTGTGTGTATGATATTTGTACTTTATTTTGGGTATCCTGACACAACATTTTGCAAGTTACAAATACAGATTTTTTCAAAGGTTGTGAAGAGCTTGTCAAGAGAGACTTCATTTCCATATACCACTACAACGGCTAGCAAGTCCAGAGTTCCATAAGGTCCTGTACACTCCACACACCCCATTTAACTCAACTGGTATACTTTTGCACATATATTCATTCATTCGTTCTTATAAAGATGTAATTTGTTTATTTTTAGGGAATGTAGGAAGCTGTATGTAAAATGAACCAAAAATTGTGTACCATGAAGTGTACAATGAAGTGATTCTTGCTGCCTTGATGTGTTTTCTGGATCAATTTTCCGCAATGTTTTTTTTACGATAAGTCTGTCTTCTCCGATTTCCTCCGTGACACAAGGGATTTTCTCGGAAATATCAAAACTCCTCGATCTGAATTGCTAGTTATAAATTTCGTCAAGTGGGAAACCAAATTTGGTTGATGTTGTCCTTGCGGCAAATCAGCCGATAATAGAATATTCTCATTCAATGATGCCCGTGGGTTGTGGGTTAACAACTGTTAAATCCTCTATGTGAGAGATTCCTATGATTGTTAACGATGAATTCTTCTGAACAGATTTTAAATGTCGCTTCCGTTGGGGGATATGGGTTCTGGGGCTTTGGAGGAAAGCATTTTATGGCTAAAAATGTATTTTGTATGTAACGTGTCAGCAAAAAATTTATAAAAAGGAGAAACAATTTTAAAAAATAATGAGATAATATATCAAAATCGTGGTGGTAAAACAGAAGATGTACTAAAAGAAGCAATAATTAAAATTGTCGGTGCATAGAGGAGGAAGACAGAGCCAGTGCACGCATTTCAATCTTATCGATTTATATAATATCCCTCAATTGCAGCTATAAAGATGTTATCTTTGACGCTGCCACATTACTGTTTCCTCGTTTTCCTTATGTTTCGGTACTTATCATCCTGTGGTCGTCTAAATTTCTAATTTTTGTAAATTTAAGGGGCTTTTCAAATTGCAAGGAATTCAGAGTTAATATGTACAATACTTTCTTGCTGACTCCAAGTGTTTGGGGGAATTCTACTGCACTTGATTCCTTCATTTTCTTGGCGTATTGGCATTTTTGAAGTAGACCCAGCTTAAAAGTCCAATATTTATCCTTCGTTTTGTAAAAGTTTAGAATCTATAATATTGATTGGAATTTGGAATTATAATTAGCAGAACAGCTTATTTTTCATTAGCTGCGCCGAAAGTCGATGAATAATTGAGAATAAATCAGTATTCTGAATGAGAAACGTAATCTATTTCTCAAAAATAATCAAATGCTCTATCTACTATGAATTACATGTGAAAGAAACGAATAAATAAATCGATACTCTAACGTATACCCATCTTTTTTTATATAGTTTCACAGCAAACTAATGATTTTTCTACCACGCTTCATTTAAGAAGTGGGATAAATTTTACCATTTGAACCTCTAACTTTACCTAAGTAAACAGCTTAATTATGAATATCAATGGGATTGTCATGATCTTGTAAATATCTCTCGGCAATGGTAGCATGAGTGGCTGCGCCAATGGGAAGGGCGTCTTCGTCAATCATGAAATGTGGGGAGTGGGCCGTGTGAACGGATCCTAAGGTTTTGTTATTGATTCCAATGAAGTAGAAGGTTGCAGGGATCACCTCAGAGTAGAATGCAAAGTCCTCGGATCCCATCAGCGGTTGGATGACCTCGAAGTTTGTGGGGCCCAACAAATCAACGGCGACTTTCTCCAAGTGTCGATATGTACGGTCATCATTCACCGTGGGCGGGTAAATTGTGTCCTGATTCTTGAAGAAGTCCACAGTTGCTGAGCATCTGAAAACTCGAACTTGTGATACAATCACCTGGTATAGATATTCAAAATTGCATAATAAAAAATTGTTTGTTCATCATGGTATAGGACTTGAGCTGGGGGTGCATTTATTGAAATGGAAAAATGAGAGTAACCTAACCTGTTCTATCCTTTGGAGAAGGTGTTCAAAACTTTTTTTGGAAAAAGCCCTCAAGGTGCCACCGAATTCAACTCTATCTGGTAGTACATCAAGATCATCTCCGCTTTTGAAGTAAGTCACAGAGATGACCTGGAAAAAAAAAAAACCTAAGTCCCCTAAGATACTGTTCTTGAGAGAGTAACTGTTCTTGTTGAGCTTAAGCTCGTTAGGCACAAACCTGAGAGTCCAATGGGCTCGACTCTCGTGATACAATGCTCTGTAAACTGTTCACCGCAGTTGAAGCAGCCAAGATTGGGTCAACTGAAATGTGAGCCTTCCAGGCTAAGCCGGGTTCAACGATAACAACAGCCTTGAAGAAGCCACAACCTGCAAGTAAAGGACCTAATCTTGACCCAAGTACCCCAGTCGGGAGTAAATGTGATACATGCATTGCAAATATAGCCTCGACATCTTCAATAGCACCCGCTTCTATCATTCTTTTTGCCCCGTTCCCTACTTCCTCTGCTGGTTGAAAGATCAGTATCACGGTCCCCTATTACAAGAAACGTATGTAGAAGTTTGATATTATGAAACAATGTGTTGCATGTAGTTTGTATCTAATGAGATTGTTGGGGGAAAGGGGGTGATTGCCCTCCTCAAAGCAATAGAAATATGAAATTTTACATGTCATCATCCTATTTCATACCCTCTCTTAAATTTCTTGGTCCGCCCCTTAGTAACGATAAACCAACTACCCCACCACTACGACGATCGCCTAAAATTTTATTGAGGTTCCGAATCTATTATTTCTATCTTCTAGTATCTTTAGCATATCAAATTACATTTGCACCTTCTTTTTTGACGCAACGGTAAAGTTGTTGTCATGTGAGCTGGAGGTCACGAGTTCGAGTTACGGAAACAGCATCTTGCAATGCATGAGAAGGCAACGTACATTAGGTTCAATGGGCCCGACCCCTCCAGGTTTGCCCCCAAAGTATTCTTTGTCACCATGGATGGCCTTTAGTTGGTTAAAATCACAGCACATGGTAGGGTGTGTGAGGAGGAAATTTGCAACAGGGTCAATTACCCTTGGTGCGAGATTTTTCAGCCATAAAATGAGAGATTGATTCATGCATAGGTTGCCATATAAATTTCAACACATTTTCTTGATGCTAAATCGGATATGTATATACCCTTTGCTAGCCATATACTTATTGTACGGTCTGGACCTTTAAATAAAAAAAGTCCAATTTAATGATCCCCACACGATTTACGAAAACCTAGGGACTACTATCAAACTTTAATGCTTTCTTGGACAGACATCGGATTAGTGGGCCAGTTTCCTAAGCGTCGAACTTGAATACTGCTATCCCGAGGTCAAAATATATATATTTTTTTTATAAAAAAAATATTTAAATTATTATTTTATCCTTGTATCTATATAAATTAGAGGTTTTTACATTTGATGTTACAGATCTTGAAATATAATTTTATTAATATGTTGTTCAAACTCGAGTGTTTGATACTACTAGAAAATCGAGGTCATGAGCTCGAGTCACTCAAAAATATTATAGTAGTGTTCGAGCTCAAAAAATAATACTTGGTCGAGCTTGAATGGGATGCTAATCGAACTCGAGGTGATTACCATGTACCCTACTCTAGCCCTTATCGATCACCTCCCAGCAAAATGACTGATATCTTGGCTTATAAAAAATTATTGATATCTTTTTTTTTTTTATCAAATTCAAATTTCACGAAAGATAGTTTTAAGTTTCAGTTGCATGTAAACAATTCACCAACTATGCAATTGGAAAATTTATCCTTGATTCTAATACACCTTCATTTAATAGGTTTTAAAACATCTTGTTTTAACAAAAAAAAAAATGTGTTAGCCAAATGGGAAGCGTAGGATCGGGCGTTTATCGTTAAACCCTAAATTATAACCGATGATAATGGTGGAACCCAAATCCTTTTAACTGTCAAGCAACTCAAACATCGCATCTAGATCGTTCTATCCGTCCCCAAACAACAAGTATAAAAACATCTAAACAATGCGATAAATTAATATGCATGCTGAAACGATTGCGAACCTTTAAGTGTTTTTCTCGTCCCTTTAAGATCTTAGCCGCGCCCAGTAGCATAGCGACGTGAGCGTCGTGTCCACAAGCATGCATCTTCCCTGCAATTTTGCTTTTGTGCTCCCATTCAACAGTTTCCTGTGAACACATTCAAGAAAATTCAACGGAATAAAACCCAATGTTTATTTATCCAAAATTTCCCATACGGTTAAAATAGGTGAATTTAGTCATAACTCGGACGCAATCCTCTAGTACTATGGAGAAAGAAAATCTGGCTCATATAAACTATTACTTCAACCGTCATTGACCCGGCAAAGCTTAGGTGCGTCTTTGACTCGGAAAAGTTAATCAATTTTAAAAACGACATATGGCTAAATTAAAGTAAATCTCTACTTTTCCAATCTTAATAAAATTGAGTATTGTTTAAAAAAAAATTTGAGTAACAACGTTTAACGACCTTATAGACGTGTTAAAACTGCTAAGAATACGTGGGTTCCAACTTATTATCTCTAAAGAAATTGATAATAAATAGATTAATTCTTATATCTTATAAAGATCTAAGGCGAGTTAGCTCTTTGTAACGTGAGTTATGGTGATGATACGAGGTTCAACTCAAAACCAATGATAATAAATGCAGTAATCTAAGGCGAGTTAGCTCTTTGGAACGTGAGTTATGGTGATGATACGAGGTTCAACTCAAAACCAATGATAATAAATGCAGTATCACATATATATTAAAAAGAGGTAATTGTAAACTCACACATCCTACTGTGGATGTGAGATAAATCTCAACAAGAACCGAAGAACTAAGCAAACAAAAATTGATTTTTATTTGTAAATTAAAAGTAATTAAAAAGATTTAAGTCATAAATATAGAGGAATAAAAAAATGGAAATTCTGAAACCTGAATAGGTAAAGCATCCATATCTGCCCTGAGACCCACGAAAGGCGGGTTTCCAGTACCAACCGTAGCTCTGATTCCGGTCTTAGCTAACGGGAAACGGTAGCTTATATCAAGCTTGTCCAACTCCCGGCGAATGACCCGACCCATTTCGTGCTCTTCGAAAGCCAGTTCCGGGTTCTCGTGAATCTCCCTCCGCACAGATTTGATCCATTTCACGTTTTCGGGTTCCTTCGCAATCTTCAGGATTTCTGCAGAACAAGCAGCAGTCCAGACACTGCAGTCCGTATCGAAATCTGGGAACAAAGAATCACGCTCTGATGAAGAGGATTTATTGTTGGATTTGAAAGCGGGTTTGTTTAAATTCGCGAGTGAGAATTTGAAGTAGGAAAAATCTTGTTGATGAGGGGGATTTGTGGAAGTTTTCGTGATCATGAAATTCAAAAGGCTGATAAGAATTGGGAGGAAGATGAAGGTAGAGTTCTTGCGAAGAATCTTCATTATTGATTATCTGTAATATTTTTGTCAATATGGTAGAGATTGGTTGAGTTTTTTGAAGATACTTTAATGGAGGAAGAAAATGTAGAATTCAAGACAATTGAAAGGGTCGGAAATGAAGGGGTTCGTTAAGGAACACGTGGGTTAAAAAAGAGAGGACTGTTGAATTAAAAAAAGTCACGTGTAGGAATATGTTCATAAATATTTTTTTTATGACTTTTACAATGACCACAAATTGGCGAGAGACTTCGAGCCCTCGCCAATATTAGGGAAATTAGGTGACAAACCATCGTCATCGAATATGTTCATAAATTAGTTGTATGGCTGGTAGCAGTTACATCGTTCAAATTTTTAACCCTTTTCGAACATAAGTATTTATTTATTTTTAAATATAAATTATAAAAAAATTACAATAATAAATTTATTTATTCACCTAATAAATCTTACTTAAACTAACTATTAGTATGATCCACCTTTTTTTAAAAAAATAATCTTTCAAACTCTTTTTCTTTTAAGATATATTTACCAAAAAAATTATAGCTTAAAAGATGTCAAACTGTATGCTTTCATACAAATAAGCTCTACTCAGCAAGATTTCAGATCTTCTTGTAAGAAATAAACTTTATTACTATTATCAAAAAATTTCTTTCATTATATTATTGATTGATTAATAAATGTTATTTTGGGGCCACTGTGAAAAAAGAATAAACAACAAAATTTACTGGGATATTCTTTTATACAATGTTATCTATATGGTTAATTTTTAATTGTGTCATTTATTTTCAGAATATTCATTCTCTTATAATTGTACTGAGTGATGATTTATACATAGTTTTAGTATGTTTTTTTTGTTTATTTTGTAATTTTTCAAGGTGAGGGAGTGTAGATGTGGCACTAATCAATCTATCTTTTAGGAATCCCGTTTTCGTATGTAAATTTTTACAATTTAATCTAAATGGGTAGCGACAGCTCGGGTAATGCTTTATCAATCGAAAATCTCTATTAAACGCAAAATGAAGTAGAATAATTTTATGATAAATCATATCTAAATAATTGATATGTGTAATTTATCTTCTGGGGTTTACATGCCAATAATATCTAATACAATGATAAAATGATCGGTGATACATCTTACACAGGAAAAATGATTAAAAACAATCAAATCTAAAAGAATAAAACTAAAATTTGGCTATTTTTATGATTTTCTACTAAATTTATTCGACGCATGCCTAATGTGTTTAGTCGTATGTGGCGATATATTTAATGATTTTTTTGGTCAATGGACGGCAACTTATACTCCTAAACATTTTTTTATTTTTTTTATAACGGGACTCTTTTGTCGTTACCTTTAAATGTATATTGGATAATTTTTTTTAGATTAATTTAATAGCTTGTAAAGCATGACAGTCATATAAATCGTATTAGGCAAGCACGATTACTGCATGGTCCACCAAAACGGAAACTGCATGAGAGGCTAATCCTAAACATTCTTGTAAGATATCGAGAGCGCACAATAGAGTGAGCGAGGGACCCTAGCTAATTGAATAAATATTGATTTCGTTTTTTAAAACTATCACAATTCATCAACTCACAACTAAAGTAAATAGAAGGTAATTCATAATGGTATACCAAAGTGATTACTCTAAGGTGCTCACACATTATAATATAGTATAAATTAAATATACCCTTTTGTCGCCATTGCTTTTTATTGTGTGTATATATTAGTTTATACAAGGCACACACAATGTATTATATAACGTGTTCAATTATTGAAATAATTTTTTAATAATAAAATTGTTAGTAAGTTACAAAGTTTATAAAAAATTAATGGCACTTTAAAAACTAAATAAAGGATAATAAGAAGAAATTATGATAAATCGTGGTAAGTTTTAAAAATTTGGATAGTTACAATGTATAATTTTTGATTTTTTTAAGTGTACTTTTTAAAATTTTCGTTAACATGATATAACATAAGCATAAAATTCATATATAACACAAAAAATTAATGATAAGAGAGTTTCAAGCTAAATATCAATGTCAAACATTTCATAATTTTACATATTAAATCAAAAATGTAGTGATGCCAAATAATTCGTGCCGCCCGGCACGGCCCACAATAAAGACAGGTCATGCCTGACACTGCCCGTCTTTATTTTTTGCTAGGCACGGAACGGCCCATAGGCCCGTGACCTATGGGTCGTGCCTCGGGTCGTGCCGTGTTAGCACGGCCAAAATCAATTACTTTAATATTTTTTTTTCCTTTTTTGTAATTTTTTTTGTTTAATTCTAATGATTTAAATATAATGGTAGTATAATAAAATATAGATTGTCACAATATACTTGCAAAATAAAAATTTATTGACTACGAATTGAAAAACTACAAATTACATTGAACAAAACAAAATCAGAAATTACAAAAGAGTTTAAAAATATTATAGTTTTCTTCATTTTCATCCGAAGAAACATAATATCCTCCCAAATTTTGTAAGCGACTATCAGCATCCAACCAATACATTAAAATAATATGTATCTCCACTGTGTTTGGTTTCATTCTACTTCTTTTTTCATCAATGGCTCTTTCACCTGCACTAAAACAAGACTTCGATAGATCTGTGGATATCGGAGGAGTTAGTAGATCATGATGGAAAGTACTGGCCAAAGTCTAGCATTGTGGTTCCGCCATACTATGTATTAGCCAATTCTTTCATATCTCTTTCAACACTATAAGTGAAAATACCTAAACTTGAACTACTACTATCAGTACTGAATTGTGGAAGAGTAGTTTGGTGTTGATCCTTAAACACATTGTTGAGTTTAATGCTTAATTAATCTTCAAATTATTTATGGGTTTTGATGATCAACAAAACTTGCATTTGTTGTAGTAATGTGTCTACTTAGTGTACAGGGTTGGATTGACAATTTGGTTGGGAAGACCAATGAAAAAGGACCCAAGTTCATATACGAGTTCATAGGACAAGCGGTGAATTTTATCAAAGAAGCTATTGAACTTGGACGAGAGGAAAGAAATTTATGAATGACCAAAATTAGTGTTCAACATGTGTGGAATGATGTTGAAACAATATCTTATGCTGGGATGAAGACGAACGGACCAATGGTCCGTTCGTGGAAAATTCAAATAGGAGTCACTTGGAGCGCAATGCAGTTTTTTGATTATATCTCTTGGCTGGTTGATCTGAATGACGTGAATTCAAATAGGTTGGAAAGCCAACTCAAAATTCTATATTTCATATCAAACAGCTCAGTCCAATTCGGATTGCATCAAGGAGCAAAAAGGCATGGAAGTCATAGCAAGTACAGATTGCAGCAAGGTTTGAGCGGCTGAAGAATTTTGGGCATAACTTCTTCATACCTTAATTAAATTCGATGATTTTGGTGTCCACGCGTAGCTAAGAGGATATTCTACAAATTTGATGTTCACCACTTCTCCCAGAAACGAGCTTAAGATGGTCGAAAAGTGCAAAGTTTGAGAGTGTTGAAATCAGGGCAGATAGTTTAAGGCGATCCGAGCCACGCCTGCCAACGCCGCGCACCATTTACTGAAGCGATGACATGGTGAGCGCCTTGGCGATCCAGATCGCCCCAGGCGATCCAAAATCATTCCTACGGCATTTCCCAAAGGTGATCGCCCGTGGCGATCCGAAATTTTTCCTAAGATATTTTTATTAAAGGGATGTCGCCCAGGTGATGTGTAGATCGCCTGAGGCGATCTCAGTCAATTTGACCGGTGAAGCTTGGCGATGGTGATCGCCCCAGGCGATGGCTCGGACGATGGCCAGCATTTTTTTGTCCAAAGTGCTCTTGACGGCTCTAAATGGCTAGTTTGGTTTTTGTCTTCACTTGGGTGCCTCCTACACTATAAATTGGTGCATTTGGGGTGGCACAAAAAAACACAACAAACTACAACAAAGAGAAACACAAGATTTGCTGAAGAATACACATTTATCATTCAAGTTCATCATTTTGAGTTGTGTTTCATTTGTGAGAGTGTGAGGCTTATTTCTATAAGTCATTTGTTGTTGTGAGAGTTGGTGCTTGAGTTTGTAAACACCGTGAAGGTGTAATCTGTTGTAGCACAAGAGTTGGAATCGTTGTTTGTGGCTATCCTTGGAGCCCTTAATGCCAAGAAGACTCGTGAAGAGTGTGTGACTCGGGAAGAGTTTGTATGTGGCTATCCTTGGAGCCTTTAAGGCAAAGAAGACTTGTGAAGAGTGTGTGAATCGAGAATAGTTTGTATGTGGCTATCCTTGGAGCCCTTAAGGCCAAGAAGACTCGTGAAGAGTGTGTGACTCGGGAAGAGTTTGTTTGTGGCTAACTTGGAGTCCTCAAGGCCAAGATCAAAGTGTTCTAGTGGAACCTCGGTTGGACGTTTTCTAACCCGGAAAGAGGAGACTTAGGCGATTCATCGCCGAACTTCTATAACAAATACTTGTGTTCTTTATTGCTTTATTTACATTACGCATTACTTTATTATTGCTTATTGTTCATTGATCGAATGACATCAAGTCTTCCGCAGTGCAAACTCGACTATTGGCAAAATCACTTTAAAATCGCTAAAGAAGCCAAGGAACCTCATTCACCCCCCTCTTCGGTTCCAACAAGTGATATCAGAGCCACTTGGTTTTTGTTTTTAAACCAATTTTTTTTATGGCTAATCTAGCAAGTGAGTTTGCTTAAGGTCAATCGATCAATCGACCTCCTCTATTCACGGGTAATAACTACGGATTTTGGAGAAATCAAATTTCTCTATACATCCAATCTGTAGATTATGACCTATGGAAAATTATTGTGAAAGGTCCACATATTCCTTTAAAGGAAGTTGAGGGAAATAGAGTTCCCAAAGAAATGGACGATTTCACAAGGGAGTATATGATTCTAATTTCTCAAAATACTAAAGCTATTAATAATTTGCATTGTGCTTTAGATATGAACGAGTATAACCAGATTTCGATGTGCTCAACCGCCAAGGAGATTTGGGACAAACTTCAAATTTGTCATGAGGGAACCAATCAAGTAAAAGAAACAAAGATCGATCTTCTACAACTCAAATACGAAACTTTTGAGATGGAGTTCGGAGAAATTATTGATTCAATGTTTAGAAGGCTCACTCAAATCATCAATGAGCTTGCCCAACTTGGTGAAAAATATCATTCCAAGCAAATATGGAGAAGAGCACTAAGAGCTTTGCCTAAGGAATGGGATGCTAAGAGGACGACAATCATTGAGTCCAACAAAGGAGACAGTGCATCATATGATCTTGATGAACTCCATGGAACCTTGGTGACTCATGAGCTTGAAGTGTCAACCTGTAAGAAAATAAATAAGGAGGAAGATAAATCTAAAGGAAAGGGGATTGCCTTGGTTGGAAAGAATGAACAAACCGACGACGAAGTTGATGAGGAGATGACCATGTTCACAAGAAAGTTCAAGAAGTACTATAATAGATATATCAAGCCTAAGTCCTCCGGTGCCACCAACTATGATTCCAAACTAGAGGTAACATGTTTCAATTGTCAATATAAAGATCATTATGCTAATGAATGTCCTAGGAAGAAGAATGTGGACAAGGGGAAGAAGAAGGCTCTAATGGCTACATGGAGTGATAGTGACTCCGAGGATGAAGGTGTAGCTAATCTTTGTCTTATGGCTCTTGGCAATGAAGAAGAAGATGATGATGATGAGGTACCCTCCTATGACGAATTACTTAATGCACATAATGAACTCATTGATTGTCTTCGTAGAAGTAAGAAGAGAAACAAAATGCTCAAACTAGACTTGGCTAAGAAGGAAGAAAAAAATATCATTTTAAAAAATCAAGTACATGATTTAAAGACATCATTTGCCAAGTTTAGTGATAGTAGTTTAAAGTTGGAAGAGTTGCTTGGCTTGCAACGATATAGCTTCGATAGAGCCGGACTAGGCTTTTCAAGTAAATCAAAAACATTTTCAAGCTTGTTGGCCGAAGCTAAGCATAACTCTACTACTTTCACTTATTGTTGTAAGGTTGGACATGTAAGAAACAAATATAGATTTGTTAAAAATCAATACCAAGCAAACAATAGGTGGAAGTGGATTCCAAGGTCTCCCATTATTACAAACCAACAATGACCCAAAGATAAAATGGGTACCAAAGATCCTCCAATTATAAACTTGTTTTGTAGGAACAACAAAGGGATAGAGGATGAAGGCATTAGCACCTCAAGGGAGAAAATCATCAAATGTACCATAATAGAGGATGCTAGAGGTATAGGACCAATGATAAGAACATATTATTATCATTAGAGGTAAATTTATTTTAAGCATCATAGTAGCATAATTAGCTCTTTTGCTTGATTAATATTCCTTGAATTGTATATCATATAATTAATGAAATTAGATAATTTTTGTGTCCACGCATAGCTAAGAGGATATGCTACATCTTTGATGTTCACCACTTTTTCCATAAACGAGCTTAAGATGGTCGAAAAGTGCGAAGTTTGAGAGTGTTGAAATCTGGGCAGATATTTCAGGCGATCCGAGCCACGCATGCCAACGCCGCGCACCATTTACTGAAGCGATGGCATGGTGCACGCCTTGGCGATCCAGATTGCCCTAGGCGATGTAAGGAACGCCCAGGCAATCCAAAAGCATTACTATGACATTTTTTTAAAGGTCGATCGCCCCAGACGATGCATGGAATGCCCGAGGCGATCCGAAATTTTTCCTACCACATTTTTATTAAAAGGAGATCTACCCAGGTGATGGGTAGATCGCCTGAGGCGATCTCGGCCAATTTGACCATTGAATCTTGGCGATGGTGATCGCCCCAGGCGATGGCTCGAGTGATGACACGTTTTTTTGGTCCAAAAGTGCTCCTAACGGCTCTAAACGGCTAGTTTGGTTTGTGTCTTCACTTGGGAGCCTCCTTCACTGTAAATTGGTGCATTTGGGGTGGCACAAAAAAACACAACAACCTACATTGTTGTGAGAGTTGGTGCTTGAGTTTGTAAACATCGTGAAGGTGTAATTTGTTGTAGCACACAAGTTGTGAATCGTTGTAAGGTCCTCCAACACCGACGCAAGTTGAAAATTGTATAAGTCATCAACAAGTGAAGTTGGTACATGTTTGTGGCTATCCTTGGAGCCCTTAAGGCCAAGAAGACACGTACATAGTGTGAGACTCAGGAAGAGTTTGTTTGTGGCTATCCTTGGAACCCTTAAGGTCAAGAAGACTCAAAGAGTGTGTGTCTAGGGAAGAGTTTGTATGTGGCTATGTTTGGAGCCCTTAAGGCCAAGAAGACTCGTGAAGAGTGTGTGACTCGGGAAGAGTTTGTATGTGGCTATCATTGGAGCCCTTAAGGCCAAGAAGACTCGCGAAGAATGTGTGACTCGGGAAGAGTTTGTTTGTGGCTAATTTGGAGCCCTCCAGGCCAAGATCAAAGTGTTCTAGTGGAACCTCGGTTGGACGTTTTCTAATTGGGAAGATGAGACGTAGGCGATTCATCGCCAAACTTCTATAACAAATACTTGTGTTCTTTATTGCTGTATTTACATTACACATTTACTTTATTATTGCTTATTGTTCATTTATCGATTGACATCAAGTCTTCCACAGCGCAAACTCGACTATTTGCAAAATCACTTTAAAATCGCTAAAGTAGCCAATGAACCTCATCCCCCCCCCCCCCCCCCTCTTCGGTTCCAACGGTTACCATCAGTTGATTTTCTTTCATGTTTAGCTATGTGTCTTAGTAAATGACATGTACCACTAGAAGAAGCATATCATAATCTTTTTTACATTTTACAAACTGTCATGGATCCCTTTCCTTCAACATTTTCCACATCGAATAGTTGCCGTGCATTACTAGTTCATTTTTTTTTTGAAGTTCTTTTAGTTGATAATTGAATATTTGGTGTGCTTTCTTCATTTTCTTGAAATTGATCAATTTTATCATCATAATTCATATTATAAGATGAATCGGCCATTATGTATATAGACTATAATTATCTAATGCAATAAATATAAAAGTTACCAAATATTTGCTAGGATGAGTATTAACTTTGTTGGTTGTGCTTGTATTGGCAAACGTAAGACGAACATCTTTCTTCTTGTGAACAAATTGAGAGTATATCGTTTCAAGCATATAGAGCTTAGAGATTGAGAGGATAGAATGTCTCCTCAACACACACCTATATATAACCAAAAAAAATTAACAAAAAAAAAAGGTTGTTGAACGGCTATTTTTTTTTACTGTTGGGCCTTCGGCGATCGATCGTCGAGCACGCTCATAACCTACAGCTACTCGGCGATCGATCACCAATTATGTGGCGGTCGTTCGCCAATTAATTTTTTTAAAAAAAACTATAGTGCCGTGTCGTGCCCGTGCTGGCCCACGGGCCGGCACTCCTTGGCCCGACACCGACCATGTCCCATGTCGTGCCTGACACGACACTGCACTGTAGTAAAATGGGTCGTGTCGTGCCGCTCCGTGTCGTGATATACCCGTGCCGTACCTCGTGCCGTCCGCTCTGTTTGACATCTTTACAAAACTGTTAGCAAAGAACAGAGCGTCTAGACAAACATAGTAAGATTATGAAAACTGGGAGTTTTGCGAAATTCGCAAAGTTACAGCCATGCAATATAATAAATTTAATTTAGAAAAATTGTCTCATTGATAAAATTATAAGAATATTAATAATCTGTAAAAGTTAAGAAATATAATGTCTTCTTTTTCTTTTTTTTACCATAAAGCATGAATTATATTCGACGAACCATAAGTATCAGATACAACTACAAACTTTGGCATATTACAACAGACGTCGATGCAAATGCAACGTGTGTAATGGTAAAGAGATTCACATCATTGGTGTAGGAACGTGATTAGGAGATTCCAAAATCCACCACAGCTAAATCAGATCCCCTCAAACTATTGAGCCTAAATGAAGATCGAAAAAGGAAACCGTCTTCCAAGAACTATGATGTTAATTCAATTGTTGTAACCAATGAAATTTATTGCATGTCACAACCGCGCCCAACCAGGTACAGCGAAGAATACATGCAAACACATGTATTTGATACTATTCACACAAATATTATGGCTGTCTTTTTTATTTTATAATATATACAAATATATCATATAACATATATATAGACACGTATTCAAAGTTAGACAACTGTAAAGTTGGGCTTATCCTCCATAATATACACGATTTTGTCTTGGCTACCTCGTGGGGTGGTGATTTTGTCTTGGCTACCCCATGGGGCACCACACTATGAGGTACATCTCACCACACATTGGGAATATTCGGCACCACCCCATGGGGTACATCTCACCACACATTGGGAATATTCCCAATGTGTGGTGAGATGTACCCCATGGGGTGGTGCCCCATGGGGTAGCCAAGAAGGTTCCAATATACACATACGTATTCTACATACATATACATATGCACATATATATATATACCATACGTATACAAAAAATAAGTGATGTCCAAAACTTTATTTATGCTTATCAGCTTATGCACATGAGATGCTTTTGTCCCTACCGTGGAGAATAGCCTTACATAAGTAATAATTTCTATTCTTGAGTAACGTCGTTCACGTGATTTGAGAACACTTGATCCAGATATCCAGATCATTTGGTCCACTGAATATGTGTTATAATTTTGTTAGAGCAATTAATATTGTTATCGGAGCGAAATAAAGTTCTATTCTTGAGTATCTTCGTGCACTTGATTTGAGAACACTTGGTCTAGATACCCACATCATTTGGTCGACAGAATAAGTGTTATGATATTGTTAGTGTTGAGATATGCACTAAGATAATATGATTGATTTTGGCATATATTGTAATATGATTTTTATTAATGGCAATTCATTATTATATATTAGTCCAATATCTGTGTAATATGAATAAATATATATTAATATCCTTAGAATAATATTGTATTATTCTTAAAGATTGTCCATAGTCAAGTATTATCATGCATTAGGATAATGATATTGCATAGAGACTAGTATGTATTGATTGATGAATTTGTTCATGGATATGAGATATCGAATCAACACATAGGTATATGTTCGATAATATGTACTGGACCAACACACCATGAGAATGATAGCGATAATAGTGTATGTAATACTTACAACTTGATATCACCAGAGATCCCAACCTAAGGAGTTGTGTATCTTGATATTGTCAAACGTTACATGTAATAGGGTAAACTATAAAGACAATCATTGGATATACTACGAATTATGAAGAGGGATGTTGAGTGATCAATATATGATTTGTTATATAACAGGAGAAGTGTTTGGGCCCTTGATCGAGTGAGACTAAAATGCATGGAGCTTATTCGTTAATTCTAGTCTACTCGGGGATCAAGAAATAAAGATTGAACTATACGAGTATGACATATTCCATGACTCGTGTTCAATCTACACACCTAGGACAAATGGATTAAATTACATGGTGAATATTATCACAGACCATAGGTAATGTTGAGTCAATGACTTTCTTGTAATTTGGGTAGCCTTGATGTGTTACTAGATACCGCTCATTGCTTGTGACATAAACTAAGATTTTATGTCACTGCTAACGTTACAAGATCCTAACAGGTCGCACAAAGCTTAAATCGATAAAAGGGAGATAAAATTCATTTGATGAATTAAATTGATTAGGAATAGTCTTAATCATAAATAATATATATATGCACCACATATATATACATATATATATTTATATATATATCTGTGTGTGTGTGTGTTAGGGTTAAGTTGTGGTTAATAGAGATTAACAAACGATTAACAAAAGGTGAATATCAGATTCACAAACATTCAACAAAGGTGCAGCCGTCACCATCTTTGTTAAATTTTCAAGGCTAGCACCTTGATAATTCAACGTCCATTTAGCCGATTTGATCGTGTGGGTACCGTAGAGGCAAAGCTGTGAAGTTTTGCTCGTGACTCGTCGACGTTCTTCCTCAAGGATACTTCATCAAACATGGTACACATGCATAATTCTTAAACACCGATAAGGTTTCCTTCGTATAGGTCCTTGGTGGAATCCGATTTTATTTTATTTATTCCGTTGTGTGTGCTATCGGATTAGTAACAGTGGTATCAGAGCAGTGTACGAAGGGTCATATCGGGTTATGTGATAAAATGTGTTATCTATATGAGTTTGATATTCATGCTATGTGTTAATTGCGAGATGATAACGATTAAAACATACATGAACATATGAGATATGTTATATACGATTATAAGGTCTTATGAGATATGTATATGGGAAACTATCTTCGTAAAATATATATGATATATTGACGATTGTTTCGATTTATGTATAAGATACATATGTGTGTGGGCAACCGAGCCACCATGAGTGGGCGACCGAGAACCACCATGGGCGGGGGACCGGCCACCATGGGTGGGGGACCGACCAGACAGGGCAGGCGACCGAGGCCCTATGTTGGTGGGCGACCGACCAGACAGAACGGGCGACCGACCAGACAGAACGGACGACCGAGGCACGCAATAATTTTTTTTTCTCCCATTTAAGCCTATTGGTTTTAATCACAGTTTATCAAACCAGAATTAAAATTTTAAAAGGTTTAGAATTTCATTCATTAATTGTTATGTCCTAGCATGTTTTATGTGTTGTTTGAGCATAGTGCATGGTTATAGCCTAATGACCAATTAGATTGGATTTTTTGTGAATGGTTGTAATTTTAGTACGGCCTGCGTGTCGTGTCTTCTCTATTTTTCTAAATGTATTCCCCCTCCCTTGTGCTCCCCTCGAATGTAACTCGAGGTCTTTTCTATATCATGTAATTGTTATACAGTATAGTTTTAGCATTAGTTGATGGAGATCAATGAAGCTGGACCATGGTGCTGAGACTAGAAGACCATTCAAATAGACCGAAGAGGTGCTTGGAGAAGTTAAGTACATATCTGATTGGTGTTGGTGCAAGTGAGAGATTTGTTGGGATATGTCCTAAGGCAATTCATTAGATGATTGATTTTGGCATACATTGTAATATGAATTTCATAAATGACAATTTGTTATTATATATTATTCCAATATCCGTGTAATATGAATAAATATATATTAATGTCCTTATAATAATATTGTAGTATTCTTAAAGATTGTCACTAATCAAGTATTATAATGAATTAGAATAATGATAATGCATAGAGACTATTATCTATTGATTGATTAAATTGTTCATGGATATGAGATATCGAATCAACATATAGGTACATGTTCGAGAACTATGTACTGGACCGACCAACCATTAAAATGCTACATTGATTGTTATATAAATGTCATAACCAATTCTCACAGTGATAATACTGTATGTAATCCTTACGACTTGAGATCACCAGAGATCCCAACATAAGGAGTTGTGTATCTTGATATTGTCAAATGTTACCTGTAATAGGGTAGACTATAAAGACAATCATTGGATACTCTACGAATTATGTAGAGGGATGTTGAGTGATCAATATAGGATTTGTCCCTCCTATATAGCAGGACAAGTGTTTGGACCCTTGATGGAGTGAGACTAAAATGCATGGCCATGCTCGAATGAGTCGATATGTGATATCGAGCTTATTCGTTAATTCTAGTCTACTCGAGGATCAAGAAATAAAATATTAAACTATACGAGTATGACATATTTCATGACTCGTGTTCAATCTAAACACCTAGGACAAATGGATTAAATTACATGGTTAATATTATTACAGCCCATATGTAATATCGAGTTAATGACATTCTTGTAACTTGGGTAGCATTGATGTGTTGCTAGATACCGCTCATTGTTTGTGACATAAAATAAGATTTTATGTCACTGACAACGTTACAAGATCCTAACCGGTCGGACAAAAGATTAAATCAATAAAGGGAGATAAAATTCATTTGATGAATTAAATTGATTAGGAAGAGTCCTAATCATAAAATAATATATATATATATATATATATATATGTGTGTGTGTGTGTGTCAGGGTTAAGTTGGGGATAATAGAGATTAACAAACGATTAACAAAAGGTGAATATCAGATTCACAAACCTTAAACAAAGGTGCAGCCGTCACCTTCTTTGTTGAATTTTCAAGCCTAGCACCTTGATAATTCAACGTCCCTTTAGCCGATTGATCGTGTCGATAGTGTAGAGGTAAAACTGTGAAGTTTTGCTCGTGACTCGTGGATGTTCTTCCTGAAGAATACTGCATCAAACACGCTACAAATGTATAATTCTTAAACACCGATATGGTTTCCTTCGTATAGGTTCTCGATGGAATGCGATTTTATTTTATGTACTCCGTTGCATGTGCTATCGGATTCCTATCAGTTAGAGCAATTAACGTTGATGACAGAGCGAGAATAAAGTTCCTCATCATTTAATTTACTAGTGTCTATCTTAATTTTTGTTAATAATCTTATATATACTTACATATATTTGAAATGATAAATATTATTTATCTAAGCATATAAATAGAAAAAAATAAAACATCATTTTACTTTCGAGATTTACACAATTTATGTGACATGATAAAAAAGGAAAAATAAGCCCAAATCAATTGTTTCAATATTGTTGCAGCAAACAGTTGTTAATTTGGTGTGCTCTTAAGAGGGATAACTCGCAAAGCAATCAACAATAGAGTGACCAATAATCATTTTTTTCTTTTTTCTTTTTGTCGAAATAAAATATCTTGAAGTGATAATTGATTGCCTAATTAACATTTCAAATGATTTAAAACCGAAAAATCTGGTGCAAATCTCTATCAGAACCCAACTCTTGGATACCATATATATCTACTAGTACCCAATTCTTTGGGCAGACTCGAGTTCGTGCAAAAAATGATTTAACACCTAAAAGCAATTCCTCTTCTCCAATCAATTTTTGTCAACTTACAAGATTTTGAGCTCTCAGCATTAATCGTATTATGTTCCTCACTAATGTCACACTTTTTTTTAGTTCTTTTATTAAAAAGATTGTTCTTTTGAAATTGGCTTTTTGTCTAATAAAAAGTCAGTAAATTCATAAATAATCAATTAAAAATAATTTATTTATGTGTTAAATAGCAGTAATTGTGTTTGTTACGAGTAATACATGAATTGCTATAACAAGCATTCATTCGACACTTGATAACTGAAATTATGGAATTTAATTGTTTAATATTACTTGATAAAATCTGGAATAATATATATAATTACATATATATTTTTTAATTCATAAAGCCATGCATCAAATCTGAATAAAAAATGACAAACAGGGCATTGACCTATTGATTAGTCACCTAAATCTATCTGTAATGACACGAGTTCGAGTCTCTCCCACTCCATAGTTAGGATTGTTCAAAAAAATCTGAATAAAACACATACCTATTATTTTGATAATATGTACCATATAAAAAGTAATTTTCTAATTTAGTATAGACTAGAACTGATTGCATATGGCCTCAAACAAATAAATTGTAATGCACATGTAAGGCAGTAAAATTAGGGATGGCAATGGGACGGGTCCAAACTCGGACCCGTATTGAACCCGCCCCGCCGACGCGGGTCTAGACCCGCTTCAACCGGGTTTGGAAGCGGGGCAGGGTCCGGGTTTGGAAGCGGGGCAGTGTCATTATTTAATTTTATATCAAAATTCATATGTTCATGTTAAAGAAGTTGAACATTTTGAAGGAAATAAGAGCAAATTAATAAATATTTAGTAGCTTAAAGATAGTTTTACAATGCTTATTATAATATTTACTAGAGAAACATGAAATTTAATCACAAAACTCAACTTTTGTGTTTCAAAATTGATTTCTAAATAATTTTTTAAAAAAATAAAAAATATAAAAAAATCTGTAACTGGGGCGGGGCGGGTAAATCCGACGGGTTCACGGGTCTAAGCTATGCGGGGCGGGTCCGGGTTTTATGTGTAGCGGGGCGGGTCCTGAGATTGACTAAACTCGTCTCATACCCGCCCCGTTGCCATTCCTAAGTAACATTACACATTCAACTGCTCAATTTATAAGGCGTAAACAGTTAAACAAACAAGTTATGTCAAAAGTCAAGCTAATGAACATGTTGTGGTGGATTTTTTTATGCTACCTCAGTGACGATGCTCTGGATGGTCTATTCATAATACGTTGTGAATATTTAATTTGGAATATTCTCAATATATAGTAAAATGTATCACTAAGAACACTACCTTTAGGGGTAGCATCAAATATGTTGTGTGCTTTTTTGATGCTACCCTCAATGATAGTGCCTGGAGGGTCTATCAATATTCAATTCGAAATATACTTGATGTATAATAAGATGTATCACTAAGGGCATTGCCCTTATGGGTAGTATCAAACATGTAATTCGAAAATGACAATAATAATTAGTCATAATATTGATTTGAATTTGAGGTAAATAATAATTTGTTTTTAATTAAATATATCTATAAAATCTCATTATTAATTTGAAAATTCCTTTTAATTTTTTTCTATTTCAGTATATGATATAATTGAGTCACTAATTTATCAAATGAAATGTTTTGTTACACTATGCATCTAAGATAAATAATTTGTCGATTTTCAATACGATTGGGTATTGATGCACGACTATAGATATTGTTTTTTGTTGGCACAAAAACTTTTTTTTTACAATTATTATTTTTTTCAACATTTTCCTCGAACCAAGTTTGTGAATAGAGAGTATGGCTGTTTATTGGGTCGGGTCAATTCGGACCTGGTCTAAAATCGGATCGGTTAGCCCGGTTTAGAACCGGGACCGGGCTAACCGGTTCTACCAATCCGGTTCTTTAACGGATCGGACTGATTCCGGGATTATTGGATCCGCAACCGGCCGATTCCGGATCTGATTGAGCCAATAAACACCCCTAAATAGAGAGTCGGCATGGATTTTGATTGGTGTGACGGCTACAGAAAACAAAATGGAATAATTCAAGAAAACAAGTCAACAATACATGAGCGAAAATAATGCTTCGTACTGTAAAGCTATATATTAAGACAATTCAGTAATATGTTTCGATCATTACAAACAATGAAATTGCAAACTAATAGATAAAACAATACCAACGATTTATTTATGATAATTGCTCGTTTTCCAACAGTTGTCCTTTACTAATAATAAATGAACAAATAATCTCATATAATTTTTTTTCTTTAAAGGAGAGGTCACGTAGGCCTCCTCTATCACAAATTATAATGTAAGTTCGACGACTTATAATCAATTATATCGGATAGAGTGTTAATTAATCTTCAAGTATGAATAAGTCGTAAAGTTTTAATTGACATGATGATTCATAAAAATCAGAAAATTTGTTGAAATTATATTTCATTTTTAGTTGAAATTAACCAGTGATTTACCAAAGCATCAAAATTAAAGAATTTGTGAATAAAAAAAAAAAAATTTAAAGAATTGGTGGCGAAGAAAAGCGCCACTTATTAAGCAAACCACGTATTCATGGAATCATATCAACGTAAATCATGCAATAAACATGATTCTGGGAACCAATTGTAAGGAGTACGTCCCACTTTCAACCTCGATCAACAACCTGCAATCAAGAAGCAAACCAAATCACAGTATACAATTCCAATATATATAACATAAACTGGAATGAAAAACAAGATTAAGGAATTAGGGCTCAGGTCGAGCTGGGTATCCAATCCACGTCGTCACCGGGGAACCAAGGTATCGTATCCAACAGATGGAGACACACAGTGCCCGAGACCGCTGCCCGAAGTACACGGCCAAGCACTGCCCGAGATCTGCCAACGCACAGCCGAGCACACACAGCACCAAAGCACAAAGCTTTTCACACGGCAAGCAATCGGAAACCACCTAACGGCCGGAGCACAAAGCCACGGACAGCCACCGCCGGAACAGAAAGCGAAAGGGAAGGGGTAGGCGAAAATACACTGAGTATTTTCTGGTTTCAGCAGCATACACTTCATCATTAACCATACCATACATAAAGGCAAGAGGGAGACGAAGAGATGGTGAGATTTCCGAAGAGTCAAAACCAGCTGAAGAGGCGGAGGAAGATTCTGGAGGCTAGGGCACCGAAAGGGGGTGAGGGCTGCAAGGGGGGAAAAGAGGCTGCAGAGTGGGGCTCGGTTATGAGACCAAGGGAGATGGGCCAAAGCCCATTTGGACAAGTATAGGTAATGGGCCAACAACTCAACAAATCTCCACCTTGGCACAATACCGGCTCCACCTCGACGTAAGGATAACCCAATAGATGACTTCATCATCGCCCAAAGGGTCCCCACAACACACAAAGCATTGTGTGGACCAAGTTCTTGTCATAGCACACAGCACAGACAGAGAACACAGACAATAACCAACACAAAGAGGTTAAAGTCAATAACCAGGGTAACAATCATATAACACGCACACAGCAGTTATACTAATCAAAGTAGTTAACACCTAGTAATCAATCACCTGTATCAAAATTCAAAATTTTAAGACATGATTGTAATTTAGAAATAGGTAAACACTTAGTTCTCATATCAGCAGGATTATATTCAGAAGGAATCTTTTCAAGATTAACTAATCCTTTAGCCACTACATCCCTAATGTAATGAAATCTAACATCAATATGCTTAGTGCGGTCATGAAAAACAGGATTCTTACATAATTGAATACCAGACTGAGAGTCAGAAAATACCTCTACCTTACCTTCAAGCAAGCTAAGTTCGGAAATCAAACCTTTCAGCCAGACAGCTTCCTTCAAAGCTTCTGTCACAGCAACATACTCTGACTCCGTTGTCGACAAGGCAACGATATGCTGCAGCTGCGATTTCCAACTTATACATGCTCCACACAAAGTAAACACATAAGAAGTAGTAGATTTTCTATTGTCTTTATCATTCGCATAATTAGAATCCACATAACCATTTAACTTAACACCATCAGCATATTTAGAAAAACATAAGCCATAATGCATAGAGTTTTTCAAATAACGCAACAACCACTTAACAGCATTCCAATGTACCACACCAGGATTAGACATATATCTACTTAAGCAACTAACAGCATAAGCAATGTCAGGTCTAGTGCTAACCATCAAATACATTATAGACCCAATAGCATTTGAATACGGTACATTTTTCATGACATCAAAGTCAGCATCAGTTTTGGGACTTTGATCTTTACTTAGCACAAAATGAGCAGCTAAGGGCACGTTAACAGGTTTTGCATCAAACATGGAAAATTTCTTTAAAATTTTCTCTACATAAGAAGTTTGCTTCAACCAGAGAGTAGATACCTTCCTATCTCTAACAATGTCCATGCCTAGGATTCTACTAGCATCTCCTAAGAACTTCATATCAAATTTATCACTTAGACAGTTCTTAATATGCTCTATGGATTTCAGACAAGGACTAGCAATCAACATGTCATCCACATAAATCAACAAGAAAACAGGCACTGGCATTTTATCCTTAAAATACAAGCAATGATCAAAAGAGCTTCTTTTAAATTTTAAGGTAAGCATGCATTCATCGAACTTCTTATTCCATTGCCTAGGTGACTGCTTTAGGCCATACAAAGATTTATTAAGTAAACAAACATGATTAGGGTTCTTTGAGTCAACAAAACCATCAGGTTGTTTCATGAAAATCTTTTCATCTAAGTCACCATGCAAAAAAGCGGTTTTAACATCCATCTGTTTAAGTTCCCAATCAAAGTGAGCAACAAGTGATAACAAAATTCTCACAGTAGTAAACTTAACAACAGGAGCAAAGATTTCGGTATAGTCAATACCCTCTCTTTGAGTAAAACCTTTTGCAACTAGCCTAGCTTTATATCTAACAGAATCAACTTCATTTTTTACCTTAAATAACCATTTGCAATCTACCAAAGAGCAATTAACAGGTTTAGGTACAAGAGTCCACGTATGATTCACAACTAAAGAATGCATCTCATCTTTCATAGCACTAAGCCAATGCACAGCATTTTTAGATTTCAAAGCTTCATTATAGGTCTTAGGCTCACAATTATCTATAGACTCAAACATATTGAAAACATGCGATGTGAGGTGAAAATCATTAAACCTAGCAGGTTGTTTCACATTTCTCCTAACTCTATATCTAGTCAACATATAATCATGCAGATCTTCATGTTCATCAGCAACCAATTCATTATGCACATGTTCGTCAACATTTTCATGCAAATCAGGTTCATTAACAGGCAAGTTCTCATGATTCATATTAGGGAGCACATCGTTTTCAATAACAGGGGTAACAATAGGCAAAGACTCCACCTTGCTCGGTGTAGATTCAGACACACAGTCAGGTTCAGGCAAAGATGGAAGCAAGCAAGGCATTTCAGATTCATTAAAAATGACATCCCTACTTATAATAGTTTTAAAACCAGGTTCACATCTTAACCACAGCCTATATCCTTTTACACCCTCAGGATAACCAAGAAAGACGCACTTAACTGACCTAGGTTCAAGTTTGTCTCCTTTCCTATGCACAAATGCAGAACAACCAAACACTTTCACATTTGAAAAATCTAATTGCTTACCAGAAAAAACACTTTCAGGACACTTACCATTTAAAGGCACGGAAGGGGATCTATTTATCAAATAAGAAGCTGTAACGACAGCTTCGCCCCAGAACTTCTTTGAGAGTCCAGAAGATGCAAGCATACTTCTAACTCTCTCGAGTAAAGTTCTATTCATTCTCTCAGCAACACCGTTTTAGGGCACAGTCTTGTGTCTCAGAATCCCAGATTCACAGCACAAGTCATCAAGCAAGATATTGCAAAATTCCATTCCATTATCTGTCCTAAGTCCTTTAATCTTTTTTCCAGTTTGGTTTTCAATCAAAATCTTCCAGTTTTTAAACTTATCAAAAACATCAGATTTATTTTTCATTAGAAAAATCCACACTTTTCTAGAGTAGTCATCAATGATAGACAAAAAATACCTATTACCACCTTGAGTTGGGACAGGTGAAGGTCCCCAAACATCAGCATGCAGGTATTCAAGTATATCAGAACACTTAGTCACATTAGGGGAAGGGGAGATAGGGAATTTAACTCTTTGCTGTTTGCCTAACACACAGGAATCACAAAAAGTCATGCAAGACAATTTATCCTTACCAAAACAATCATCCTTGTGTAAAATCTCTAATCCTTTAGCACTCATATGACCTAACCTTTTATGCCATAAATCAGTTAAATCATCTGACACAGAATTAGCACAGATTTTATCACAGACTGTTTTGCAAACATACAAATTTCTCCTATTCTCAGCCTTAAATGCTACCAAAGACCCCCGCATAATTTTCATGCAACCATTTCCCCATTTACCCTCATAACCATCAGACTCTAAAGCTGCACAGGACATCAAGTTATTGCACAAAGCAGGAACATGCCTAACATCTTTCAAAGTCATAGAATAACCAGATTCAAATTTCAGACAAACGTCACCAATACCAGAAACTTTACACAATTTCTCATTGGCCATAGAAACAGAAGCATGCTCAATTTCTCTGTAGCTAGAAAACAAATTTTTAAGTGGTGTCATGTGATAAGTGCAACCTGAATCTACAAGCCATTCATTTTCACACACAGGTAATGAAAGCACAGAGTTCACAGAATCACATAATTCAGTCACCATAAAAATATCCCCCATGTTTTCCCCAGAGGTAGAAGCAATGTTCGCTTGTTCACTATTCTGATTTCCAATTTTATTATGGTTCTTCTTTTTAGGGCAATCTTTTATGAAATGATTAGGATCCCCACAATTGTAACATTTTCTCTTACTAGACCTAGATTTCGATCTAGCCTTACTCTTTCCTCTTTTATCACCCTTTTGATATTGGTTATTGTTATTATGCCTATGTTGTGATCTACCACGAACATGCATAACTTCACCAGAGGAATGTCTATTACCTTTGTTAACTTTTAAATCTAATTCCTTGCTTTTCAAGCCGTTCATTACAGTATCCAATGTAATAGAATCTCTACCGTACTTAATGGCGGATTTTACATCACTATAATTTTCAGGAATAGCATTTAGAAGGACAATAGGTGAATAGTCGTCTATATTCTTATCTCCTGTCAATTTAATATCTTGAATTAACTTAGTAAACACATCTAAATTCTCATCTACATCTTTGTTCAAGTCTAGCTTGAATCTGAAAAATTTTTCCAACAAGAAAAGTTTACTAGGCAAAGATTTCTCAGTAAACATTTCCTCTAATTTTTCCCAAAGTTCTTTAGCAGATGATAGTTTACCACACTTCCTGAGCACAGGGTCAGACAAGTTCAAGATAATAGAAGAATAAGCATATTCGTCATCTTCTAGTTTCTTAGCAGTAGTAATGTTCTCAGCCCAATTACCATCGATAGCTTTAAATACCTTTTGTTGTATTAAAATTCCTTTCATCTTTTGTTGCCATATAGAAAAATCAGATTTTCCATTAAACGGTTCAAGGTTATATCCAGAAATTGAAGCCATCACAAATACGCAGAGAGGCACACACAATTTCTATAACCACACAGCAGAAGCAAGGACCACAAAGGCACACAAAACACAATGAAAGAATTAAACAAGCTATGGGAAAGAAAAAAAAACGCTATCACCCACAAGATCACAATACACTCAACGGTGTACGAGCATGGGGCTTCAGATAGGATTTTTTTCTTACGGGTAAGGGACACAATTATACCTAGAAACACGATAGTAAAATGATTAAGGGTTGAAAAATCACTTACAACCCAGAGACAAAGCTCTGGGGTGACGAAAACCACGCTGCCCGAAGCACCGAAGCGCCTGCCCGGAATCTGCCCGAGATTCCAGTAGCTGCCCGAGCTCTCCTGCCCGCTGCCCGAAGTCAACAGCTGCTGCCTGAGGTCTGCTGCTGCTGCCCGAGGCCCTGCCAAGCTCTGCCCGAAACCACCGAGCACTCCAGTCGTTGCCCGAGGTCTGCCCGAAGCCTACAGCTCCTGCCCGACGTCCTCTGCTCACTGCCCGAAGTCCTCTGCCGCTGCCCGAAGATTTCTGCCCACTGCCCGAAGTCCTCTGCTGCTGCCCGAAGACTTCTGCCGCTGCCCGACGTCTGCCCGAACACTCCACCAGGCACGGAACGCTCTGATACCACTGTAAGGAGTACGTCCCGCTTTCAACCTCGATCAACAACCTGCAATCAAGAAGCAAACCAAATCACAGTATACAATTCCAATATATATAACATAAACTGGAATGAAAAACAAGATTAAGGAATTAGGGCTCAGGTCGAGCTGGGTATCCAATCCACGTCGTCACCGGGGAACCAAGGTATCGTATCCAACAGATGGAGACACACAGTGCCCGAGACCGCTGCCTGAAGTACACGGCCAAGCACTGCCCGAGATCTGCCAACGCACAGCCGAGCACACACAGCACCAAAGCACAAAGCTTTTCACACGGCAAGCAATCGGAAACCACCTAACGGCCGGAGCACAAAGCCACGGACAGCCACCGCCGGAACAGAAAGCGAAAGGGAAGGGGTAGGCAAAAATACACTGAGTATTTTCTGGTTTCAGCAGCATACACTTCATCATTAACCATACCATACATAAAGGCAAGAGGGAGACGAAGAGATGGTGAGATTTCCGAAGAGTCAAAACCAGCTGAAGAGGCGGAGGAAGATTCTGGAGGCTAGGGCACCGAAAGGGGGTGAGGGCTGCAAGGGGGGAAAAGAGGCTGCAGAGTGGGGCTCGGTTATGAGACCAAGGGAGATGGGCCAAAGCCCATTTGGACAAGTATAGGTAATGGGTCAACAACTCAACAAATCAATTTTGTCATATATATTATTACCAAATCTTGTAATTAATTATAGGTTGTATTAACGTGTATTTAAAGGAGCCACAAGCTAAAGAATAAAATGAGATTCATTCCAATATTTTCCAGCTCTTATATGGTATCACGAGATCCTCTCTAACGATAAAGTTTTTTTATTGCCACGTCCACAACTACAACCTCTTCCGCTGCACCTGTAAGACCCCAAATCTTTTACACGTACTAATCATGGATTTCTTTACAATTTTGGCAATGTTTCTTATAATTTGGAATAACCTAATCATACAACACAAAGATAAAAACTTCAACTACAAATGTCAATACCAATAGTAAAGACAAGAAACGAAATCCAACAAGGTACAAGATCCGACTAGTACTGAACTAAAATATTACAATATCATACAATGATAGTAATATTTATAAACCAACCACTAAAGTCGTCTTGCTCATCTCGATCAGTCCGCTTTTCTAGACGTAGC